>OY728120.1:756238337-756838337 GCA_963277665.1 Viscum album
GGGATTATGCACCCCAAGAAATCACTATTGATACCATTGAGGCACACCTCAACTGTTCATCATGGTCCTATAGAAGCCCTCTAAACAAGCATCCTAGTCTCAAAAAGGCCCCCTAGGAAGCCACATCTGTCTCACAGAAGACCCTAGACAATACTTCTTTAAACACGTGAATGCATTTCCACATTATTGATAACATCATAAACACCCCTAGAAATATTATCACAACATTTTGAACTGTAATGTAATTTATTTTCAATAAATTATTTTTAAATATTATATGAATTAATTTCAAGATGAATAATTTAGACGGTGTGTGATTCTAATACCTAGCATGTCCGAAAAAATGTTTGAATAATATTAAAATACTAAATACCATGAAAAAGTGATTTTCTTGGAATAGTTGAATAACATATAAATGGGTTCATAGGTTAAAACTATGAGGGAATCATTGTGGTTAGAGCATCGTATTTTCCTTATGTGTGACAAAAAATTGACCATCACGGGTCAACTAGGAAATGTAGTTTCTAGCATTTTTAATGAATAAAATAAATTGAGAATTTATTTTATTTCTCTATTTTGTAAATGTAGTGATGTATATTAATTTATTTAAAAAATTATTACTGGGTTTAGGGTTTGGTTCAAAACCCATTAATTCCTTGGAGGCTCTCAAAAGAAACCCTATAGAATTCTCTGAGTGGAAACGGTAGAGACTTTGATCAGATATCGTTCTTGATGGATCTCGCCTGTGACAATAGATCTATAACAGGGAATGGACCTATTATTAGGTAGGTAATGTTGTTTTATATTCTTTTACCAGTTATTAGATTTAACATTGATCATGGACGAACCAGAAAACATGTTGATATTTTATTTGATTATTTTTGCGATATGGGTTTTAAATTAAAGGATTAACATGGTTAATTGTTATATTGATTTGATTATTGATCATTATTATGAGAATAGATCGAGGGTGGAACAAAAAATGGTAGATGTTTATTCCTCAGGTTTGTTCCATGTGAAATTCCATCCATGATTTTCTATGTGTTTTCTTCATTCTTCAATGGGTTATGAATGAATGACAGTTTCTCCTTCATTGCATGGTGAAGTGTTCCGAAATTAATGATCCAACACCAATATGACCTAGAAGAGGAGAGAAAGTGATGTTGATGTATGAATGGAAGTGAATCAGAATATATCAATCATCATTGGTTTTCTTCATATTGATTTAGTGTTTTGGAGCCGATTGATGGCCCAAAACACCTCGATTTGGTGTTAGGGTGATTAGACAACCCACAATCTTGTGTTTTGATACGAATGAAACAATGGAATTAGACATGGATCAATAGATGAGGTGTGATGAGGAAGAATATGAGATTATGGAAAATATCGATGTACATGATGTGTAACCTAGGGTTACACATCGTGTGACCCCCATTGAGTGTCGTCTAGGGTTTTGGGAGATAATTTAATGTCACCCAGTGTGTGACCCTATCACATGGTGTATATAACTTTTCTAGAGACTTTCATGTATCTCGGGAGATACACGGACACAGGGTGGAGTACATTGGTTGCCTACATGGAATATACACCAACACATGACATGGTATGGACCAAGTACATGGACTAACCCATATAATTGTACAAGGGAAAAGAAAAATAGGTTGGCACCATGTACCGACACAAGACTAGAGTACACGAGTGGACCCCAGATGGAATGACACTACATGTGACTTCATCTACACACTGTGTACCCATCCTCTACAATACATAGTTTGGAATGACATGGTACGATGTATACTAGCAGTACCCTGGGTCAAGAAACATAGTGTTTGACCATACTACACGCCATGTATCCCTTTCTACATGGCTTGATTTACTTTTCCTCTATATTTGGACAAGTTTCATTTGGTTTCATACCCTTGATCATTTCCTTGAAGGTTGTTGTGTATTGTTTCTTACACATAGGTGTACGATATCTTCATTAGGACTTCTCTGATAAGGTTTTTGGAATCCACTGAGAGGCCTAGAGTGGATCCTCTATTCATTCATCCTTACCTGGGTATATTTTTTGGTATTGACATGAACAACTTCATAGGCAATTGATCCTCCAATTAGTAGGTTAATCCAGAAATATTTTTTGGGTATCACCCCATGTCCCTGGTTGTGATCTGAATCCAGGTATCATATCTCCCTCTTCAAATCTATTAGTGTATCTATCCATCACGATGGTTACAAATGAATAGTACAGCATTGATGGAAATCATCAATTCTACCGATCTCAAGAGGGTGTTCTGTTGGATGAGTTCTTCATGGAATATTCAAGTTGAATCCCTAGTTTTGGTATGTGTTAGAAGTGACTTACCTCAAGATGGTATGTCTTGGTTTGAGTATATCTATATATTATTGTTATAAGTGATGTAGAAATAAATTTTGTAGAGCTGGTTGTACGTTCTTTTGTATATTTATTTTTGGTTTTGGGGTGTCATACTGAGTATTGTTATAGTCCCCAATATATGGTTTTGCACATACATTTCATATCTTGTGCAGATGAGCGACCTTTTGATAGAGTACTAGGAAAACTAGGACTAGTCGATGCCTTGTGAAATCAGGTAGGCCCAAGTGGTCCTACAGCTACATAAATAATTCCGATTAATTATTATTATAGGTTTTACTTGTGGTTAACGAATTTTTTTAGTGGGATTTTATTACAACAACACTGGTCTTTATTACACATTTAATCATGCTTTATTACATTAACATACACTAAATACAACCCATAAGATCGAGAAGTCTAGTGTCTTTGGGACTTAAGAACATTACATGACTACTTAAGACATATAATAAAAAACCCATTATTGAAAACTTCTCTTACATGACCAGAACATTCCTTCGTACTTAGCATTACATGGGATAACCTAAGGACATACATAAGAAAATTGTGATCTATAAATATCATTATGGTAGTAAATAAGGTATAACATGAATAATAAAATACATGTTAGGAAATAGACATGTTAATGGATCATAAGAGAAACATGAACATAAATCCATGATATGGCATAATCATCATAACCTAGAAATGTGGAAACAACATAAAACATTACATCATAAACATAAAACAACTAGGTAAACCCCTATACCAACGTGGTGTAAAATGTCTTAAAATGAATAAGGTAATGACCTTACCTAACATGATGTATCATGATACTAAAAATTACCCAATGCATTGCAGCGCTATCAGGGCACACCATTTATAATCATTTTAATATCCTGATTAAGTCTTCTAAAGAGATCATATAACATGGATTCATTACAAATAATCATTTCTTCCATGATAAAATATTGGAGAATACATATATGAATGTATTTAATCAATAAGTTATGTGAATAATGTTCAATAACCTTGAATGATAAATGGACATGGTATTCACTACATGATGATTTTGGCATGGAAATCGTTGTGCAATTTCTCTAGCATAACGACATCTCACGGGGATTCATAAAATGGGTTGATGAGAGGGAAATAAGTATCTAATAATTTATAAATAATATAGGTAGTAATGGGATCATAGAAATACATGTTCCAACATGATGAATTTGTAAATATAAGGAGTAACATATTAAAGAAACATGAAGAAGGAGAAGGAATGAAATAACTCTTTGGCAATTTCGACATGGTAACAGGTGTACCTGGGAGAGATTAATGAGAGAGAAAGTGGTATCTCATCATTAGAACATAATAAGGGTACTATGGTGGTGGTTCAAAAATATACCCCATCATTTTTAGTTGAAAATAAAATGGTGTAACAATATCAGGAAACATGGATAAAAATTTGAAAGGAAAGAATGTGATGATCCCTTACTTGGATGTGTGATCCAAAAGGCATGGAGAGGCTTCATAAAAGCTTGGGGTGCCTCAGGAGGGATCTATGGATAAGGGGGATGAAGGTGGTATAATTTCAATGATCTTTAGTGAAGAGAAATGTGATCTTGGGTGAGTATATATAGGAAAGGTGGGGGAATTCTTTATTATATTCGTTTTGGACCCTACACACAAAAATATTGAAATCCACAAACCAACCCATGGTTTTTTCAAATGTTTTCTGGAAAATGGTTGTGGTATAAATTATTTTAAAATAATAAGGGCCAAATATGTAAAAATATTTCCCTTTATTATGGGTTGGTGAGTCACACATTCAAGGAAATTTTTTTAAAATCATAAAATATTTTATTTGTCTTGGAGGATTCACTAAGGCTTCATAAAATAAATAAACATAATCATAAAATTTCATTATAATAATTGGAAAATATATTAGGATGAAGATACCATTTATAATATTTTATTGAATCACTATTTTGTTATTATGATGTCATAAAACACATTTAATATTTATACGGTATTTTATTTTTTCCCAATAAATTGAATGTCTCAGAAAATTATGAAAATTTCACAGTTGAATAATTTCGATGTCTTCATTCCATAAATAAAATTCATTTTATCTAAATAAATTTATAAATATTTGAATTTTCACTTTTAAAGGAAAACCCCGAATTTATCAAAAATTGACGGGTTTTGACAAACATAATTTTAAAACTTTACTAAAAATTACATTTTATTTCCTAAAAATTATATAATAATTAATATTTAAAAAACTAAATTTTAAAAAAAATATATTTTATTGGGATATTATTTTTTTCAAAAATTTATTAATTCATCAAAATATTTTCTTAATTGAATTTGATTATTAACCAAAAATATTATTTGTGTTTCATTTTATCAAAATATATATTTTTATAAACTAATTACATAACCAATTATATTAAAAAAACAATAATATATTAATAATTTAAATGAAAATTAAATATAAATATTCAGGCTATTTGGGGTTTTTTATTCTATCTTTTTTGTCAAATTGTTTTTTTAAAGTTAATTATCCAATTTTCCTTTTTTTTATAATTATTATTTACTACAATTACTAATCATATTGTTCAAATTTTATGTTGAAAATAATAGAAAATATAAATTATGATGATTGAAAATATGGAATAAATTTTACCAAAATAATTTTAATTTAATATAAAATCAACAAGTATTATGGAAAAATGGTTTTCCAAAAAATACATTTTTATGGAAAATATGAGTTCACCTTAAATCTATAACGACAAATATTAATTTTGATGTTTTTAATTAATAATTATATATATATATATATAATATAAATATATTATTTAGTTCATTTATCATTCAGGGTTATTTTGATTAATTAAAATGGCGATACATTATGCATTCTAAACTAGTTTTCAGAAAAATTCATTTTTAATCCTAGAAATAAACTTATAATAAAATACAGTATAAATATAATTTACATTTAATTAATTTAATATAATTAAATAATAATTACGATACCATGAATTCAAATTAATAAAATAATTAATTCAATCACAAAAAGAGGTGACAATTTCACGTAAAAACTATATTTTCATAATTCACAAAAATTAAATATTTTCCAAAAATACCAAATTATTACCCCATGTTAACTATAATATGATGAGACAAAAAAATTATGTTTATTTATCAATTAAATTTTAAATATTTTATAGAAAATAATTATTATAAATAAATAAAAATTATTTTTAATGAACACATATTTTGAAAAACAAAAAGGCATACCCAAAATTTGATTGAATAATTAATAATCATTTATTAATATATTGATGACATATATATTTTGTAAAATATATAATACTAATCATATCATAAAATTTAATTAGAAGGTTTAAATGGTCATATTTTAACAGGCATTTTTTGTTTTACGTTATGGGTTCTGAATTTCATAAGCTATTGAAAATAATTATCTATTTTAAAAACTCGAGTCATTACAGTCTTCCCCCCTTTAACAAATTGTGTCCTCATAACATAAACATTAATTTATTTCTTCATATTTCCATCTATATTCTATAATAATGATAAAAATTAAGGAGTATTATTTTTGAACTATTAAACACTTAAACAAAAATATAATGACATTAAAGTGATAACTTATAAATTACATTTAACTCTATATCTTATGAAGTTCTATGCTTTGATCTAATTTATCCATGATCTACTTTCTAATATATATTCAATTAGAATTTTTTGTTCCCTTAAAAATGGTTCATACTAATATTATGAATTTACAAAAGTATTTCCCCCTGGAGTGTCAATCCAAGAGTTTAGTAGGGCCCGTTTTCATGCACTAGTTCTCATTCAAGTATAGCTCAAAGTGGTGTTTTCGTGTTTTTCCCCTAGGTACATCTATGCTAGGGCGACCTCTTCTTATTCACATCCATATATGGATTTATTTTCTTGATAAACCAATTACTCTATACTATCCAAAATATAGGGATTATTTTCATATACTTATTCTTATCTCTACGCGTTTTACTAATGTTTAATAATATTAATCCCAAAAATAATTGAACATATCCATTGATAGCAACTATAACAACCCTCTTCATTATTACACATTTAAAAAAATTATTACATAAAATTAACATAACAAAACCCATATGTTCGAGATTTATAGTGTCTTTTGGGATTATTAACATTACATGACAACTTAAGGCATAAAATACAACATCTTTATTGAAAACATTTTTTACATGACCACAAAATTCCTCTGTACTTAGCATTGAATGGGATAACCTATGGACATACATAAGAAAAGGGTGAGATATAAATCCCATTAAGGGAGTAAATAAGTAATATCCTGAAGAATAAAATACATTTTTTGAAATAGACATATCAATGGAACAAAAGAGAAACATGAGAATAAATGAAAGATATAGTATGATCATGATAACATGGAAATGTGGAAAAAAATTAAATCATTGCATCATAAAAAATGGAATTAGGTAAAACCTTTTCCCAAAATGGTGGATATACGTCCTAAAATAATTAGGTAAACTCTTATCCCAATATGATGTATCATGATACTAAACATTACCTAATGCATTGGAGCGCTATCACGGTGCACCCTTAAGGAGAATTTTAATCTCATGATTAATTGTGTCACATTGATCATATAACATAGTTTCACATAACATTATAATTTATTCCAAAATAAAGTAATTTGTAATAAATATATGGAAGTATATGATTAGTATGTATATGTGCATAAAGTTGAATATCATGGACAGATAAATGAGGATGGTAGTCACTACATGATGATTTAGGCATGGAAAATCATGGTGCAACTTCAGCAGCATAACAACATCACATGGGGATTCATAAAATTGTTTGATGAGAGAGAATGAGGTCTCTCATAATTTATAAATGAATTTTTTGGTAATGTTATCACATAAATACATGTTCCAACATGAATAATTGGTAAATAGAAGGCATAACATAATAACGAAACCTAATGAATGAGAAGGAATGAAATAACTCTTATAAAATTTCAGCATGGTAAAAGGAGTGGATGGGAGGGATTAATGAGAGATAAAGGGTTGTCTAATAATTAAAACATAATAAGGTAAGTATGGGTGAGGAGTGAAAATATACCCCCATCATTTTTAATTGAAAATAAAAGGGTGTGCCAATATAGGGAAAATTGGATAGAATGCGAATGGAAATTGAGGATCCCTTACTTGGATGTGTGATCCCAAAGGCTTATGGGAGGATTCTTGAGAGAATGGGGGTGACTAGGGAGGGAACTATGGTGAAGGGGTAATAATATCATAGAACATAAAAGAGCTTGAGTGAAGATAAATGGGATCTTGGGTGGGTTTATATAGGAAAGGTGGGGGATTCTTTATTATTTTGGTTTTAGACCCTACACACTTAAATATTCAAATCAACAAACCATCCCATGGTTTTTTCCATGGTTCCTTGAATAGGGGAGTGGTATAAATTATTTTATAATTATAAGGTCCAAATATATTAATATATTTCCCTTACTTATGTGTAGGAGAGTCACACATTCAATGAAATAATTTTAAAATCATAAAATATTTTATATATCCTGGAGGATTCACTAAGGATTTATAAAATATATAAAATAAACCTAAATTTATATTATATTAAAGGAAAAAATATATTTTTCCAAAGAAATATTCTATTGTATTTTATTATATCCCTATTGGGTCATTATATTGTTATAAAACACATTATATATTTATATGGTATTTAATTTTTACACAAAAATATGATTATCTTATAAAATTATGAAAAATTAACTGTTAGATAATTTCAAAATACTGATTCCAAAAATAAAATTCATTTTATCTAATTAATTTTATAAATATTTTAATTTTTACTTTTATTTTAAAAAGTGACATTTATTGATAATTTATGGGTTTTGACAAAAATTGTTTTCAAATATTAATAAAATTTACATTTGACTTCATAAAAATTATACGCTCATTTAAAATTAACAAAAGTAGTATAAGAATAATATTTAATTTGAATATTATTTATTTATAAACTCCATTAATTCAAAAAAAAAATTTCTTAATTGAATTTGAATATTAACCAAAAATAATATGTGTTCTTTATTGTATCGAAATATAATTTTTTAACTCATTGCATACCAAATTATATTGTAAAAAAAATAATATATATATTAATTATTGACATTAAAATTAAATATAAGTATTCATACTATTAGGGTTACTTTTACTCTCTCTCTTTTGACAAATTATGTTTTTACCATTAATTATCCTTTTTTCCTTTTATCGTGATAATTAATATTTACTACTGTTACTAATCATATTTTTCATAAATTATGTTGAAATTATTAGATAATAATAATTATGATGATTCTTAATATGGAATATGTTTTATCAAAATCAATTTTATTTAACATAAAATCCATAAGTTTTATGGAAAAATGGTTTTCCCAAAAAAAATTTTTAAGGAAAATATGAGTTCGCATTAAATCTATAACTACTAATAGTAATTTTAGTATTTTTTTAATAATAAATATATATATAATAAAAATATTTAATTTATTTTATTAATCATTGGGATTTATTTTAATTAATTAAAAAGGGGATACATTATGCATTCTAAACCAATTTTCAGAAAACAAAAATTATATTTTTAATACTAAAAATAAACTTATAATAAAATCCAGTAAAAATATAATGTACATATAATTAATTTAATATAACTAAATAATAATTATGATACTTGAAATAAAATTAATATAATAATTAATTTATTTGCCAAAATAGGTGAAAATATTACGTAAAAACTATATTTTCACTATTCATAAAAATCAATATTTTCTAAAAAATACAAAATTATTACCCAAAGTTAACATTGATATGATGAGACCAAAAATTGAATTTATTTATAAAATAAATTTAATATTTGTTTTAGAAAATAATTATAATAAATAACTAAAAATCAATTTCAATGAAAACATATTTTTAAAAAACAAAAAGGCATAAAAAAGATTTGGTTGAATAATTAATAATCATTTATTAATATATAATTGAAATATATATTTCATAAAATAGATAATAATAATCATATCTTAAAATTTTATTTAAAGGTTAAAATGGACATATTTTAAAAAATATTTGATTCTTTTTTGTTCAGTGTTGTGTATTTCATAAGCTATCGAACAAAATTTTCAGTATTAAAAACTCAGGTCATTACATGTATTTTGGCCTAGTTTAATTTAATGAACTTTAAATTCTTGTCATACTCTGGTTAGGATATAGTGTTATGCATACCTTTGGTTCTTAGTGGTTTTTACATTTCAGCTTTTTGTGGGCTTGATGAAGTGTGCATGAATACATTTAAATAGATAATTTATCCCATGATAGTAATTTTCCTACATGGTTCTAGTCACCAGACTCTGGCCTATTAGAGGAGAGGTTGTGGAGTCGTGGCATAGGCCTGACTGGGAAGGGTCATGACTGATTAGTCTCAAAGTTGGTCAGTTATACTTTTGGACTAGGAGTCTATGTGTTTGGTTTGGGGAAACAATGGTAAGTGTTTTGATATTGGCATTCAAGTCAGAGACTCCAGTGTTTGTGCGAACACTGATAAAACCATACACGAGGATTTTGATAACCTAAATTTCAACTTGCTACATGAGAACATTGGTTGTAAGTAAAATAATTGTACATGAATCATATAGAAAGGGATGTGGTTCCATGTCCTTATTTAGTTAGGCAACCAGATATACTCACTGACAATGGTATATCTTTTTTTCATATAGTATGCCCCTTAGATTCATACAAGTGAGAATTCAATAGCTCGATCATGAGGATGACCCCCTTAGTGAAGAAGCTTCGATACAGGGACATGTTCCCTTGATGTTACATCTAGGTGGAGCTCTATCCACACTGCCACCTGTAGAGAAGCACATGGTACTGGAAATACATGCATATGAGAAGGGTAGGCTTAGTGCGCTTCACAGTTTTTAGAGATAAATATCCCTACGGTTCGAAGGTGAGCTCTACCCTCAAGAGGATAAGGACAAGATTGAGGTGGATACCTTAGTTTTTTGTCTAGTCAGGACACCAACGGAATAAATGGTGGACCTAGTGGGGAGCCTACTATGTGGATCAGCTGGGTGATGGTGGAGTTTATAAATCCAAACTCACGATGAGGTGACTCTTTCCTGGTTAGTTTTCCAGTTCCTCTTTAGAGATGAGTTCTCACCCATTATGCAGAGATTTTTTTATATTAATATGATTCTTTATATACATTGGGGTATCATTCCAGTGGCTAATTATTCATCATGGTTCACTAACCCTCTAAATTACTCGATGGATATAGTGAGAGATATGTACTCTAGGGCTCGGACCATCGAGCGAGGTCTGTGTAGATAAATTTGAGCCAATGTTATCCATCTGTTCATTCCTACTTATTCTGGGCTGCTGGAGAAAGATTTGGTGGTTGGGAACTTCTTGGTTGAGTAGATACAATAGGTGATTGTCAGTAGTGGATGGGAAGGTGAAGAGACATCAAAATCAAGGAGTCGGCGTTATTTGTAAGTATCTAAACATGGGAGATGATTCAGGAGGAGGTCCTAGGATAGAGGTTCTACAATTCATAGATCATAGGGTGTATCCAGTAATGCTTGGGAGAGGTGGTGCTATTCATGTGATGACATGGTACATCTCACTCGATATTGTCTGAACCACTATGTTATTGATAGGGAAATATTGGTTGAACCACCGAGGTAGAGACAGTGACAAGAGCAGGTAGACTCGCATGGTGGATGGTGTGGCAGAGGAGCTGGAAGAGCATTAAGAGGTGGTCGATGTTTCAACATGTTACCAACGCCACCCCCAGGTGGTCCACGCCCGGCTCAGGGAGATGGAGGGAATGGGAAGGTATATCTACATGCAGTCAAGGCATATGACTTAGGGGATTTAGGAATGGTGTGAGGTATGATCTTTTTCATTTATGCTTTAGCTAGAGTGCTGATAGACATAAGTGCTAGGTAATCCTTTCTTGATACATGTCTTGTTCAATACATAGAGATTTTGGTCGAACTGTTTACTTGGACTATATGCTTGGACACAAATACCAGAGAGGACTCAGTGGTCACACATCTATGCCGACATTCTGGCACGACCCTTAGACGTGAGAGTTTTGGTTGGCACCTCTTGGTGGCAGCATTTAGGCCTTACAACTTCTTTCCTGATATGGATTGGTTATCCATAGTCCATTCCCAGATTGATTTTTTAAATCGAATGGTGTGGTGTGTCTATAGTGATGGAATGAGTTTTTTCTTTGTCAGTGAAAAGGAATCCTAGGAAGCACAATATGGACTCTTTCATAAGAGGGTATAGCCAATTGTTTATTAGTTGGCTAGCTTGACCCTTGGTGTAGGGGATTTTATGAGTTTCCAATTCCCAATAGTAGTGGTAGATTATGAGGATTTCTTTCTTGAAGATGTTCATTATCAGATGCCTCTGGTAAAGATTCACTAGATAAGGGTGTAGTTAGAGGACTTTCAAAAAAGGATTCATGAGACTTGTTTTTTACCCTAGGTGGCCCCAATTTTGTTTTCAAAAATATTAGACAGGCGATTTAGGTTGTGTGTGGACTACCTACACATTAACTAGGTGACTTTGAAGAAAAAGTATCCACTATTGATAATCGATTAACTATTTGATCAGTTGAGGTGGGCGGGATGGTTCTAAAAGGTTGACCTCAAATCAGGCTATCACCATCTACGAGTACGGGATGGGGATATACCAAATATGGAATTTAGATGTTGTTATTGTCACTATGAGTACTTGGTGATGCCCTTTGGTGTGACGAACCCCCCAACAGTGTTCATGGTGCTCATGAACCAGATCTTCTAGCATTATTTTGACCGGTTCAAAATAGTCTTCATTAGTGGTATCCTTGTCTACTATATATCTAATGAGGAGTACTCAATAAAACTAAGTATGGTTATAGACATACTCTGGGAGAACCATCTTTTTGGGAAACTCTCAATGTGATTGTTCTAGATTCATGTGGTCCACTTTCTAGGATATGTTACCTTAGCGGATGAAGTGGCTATGGACCTGGGCAAGGTTGTGGAAGTGCTATCATGGGAGCCACCTAGGAGCATGATAGAGGGGTGAAGCTTCCTTGGGATAACATGATATTACCATCTATTCAAATCTGATTTCTCCATGATATTAGCACTGATGATAGATTTTACTTGAAAGGGGAATCATTTAAGGTGGACAGAGAAGTTTCAGCCAGGATTTATATAGTTGAGGCAGAGTTTGGTGAGCTCTCCGTCCATGAGATTGTCAGGGGAGGTTGTTGAGTATGTAGTGTTTTGTGATGCATTAGATATCAGTCTTGGTTGTATCCTAATGAAGATTCAAGAAATTATTGCCAATGGTTCGTACTAGTTGACACCACATGATAAGAACTATGCAACCCTGATCTTGAGTTAGCAGCGGTAGACCCCACATTGAATATGTGGAGACACTACCAAATGGGAAGGTGATTTATTGTATACTCTGATCAAAATAGTATAATATATATATTCTCTCAAAATAATATTAACTTGAGATAGAGGCGATGGCTAGAGTTCCTCTATAAAAATGACATTGATATTTTCTACACTCCGGGGAAGGGTTATGTGGTGGTAGATGTTCTCAGCAGGATATATAGTTTATAGTTGATGAATGAGGCATCAGACCAGTTGGCCTCATTACAGTTATCTTTAGTGGATGGAGATGGAGTATCATACCTCTAGTCTATGGTGTTACCCCTCCACACATATAGTGAGTTAGAGATGCATAACATGGGGATACCTATTCCAAGACTTTACATGCTCTGATATTCAAAATACATGCTCCTGGTATTTATTTACAAGGTTAGGAGAACATTTTCCTTTTCAAAAGATGACTAGTATAACTACTGTAATTAAAGGAAGAGGTTCTGAGGGAATTTCATATGTCCCTTTTTTTGGAACATCCAAGTGTGGAGAAAATGTACCAGGACCTCTAATGTCAGTTTTTTTGGCCATAACTAAAGAAAGGAGTGGAAATTTTTTTTTTCTAAATGACTGATTTGTCAACAAGTGAAGGTTGAGAACCAGGTTCCAGTGGGTTTAGCTCAACCCCGCGAGGTGCTGGAACAGAATTGGGATGAGATATCGATGGAATTTGAGATGGTTTTACCATATAATTCTATGAGAAATTATTCCATCAGTGTTATTGTTGACCAACTCACCAAGTCGATCCTCCTCCTTGATATCAGATAGTAGAGTTCTCTAGAGAGCTTGGGATGCCTCTAGGTGTACAATATAGTTCAACTCTATAGAGATTCATCAACAATTATTTCTGGTCATGATGATCATTTTACATCCTGATTGTGGGAGGGATTTCAAGAGGTTTTTTGAACCAAATTATGCTTGAGCACAACGTTTCACCCACAGACGGATGGATGGACAGAGAGAACGATTCAGGTTCTAGAGGACATCCTGCGAGCTTGAATGTTAGACTTCAACCATAGTTGGTATGAACACCTACCACTAGTGGAGTTCATGTACAGTGATATCGACCATTCCACCATTGGTATTGCACAATTAAAGGCCTTGTACAGGTGACCCTACAGGTCACCACAATGCTGGATTGACCCAGGAGAGTCAGTATTTATGGGCACAAAGTTGGTGTGAGCTACTACCGGGAAGGTACAGATCATCTAGGAGTTAATTAATACTTCCTAGAGATATAAGAAATCTTATGCTGATAGGGGGAGGATTCCTTTGTAGTTTAAATAAGGATACCATGTATTCCTATAGGTTTCACCTTGATAGGGATTATAGAGATTTGGCTGGGGCATGAATTAATCTCTGATGATTATCGAACCTTTTCAAATACTTTGTAGGGTTGGTGAGATGGAATACCACTTAGCTCTACCTCCATAGTTAGATTGGTTAAATGATGTCATTTTTTGTGTTTTAGGTGAGGAGGTAAGTGCATGACCCATCACAGGTCATCGAGTGGGGCGAGATGGACACCGAGGAAAGATATACATCTTTTATATACCTAGTAGGGATCAAGGATCAATAGGAGATGATTATTCATGGGTGAGATATTCCTTTAGTGAATGTCTAGTGGAATCAAAAGAAACTACAGGATAGCACATGGGATCGGGAGGCTCAGATAGGTTCTTAGTACCCACTTATTTTTTAGTATCCTTTGTTTTGATTTTTTTGGGATGTAAAGCCCCTTCGTGGGGAGAATATAATGTCCCATATTACTTGTATATTATTTTAAAATATTATATGGATTAGTTTCTAGACCAGGCACTAATACAAAATGCTATTTTAAAACTCGCTGATTTCGTAACAAATAATTGAATAATATTAAATTATTAAATAACACATGTAGGTGGTTTTCCAAAAAAATGTGGCATAACTTCTGAAAGGATGGTCATACTAAAAATATTAGGGAACCATTTCATTTAGAGAAGTGACATTACCTTAGGTGTGACCTAGTATTAGTCAGCATGGGTCAACTATGAAAAGTATTTTAAGGAGTTTTTGATGAATAAAATAAATTGAGAATTTGTTTTATTTCTATGTTTTTTAGACATAGTAATGCCATAATGCTTAACATTTGAATTATTCCTATAAAAGGGATCTAGGGTTAGGATCATAACCCTATAATTCCCATGGGAATTAGAGAGAAAACATGGGGAATTATCTTAGCAGCTATAGTAAAGAGTAGGATCAGAGATCATTCTTGAGAGATCATTCTAGTAGTAGTTTATCTTCAACAGAAAACGATCCAATTATTATGTAGGGTGAGTTGTTTCATATTATATTCCCTATTCATAGATTCAATTATGAATATAGACCAACTAATGAATAGGTTGATCCACTATTCAATCATTCTTATTGGATGGGGTTTAAATTGTTTGATTGATGGGGTTTATTATTATATTTATTTGATATTTGATCATTCTTACAGGAACAGATTGAGACAAGAAAGAACAAGGGTCGATCTTCATTACTTGGGTTTGTTCCATGTGAAGTTCTCTACCCGATTTTCTATGTTTTTTCTTTGTTCTTTGGGGGTTATGAACTAATGATCTTTGTACCTTTATTTCCTGGTGTAACGATCCAAAATTAATTATTCAAAACCGAGAAAACCATGGGTAGTTGTGACAATGATGGTGACGGATGAATCAAGGAAATTTGGGAGATATTTTTCTTCTGGATGATTTTGTCATATGGATTTAAAGTTGTTTTCCAAGCCGATTGAATGCCCAAAACACCAAAATTTAGTGTTACATAGATTGGAAGACCCTTGATCTTCTGTTTCAAGGTAAACAGGTCATTAGAATGAGATACGGTTCATCGGTCGAGCTGTGTGGAGGAAGAATGTGAGATTATGGAAAATCCCATTGAACATGGTGTATAACATAGGGTTACACCATTTGTGGACACTATTGAGCATCGGCTAGGGCTGTAGGAGATAGTTAAATGTCACACAACATGTGGCCCTATCACATAGCATGTATGCCCTTCCCAAAGTCTCATCGTGTATCTAGGGAGATACATAGACATGTGGTGTATTACACATGTTTCCTACATTGAGTGTACCCCACCACATGACTTGGCATGGACCAAGTACACAAACTACCCTATTTACTAGTACACGGGCAAAGTCACATGAGTTTACACCGTGTACTAGAACATGGCCAACGTATACGGGTGGACACTAGATGGAACAACATTGTATGTAACTTATTTTAGACATCATGTACCCATATTCTACATGAAATAGTTTCGAATGACATGGGTCATTATACACGTAAGTACCCGGGGTCAACAAATATTGTGTTTGATCATACTACCTATCGTGTATCCCTTTCTACATGGATTGATTCACTTTTACACTCTATCATGGAAATGTTTTTTTAGGGTTTGTACCCTTGATCAATTCCCTGAACATTGGTGTGTATCATTTCCAACTCATATAAGTATGATACCTTCGGTAGGGATTACTAGATAGAGTTGTTGCAATCCCCTAAGAGGTCTGGAGAAGATCCTCTATTCATTCTTAGTGACTTAGGTAGAGTCTTTTGTATTTATGTGACTATCTTCATTGGGATTTGATCCTCTACCTAGAAGGTTAATCCAAATATAGTTGTTGATATCACCCCATGACCATGTCTATGATTCTCATCTATGTATCATATCTCTCTCTTTATATCTATCAATATATCTTTCTCTCAGGATGGTTCCTGATAAACAATACTTCTTGGATAGACATCATCAGTGCAACCATACTAAGGAGTGTGCTCTCTCAGATGATTGTTTCATGGAAACTTCGAGTTGAATCCCTAGGGATGGTATGTGGTAGTGGTGACATACCTCTTGACTGCATGACCTTGTTTGTGTATATCTTGATATTCATATTATATGTGATGTATGAATATACTGTTTATAGATGACTGTGATTTCATTTATGTATTGCTTTATGGTTTCATGGTGTCCTACTAAGTAATGTTATACTCACCCCTACATGGTAATTGGATGCATGTATCATGTATTTTGAAGACGAGCATCCTTTTGATGGAGACTTTAGTAGAACAGGGCCAAACAGTGCCTTGTGTGATCAGGCAGGCCGAGGAGTTCCTATGAAAAAAGATAGCTTTCCCGGTACACCTTCATATAGGTTGGACTTGTGGTTACAACCTTATTTTGAGTGATCTTGTATTCTGACCTAGTTTACATTATTTCACTTTACATTCCTATCATACTCTTGTTTGGATATAGTGGTAATCATGCATTTGGTTCATAGTGGTTTTCATATTTCATCATTTTCTGGGCTTAGAGATGTGTGTGTACGTACAGGTTCATAGATAATACCTTACATGTTAGTGATATGCCAACACGGTGCTAGTCACTAGCCCCTGGCCTGATGTAGGTTGGTTGGGGAGTCACAGCACATGCCCCATATAGACGATTCTTTACATGAAAGCTCCTAGATATGACCACATGGCCTGGTAAAATTCCTTCGATTATCCTAGATCCAATTAATACATCAAAGGAGTAACATTATCATTGCGTTGAATATAATGTGATGCCAAGGATAAGCTATGGAATAATATCATGAAGTATGTGACACCAAATCCTTCAACTAACTCAACCCAAAATATATGAAATATTTATTTCAATATTCTTCATATAATAGGGTTGTTGTGGCCTATAACCCCCCAGGTAAAAATACATACTATGCATCCATGATCGGTCGCACATGGGAGTGCATGAATGGACATATCAAAGCTGTTAATCATGCAGTCGCAAAGACTTTTCTCCATAGTAAAATATGTGGAAAAATTATAGGTATCATGAGGCATGCATAGGAACATCGCGTGATCACTTCACATCACATGAATGAATTCTATCAAATCATTTATATTATTTGAAGGATGTCCCTAATGTCGACTGGGTCATGAAAAACCTAATTATTAGCTGACACTAGAAAATTTAGGGGAAAATTTTAAATAAAAGGAAGAAAAATACTAAATGACAATAGACCTTGAAAAGATCATATTCACTAAAACTCTTTCACTTCATATGGCTTTACCGGGTCATGCGACAACAGTAGACCATGTCTCGGAAATCATGTGTTTCTCCATTGAAATACTATTTTGATCATGTGAAGTTCCTTTTATATGTCAAGAAATTCACATGACATCCTCATTGTTTTCCAACAATGTATTTTGAATCCCACTAGGATTTCCATCAAAATATTTTGACATCATCCAGTCATGACACCCAATATATGTAGCGATAGTATGACATTTCTGTTAGTTCTTACGGTGACACCATGACATGTCATCCAAAATCATGGTATGATCCAAAAAACTCATCATGGATCATGCAATGTACTTCAGAAAAATTAATCCATTTCAGGTGACACCCACTAGAAATTGAAACATATATCTCACAATGTCCTCTAGATAAGTTGGCTTGGGTTATGCAATATCCTCCGAACAAGTCATCCAAGTCATATGATGTTGTCCATACATGATGAAAATGTTCTTGAAATTTCCTCTAAATAAGTCACCCATGATCATGGGAAATCCTCTGTAAAAGTCATCTAGTTTATGTGAACCCTCCACACATGTCATGCTTTATTGTGATAGTCCCCAAACATGCCATTCAGATTATGTGACATCCATCAGATCTGTCAACTAGATCATGTGATTTTCCTAGGGCACATCTTATATGAAACCAATACATGTCCAAATATCATAAAACATATCACTATGAAAATTGTATCATGTCGAGAGGAAAATTTGGACATGTCAAATTGTAATCCTTGGATAAGAAACCATTATCATGTGGGTATATAAGGGAAACAATAGTTTTTAAACCCCAATCAGGAGCATAATACAATATTTCCACTATATATGAGAATCCTTTATGTGTGTGCCTCAATTAAACTGATCTATGATGAATTTGATTCCATCCATAACTAGGATATGTAGGATGCATTCTTATGGACTGAGCTCAAATGGTAATCTACATTGTTGCAATCCCTCCATGTCCTTGAATTTTCAATCATCGAGACCCAATCACTCCCATGGGTTGATCGTTCTACCTCATCGATTAGAGGATAAAAAATTGAACAAACCTATGACGAATCTAATTCATGCAATAAACATTATATGTAGGATTCATTTCTCTAGCCTGAGCTCAAATGGGAATCCACCTCAGTATAAAACTGACCATTTCTCTGAAAATTCCAAACATTAAGATCCAATCACTCCCATAGGCTGATTATTATTCCTCATTCAACTGCTGATCGAAAAGGAAATTGAACTACGAAAAATTCAATTACCTCAATTCCCCGGATAAGTATGATTCCTTTATATGGCATGAGATCCATATTAAAAATCAAAAGGGATAGCTTAATGAATAAGTCACTCATCTATATGCAGTTAGTCTAACTACATTCGACCCCATTTTCACACATCGAGCATGGCTCGAGTGGGAATATGGATTTTCAATTATCATATAATTTTCACCATGAATATATACTATCTTGGGAAACATTATTATTTAACTCTTGATCAATGGAATGATATTACTTCCCTTGGAATATGGAATCTACCTCAGTGTAAGTTCCAAGGTCATGATTGAACTATAATGACTAATATCCCTTCTATAAATTGGATTCACTAGACCTTACCATGAAAATAGATCTCAATAATCGGTGCCTAATTTCCCCCATATATTTTCTTTATGCATTTTGTTAAAATAATCATGATTAACCAAATAAATGTTTTTTTATTCTCATTTTAAAAAGGATATGTAGGATGCCTCATAAAGGTTCAATCTCATCCCCAATATATTAATTGCCTCTCAAGATGATAGTAAACTTTGCAGTTCTCAGTTATATGGATTTAATATACATGTAGTTTCCCATTAAGTGAATATAGATTAAAAAACTCAAATACATACAGATGGAGTCATTAATAGTCCCTCCTTTACACATGGAAGGATTCAATAATTGACTATTTTGTTAGGGTAACTGGTCATGTATCTAGATTAGGAAGAGATTCTCAAAAATATATTAAATCTATAAGAGAGTCCCATATTAGGGAAAAAATTATCCCATAATGGGTGTAATGAAACCATCCTCTCATCCAATTTACCAATGTGATTTCTTAATATCCATTGTGTTTGAAATATCAATTGACTATATTCCTTTAGAAAGAAGGTTTGTACTCAATTACAGATGTGGGAACCATTGTATTTTTTGATGGTATGTAAAAAATGAATAGAGAACCCAACATGAATGATTATACAGACTTCAAAACCCCCAAAAACAAATTAATCAGGCCAATCCATCCACACTTCTCTTTTCTAATGAAAATAATGGTAAACTCGATGGGAAATCATCTAAATGTGGAATCACCATCACAAGATAAAAAGGATAGACTATCCAGTCTTCAACAGACCATTTTTTTCTCACCAGATGGGTGATCACCATGAATAAGTATCTTTCCCAAAAAAACTCCATCCTAATATAATGTTAAATATTTTTCATTGTGATCATTTTCAATTAGTTCTAGTAGAATATCACATTATATCTATCAAATTGATTTTCATTATATAAAAGGATTTAAACATCATTATTTTTTATCAAATTAGAGTATATTTTAAATTAACATACTTTTCTATAGTATAATTTTAAGGATGGAAACTCAACAAAAAAAATTCCAAGTGGGAACTCCAACCTAATTAGATGATCCTTTATCCCTTAGCGTTTTATGAAAAAGACAATAGTTTCTATTTCTATATGTGAAGCATAATATATATCTATTGGTAATTATTACACCCAAATTATATGGAAGAAACACATTCCCATCAAATTTTGAATTACATTTAACCACATCCAAATATATTTTTGATAATTCTTGTTCTATCAATATCTCTAAAAATCATATCCATCACAATAACACATAATCAATTGACCTTTAATGCCTTTTTTACTTGATTTCAAACAAAAAGGTGATATCTTATTCGCTTTTGTAACAATTGAGTATCAATGTGTTGAAATTCTCAATAAAACACTAGCCCTTGATCATTAATAATTAATTAAAGGTAAACAAAGAATGGTTTTCATGTGATGTTATTCATTTGATCTATGGACATATTGAGTTATCTTTTAAATGAACTTGAACTTTTTCAAATATTTTGCCTATTTTATATTTTTTGTTTCATTTTGAAATGATCTATTTATCTCTCAAACAAAATTTTTTTAGTGGAATCCATATCACTTTAATTATTAATTATTATTTAATAGATATATTTTTTTGAAATTAATTATATACTTTTAAAAAAAATTACCTTCCCTATAAAATTGAAAAAAAAAATATTTTCAACAATAAGTACATTTTCATAATTTTATTGGTTTTAAAAACTAACTTTTTATTTTAAGTTTGTATTTAAATTATTTTTTCAAAACATATAAGATCATTATATATGTTCTCTCTTATTTATAAAATTTTATCATTATCTCTCTTAATGGATGATTAATGTAGATTAAAAAATATATTACATACATCTCTCTCTAAAATCAAACTCTTAAGTTTTCTGTGATGAAATTAATTTAAAAGGATACATTAGATGCATTATTTCACTTTCAACTGACCATATTCCTTAAATATATTTTAAGATGAAAAATTACACATTAATAGGCTGAGTTTCATGGGAAAGGTGTGTACTAATTTTATTTTGTTAATTTAATCTATTTTTTCTCTCTTCCTTCTTCTTTCATATAATAAAACATTTTTTCCATTTCAAATTTCTTTTTTACTTCATCTCTTTATCTCTCTCAATTACTCCTATAAAGGGTATTTGAATTTTAATAAATTTTTTCAAAATATTTTTTAATTTATTTCTCTCTTAAAAAAATTTTATCAATAAATATTAATTTTGATATTTCAAAATATTCCTTGATTTTATCATTAAATCCTTCCTCTTTATTAATATTTTATGATTTCTCTAATTATTCTTATTTTTTCAATAGTAAAGGGGAATAAAATTTTAGTTATTAAAAATGGGGATAATTTATTATTTTATTAAAAAATATGATAAAATTAATTTTTTGAAAATTATAGTGCTTATTTATTTTAAAAAAAAAATTATCTTCTAAAAATTTGATTTATTATTTTTGTGTATTTATTGGTGTGTTAAATCCATGAACTCAAAGAATATATTGTCAATATGTTCAATTACATGTCTATTTATTACTATTTATTTCACTTAATTTAACTTCTTATGTTAAGTGTTTTTTAAAATCCAAAATGGGGATATTGTTATACCTATATCTTTAGGATTTTACATTCATATTCACAAGCACCCACCTATGTTTCAAACATTTTCAGTAATGTTAGTTTCAATGTTTTTATTGAATACCAAGTGATGGAATTATTTAAATATTAATGTTATCTTATTTCCAAATTAAAGTCTTAAACAAATCGTTTTTCATCCTTCATGTCCTTTGAATGATGTATCAATATTTAAAGAATGTGTTAAAAATATGTAGAGGAATCTCCTCTTGAAGGATCTTTGAAGGCTACATCGGCAGGTCGGTGTAAGGCATTGACCCGCAGGTGGCATGTCTCTTGCACCATATCATTTCAAAAAGACCCATAGGCTACTCGGAAGAGCAGAACAAACTATCCAGTGACCAATCGACTTATGTTTTATTATAATCAAAGGCCACTATAATGACCTAGAATCATATCAATGAATTTTTCCTTTTGAATATGTAATTTTATCATGATTACTAATAAAATATTTTATAATTCACAAGCACCACATGATTAAAAAAATAAAACGTGTTATATTTATTTAAATAAAACATTTAGAGAATAAATATGGTCATAATAATTGAAATTATTACATTGGGATAAAAATGAAAAATAAAATAATAGTAATATGAAAATTTAGATCTGCTCTATTTCCTAGAATAATCACACTAACGAACAACACTTTGGAAACAAATATGATTGTTTTAAAAGAAATATTCATTTTGAAAATTAATATATATAAATATGAGAGAAAATATAAATGAATAAATAATAAATGAAATATTAGGTATTTGCATGAATTAAGTAACTTATATGACGATTATAAATCATACCATCATAAAGAAAAATAACTATTGGAATTTGATCTTTGGAATAATAATCTGAGCATTAATAATAGTAACACGACTTTTAAAAAAATAAATCACTTATAGAAGTGTACAATAATATTTAGGTATATTATAAAATGAAAATATAATATATTTATACCGTGGTATAAATTAATAAATGTTTTAAAATAGAAAAAATATATGTTTGTATTTTTTTACATCATATATAGTTTATTTGAATTATTATAACAAACATAATGATATAAAATATTTTTTATTTTAATAACATTTGTATATAAATACTATTGGGTTTTATTATAATGAAAATATATTTCTATGATACCATTAGTAATTTTTATAATGGGTTTAAAAAACATTTCAAATTATTAAAATTCATATTTTTTAAATAATAGTTGATTTTATATAAAAAATATATTTTTTAAATTATTATAATTATTCTAATAAATTAAAATTAAAATTTTTAATATAGAAGTAGAAAATGGTGAGGGTTATTTTTTGTTCATTTAAAAAATTAATGAATTTTTTGTGAATATTGAAAAATGGTAAAATGTAATATTTTAAATTATAAGCTAAAATATGAATTTTCAGTCATCGATGATGTAAGAAGCCACTAGTTTAAACTCACATGATATATTTACAATCTATTGTCACAATAATAAAAGCAATATGAAGTCTTGAGTGAAAATAATAATGTGATGATTATAATATTCAAAAAAACATCTCTCTCATCCCCTTATAAATACCACCCCTTCTCCTAGAAACATATTACCCTTTGATATTTCTGAACAACTACAAAAATATATTCCCCTCCCAATAACCCACATCCTAGTGCTTCTAGACTCATACAAATTTCCCTCCAAGATGTCATACGATGTAGCCTAAAAGAATAGAATAAATGGCAGAGCTTAATTCTAAATTTAATTTTATTCTTCTTCATCCACCTCCATATAATCTGCATCCATAAAAACATAGTAACGTCAGTATTATAAATATATTCATTTTTTTTGTATGTGGAAATATCCATATTATACTCTCCCTTATTTAATTTATAAAATGAAGAATTTAGCCATAATATGGTTGGTTCACCACCTCCATAAACAACGTACATCATTTTTCTCCACCACCATCAAGGCGTGTTATAGAAAATAATTATTGTTAAATATTATTATTATAATTATATTATAACTTTAATAAATTTCTCTATTTTATTAGAAATCATATAACTTAACAAAATGACTCCAATTTTTGACATTCATTAAAATCACCTAAATGAACAAACCCCATAATGTTAATTTCTTTAAAAAATGAATAATAAATATATAAGAAAAATATATATATATATATATGAAAATTTTAATTTATAAAATTAATTTAATTTAATTTAATTTCACTTCTATATTTGAAGTACCATTTTAGAAGGACATCGATAATTATCCACATGTGATCTACCCATGGAACCATGTAAAGAATACCCTCAGAAACATGATATTAAATATTAAATCTCATTGACAAGGTTACAAATGAACACTAAAAATTTATAATAAATATATTTTGTGTTAAATGGATTTGAATTAAGTAATTAATAAATTTAATTATATTATTTACGACATTATGTGAAAGTGTAAAACGAATCTAGAACATAATGTAAGGGATTTCTCTGAACTACCCTTTTTCATTTGTGTATGAAATTTCTATCTCAAATACACATTAAATCTATCATTGATATTATAAAATTATTTATAATTAAATATATATATATATCATTCATATTTTCCAAGAATATTTTTTACTCCATTTATGGGGTAATACATTCCTTAAGTTTATTTCTAAATTTTGTTTTTTGAAATAAAACCTAATTGATGGGAATTTTTCTATAACTTAATGATTTTATATACCAATAATTTAAATATAGTATTATTATTCATTATTTAATTAAATAAATGGAAATTTTTTCTATAAAAATTCTTTTTGACCATAAGAATTCAAATAAAATTCCATACTTATTCTTTCTCCAAAATTCATCAACCAATTTCTTAAAACCTCAATTTGAATGTTCATTTATATACCCAAAATTTACCGATTTTCATGATGTTTTTCTAATTGAACACCACATTTTGATTCATTTTCATATTTAATTAGATATGAGTATTACAAATATTTAATTCCTACATATATTAGTATTCATTTTTAAAGTTCCTTTGACTATGATATGGGGAATTAATTTGAATCTCATTTCCTTCAATGGGAAATTCTTAGGTTTATTCCTTATAATTGATTTACTTTTTTAGAACACATTAGCATGTACATGTTGTGATATTTTCACCTAGATATAAATCCAATTAAATTGGAAATGTTTTATCTCATGAGGTGGTGTGTATGGTTTGAGGGAGCAATCATATTTCCCGATGGGACTTTATCAACCAAGTGATGTTGTCTCAGTAGTTAGCCTTGATTTATGCTTATGTTAGGTTATATGGTGTTTCCCCATCCTATATTTCCATGATCTTATAATACGGTGTTCTTGATGTTATACGCACCTGTTATTACTCATTATTGTTCAATTTTATGATATCATGTTGTGTATTTTGACTCACATGTGTTTCATTGTTATCATTTTTATTCCTTTACTATGATTTCTAGGACGCCCATTTCTTTTATGTATTCCCTAGGTTGTCCTATTTTGTTTTAGGTGATAAAAATTATTTAGAAGATCATTTTGGAGAATTAAATAGTGGTTTTATATTTTAATTTCTTTTAAAGGATTATAAATCTTATATTCAAAAGACACTGGGACTTAAGATTATCTATCTGAATGTATTGTAATATTTATTTTAAAACGCATTTAATAATATGTGTAAAAGTCTTTTGTAACTATGCTATTTTCAAATAAAAAATCTATTTATATTTATTTTTTTATATAGACTAATTTAGTTATGACCTTAGGGATAAGTCTAAGTAGAGTAAAATATAATAAAATTTTAATGAATTTTAGATTGAGTGGTTTTGATGAAATTAAATCCTCGACTGGATATTACATGTGCATGGGGATATAACCCAATTGTACCATAGGGTAATAACCCTAAAATGGTTCATTGGGTATTAAATTGATCATCACCAAGTTCAAGAGAAAGAGGCCTTATTGGACACCCGGTTTGACTATCCTCATGGAAATTCTTGGAACCTTTATAACCTCTTTATATACCATTTTAATGGAATTAATGTATTGTTAGGTTAGAAACCCAAATAAGAAAATTACCATGTAAAACCTATACTAAAACCCACAGACACACAAATTCAGATTTACAAGTCATTTATAAGTTCTTCCTTATATTATCATAGTTTTCCAATTTATATGACTATTATTTTAAGTATTATCATCCGTATGTTTTTGGATACCATAAAATACAAGAACCATAATAAAATTGTTGAAGATGAAATCATTATCAACTCATGAGCTAATATAATTTTATTTTTAACCATTATTTCATATCTATCATATTTATTAGAACTATTGAAACACCACCACCAATTATGTGGATGAGCTATCTATGAAATTGGAAAATGGGGAAATTGTTTCATACCATGTATATAAAACCTCCCCAATCAATGTTTGTGGACTAAATCTTCCAGAAAATATTTTCTTACTTCCATTAGTGGAGTTAGAAATAATATTGGGAATGGGTTATTTGTCATTATGTAAATACAACGTCAACTTTTGTATAGGGAAATCACATTTCATACCCCAGTTCATCCTTGAATTCTATAAACTGTAAGGATGGGGATGATTCTCCATTTAAATCTTTATCTCTATTGTTGATATTATTTCCTTATGATAAATAATATACAGTTAAAATTATTGAGACAAAAGAGAGAAACATTATTTATGACTTTCAGATTATTATGGATTATATTGATTAATTCTATAATGGTTTTAATATTATACCTCTTAATCAATATTTGGAGTTCCCAATTAACTTATCCCAAGATCTCTCATTATATTTAAGACTCCCTATATAATAGACTCCATTGAGTTGGAAGAACTAAATGGGTAGTTACAATGGAATCTGCGAAATTATTTGTTCTACACAATATCCTCAATATGGGGTTTTCATGTTCTCTTTATCAATGGGATGGATTATTCAATGTTCCTTTGCGTCAATTTTTATAAACTCAAAAAAATCATGATAAAGAACATGTAATCCTTCAATGGTTAGATTAAATGTTCAACTAACTACATGTGGCCTAGTACTTCTCCAAGGTGGAACATTAGTTTGGATGTCACTAATTTAATTTGAATAAGGAAATACACCAAAATATATCATTAGAATAATGTATGGACCTAATGAGTACATAATGATTCCATTGAGACTCATATTGCCCCGTAAATCATCAAGGAAATTGTGAATATTTTATTTAGAGATTACCTTGGAATATTTTTTATTATATTTATATATTATATTTTCATATACTATAAAATTAATGAGGATCAGGGGGAACATTTTAATATTGATCTAAATAAATTGTTTAAGGAGAATATATATGAAAAGTAAATTAAGTGTTGGTTATTTATGGAGGATGTATCATCCTTGTGAATTGTTATCATGGGTAAAGGGATATATCTAGACCCCTTTCATATAAAGGTAGTTTAGGTGTGTCCTATACTGACATATGTAATGGAGATCCATAATTTTCTTGAATTATCTGGGTATTACCAATAATTTTTGAGAAACATCTTATGAATATAAAACTAACTAACTAAGCTGACTCAAAAATTAGTAAAGTTTTTCTATCTTTGATGAATAAGAATGTCAATTAATGGAATTGAAAAGAGGCATATATCTACATCATTAATCATGCTGCAAAAATTTTGGGAGCTTTTTATAGCCTATAATGATTATTCAAATATTTTCTTCGGTTGTATACTAACAAAAAATGATAAAGTGCTATCTTAAACCTCATGTTAGTTGAATTTTTCGGTGCAGAACTACCCAATACATGATCTATAGTTGGATATAGTAATATTCACATTGAATATCTACTGAGATTCTCTCTAATGAGAGAAATGGGATATATATTTATATTTATATATGGATATTAAAATCCTTATGTATATATACACGTTAACGAAGATTAATATACACTAGTGATGGTAGCTAGAGATTATCATAGACTGTTACAACTCCATCCACTATTATCCTAAGAAATAAAATAAAGTAAAATATACTCTATGTAAGGAGGTTCTAGAAACCTTATCAATGATAAGAATTGAGAAGGATAAAATCTTCTTAGACTTGTAAAGGATTTTCATGGAAGTCATAATGGAATGAAAATTAATTTTCTAATTCTCAAATTATTTCTTATCCATTAATTCAGGAGAAGATAAATGATTTTTAAATAGATGATTGGGAAATTAAGAATATGAAGAAATCCATAGGAATAGGTAAATACCTATAGATCAAAATTGATGAAGAAAGCATTGTATGATTCAGGTCATGATGATGTTTACCATCAAAACCTCATATAAGGAAGTCCTTATTGAATAATACACAAATATCAACCTTCTCTATTTATAGAGGGGGGCAAAAAGATGTATCAAGATATCCAAGATCACTATTAGTGTGAAAATATTAATAACGAGATCATAGAATATACATCAAAGTACTTGGTATGTTAGCAGGTAAAGTATAAAAGGGAAAAGTATAAGGGGATGATACAAATATTTCCCATACATACAAGGAAATGGGAAAACAACAGTATGAAATTTGATATTAGTATTTTGAATATATATATATAGGATATAATTATATATGGGTTATAGTAGATCGTCAAACAAATACTGCCTACTTCCTAGAAATTTCATATTACTTTTCACTCGATCAAATTATAAGGACATTCATCTGAAAAAAAATCAACTTAATGGAACCCCACTGTCGATTATATTTTACCAAGATCTAAGATTTACCTTGATGTTTTGGAAAGTTACCAAACCTGATCAAAACACTAAATTGAACATTAGTACAACTTATCACAACCAAACTGAGGACCAATTTGTGAGAACTATAAAAGAACTAGAAGGCATGTTGAGAGAATTATCGATAGACATCCCAGGAGGATAGGATCAACATATTCATTTTGTTGGTTTATCATACAACAATACCTTTCAATAAAATATCATAATTTATGCACATTAATCCCTTTATGGTAATACATGAAAAAAAAATCTTTCTAGGATTATGTTGGCGAACACAAGCTACATGGACCTAAAATGTTTGATGAAATGGTAGAATTGGTCAAGAATATTCAGTAACACATCAGTGTTTCTCAATATCTATAGAAGATTTATTCAAACAATTGACAATGAAAAATAAAGTTTGAGGTTGCAGATAAAGTGTTCCATCACATATATCCATGTAAGATAGTCATGAGTTTTGGGGTAAAGTGTATGTTAAGACCCTATTAAATCAACCCCTTCGAAATTGTGGATTGCATAATAGTCATGGATTATCAAATATCACTACCACAATCCATGTCTCAAGTGCACGACTTATTTCATGTATCCTTTTTGAGAAAGTATATATCAGATCCATCAGATTTAATGAATTAATAGGTAGTAAAATATGAAAATAGTCTCCTTTATAGTGAGAAACTGGTCATGTGGTTGATTCCTCTTTCGGATGCTATGTTCTATGTCCCTATTTGGAAGTTTGCGGTTGTGTTTTTCTATTTTGTTTTTGTCGATGTGCTACTGGTCCCGTTCTTGGTGAATATTCTTAACTTGGAGAAGGTTTTGTATCACTTTTCGTATGACTTCTTGGACCTGATGATGGTTATGTTCCGAATATCTCTTTGGCCGTTCAACCTGCTCTGACCCCAAGTTCATGCACGCCTCTCTGAGTTGGATCTAGAATAATAGTAACTACATGGTTTTGGGATTGTGGTTTAAGGTTCAAAGGGATTCAAGGTTCTACCAGAGTTGTGATTTGTGGCTTCAGTTTTATATTATTATTTCTTTGGTGTTCTGTTTTGGTTTCTATTGGTGGTGATTATGGTTTCTGGTGTTCGGTTGTCTCCGGATTTCTGATGTGGTGGCATTTTGTCATCAATGACGATGATGTTAGATGAAACGACGCTTAGGTAGTGTTTGATGCGACTTGTGGTGGTGGACACTAGTGTCCTTATGGCAGCAAGGTGATGCATATGTTGGAAAGGATGTATAGTACACATTGAAGCTGGTGTTCTCGGGTTGACTCATGGGATTTACTGTGATTTGGTTTATTTTGAATTTTGAAACAGTTCTCATGCTATGTTCTTGGAGGGGTGAATGGTTTTTTGGAATTTGGATTTTGTAATGCGTATTTTGTATGGGTAAGGGTGTGATTTGATGCTGAACGATGTTTTGGTTGGTTCCCACTTACCCTTAAAAGTGGCTTTTCAATATAATAAAAATGGATTGTGGATATTGAGAAACTGGAGAAGATCATAGACCATAGAGATAATGTTCTAAATAACAGGACAACTAACCTACTCAAAGTATTATGCTAAAACCATAAGTATGAGAAGGTTACATGAGAACCATATGATGAAATTAAGAAATAAAAAAGTACCCCTATCTATTTTCACCATAGTATTTAAAATGAAAGTTAAAGGTTTAAATTTCCTAAGGGGGGAAATTTAGTGGATATAATTTTATCAATTTAATTTTCATTCTAAATATTTAACTATTTCATATTTAGTAATAATATAATATAATATACATGAAAAAAATGATAATAAAAACTACAATTTATTATATTAATTTAATATTTTAATTAAGAGGATAAATATGTAAAATTAATAGAACTTATTATAATAGTAAAAATATAAAATAACATAGTAAAAATTAGAAACTTAGTATCTTCTTGATCCTGAAAATCAACATGTAAGGGGCATCGTGTGAGAGCTCCCCCAAAAGGATCTAATGTTTTCCATTTCTCGGCTCAAGGTGGTTTGTGTGAAATTATGTTTTCAAATATTAAAATCATAATTTGGTTTTTCCATGAATTTTTTTAATTATTTTCCTTTTATTATTATTATTATGAATTTTGGGTTGTTTGTTTGCTGGGCATCTGGATCGTGGTTTGTTGCTTGTTCCATGGGTTTCTTGTTCGCTGGGCTGGTTCTGTACTGTGGCCCGCTTATTTTTCTGGCCTGCCTGTTCGCTTGGACCACTTGGTTAATGCCTTTCCACTGTGGCGATCCTATTTCTCCACTTCACCCTGACCGTTGATGCTTTGTGATCCGATGGTCTTGGCATGCCGCTTTGTGCTTCATTGATGATCTGATCAGCGCTGCCCAATCATATTTGGACTTCCATGTGTCTTGGGTTTTGGGGTATTTGTTTGAACTGTTGCTGCATCGTGATTCTTCGGTTCATCGGGTTGCTGCCGCATGGCCCTTGTCTGTTGCGCATGTAAGGGAATCACTTCGGTTCTGCTCGCCTTTACTTCATTTGGTCATTTTGTTTTCAAAGTGCAACCCAGTTCTTCATCTTGGGGAGATCTCTGTGAGGAGGTGAACCTATGCTGTTTATGTGACCCATCGCCTGTACACCGCCATCTCGATGCCATTCCAGTGATTCTCGGTGGAGATCTCTCTTACGAGTTCTTTGGAGACTACTTTTGAGATCAGAAACTCAACCACAGAAGAGATCCATGGCCTTCGGTGCTTCTTTGTTGTGAGCTCATTCCTTTTTTTTGTTTAGATCTATGTGTTGTATGTTCTGGATTCTTTTTTTGGTCTTGTTCTTGAGTTGTTGTTGCATGTGTGAGTCCCTCTAGTTCGAGAGAGAACGGTGCTATCTCCGAGCCAAATTACACCACTGGCTCTTGGGGTGAAGATGTCTTCGTTCTCAGATTGTTTTCATGGTCTGCATGTGTGGTCTATTTTCTTTATTTCTTCTCTGATTGTATGCTCTATTTCTGTTTCTTTTTGCATAATAATAAAGGAATTGTGGTGGTGTTCTTGCTATGGAGAAGGACTAAGTGGTCCGAAACATGTAAATCTTGCTTTATATTTTACTTTCCTGCAAGTTTATTTTATGTTCTTACGACTCTGTAAATCCCAAAATATTATTTCAATTTTGTTTTTTGTTCGTTTATAATTTGTTAAAAGAACTGGTTCCACAAAAGTTTAGGGTTTCCTTCCTTCGTTACTCTCTCTCCATCCCTTATCACTTCTTCCCCTCCTGGGCAAGGAGTGATAAGGCGTTGGGTCATGCGGTGGGCGTGCGGTGTCATGCGGAACAATCCATGGTTCGTGGGCTGGCATGTACTTCATAGATCTATCAACATTCTGTTTCATTCAACCTCCTCTAAATAATTTGGTTTTCATCTCATCGCCCTTGCTCCCATGATGGTCTCCCCCATTTTTTCCCGATGGATCATCATAATTTCTTTGTAGATCATCATTCCTATCTGGTGACCACTAGTTTCTTCAGGGTTTTCCTCAAAAGGGTCCTCGTCTTCTTTCTAGTTTATTACATAGTCTTATGAGGTGGCCTCAGAAAAGCATGGAGCTGGTGGTGTCCCCTTACTAGTCCTCCTCTCATTCCTCCAAGTCACACATTCTATTTTGGTCACATTTCATCCCCTCTAGAATGATCAGTGGTAATGGATTCCTACATATGATGATCTCCCTATCAGCCATCCTCCATCATAGATCCGGTGTTTATTTGTGTTCACGGTGGCATGCTGTGGATTCCTATAGACTGAGGCCTCCTTTTTAATTAGGTGTTCATGTTCATTCTCTTCTATGTGACGATAGGATGGGAGTGCGTTGGGGTCGCATATCGAGCTGGCTTTTGAAGCGACCTACTAGTTCGTGGTGCATGGTGGATATGACCCGATGCTGTTTTTTTTTATTATCTGGTTCTCATCTATGGAGGATTCTAGAATTGTGGTGGATGCAGACATTACTGAATCTAAGTGGAAATTTTATGGGTGATAGGTGATGGTGCAGGGTAGTGAAGGGATGGGTGCCCAGGGCCCGATGTGTTCCCTCAGCGTATTTTGGGACGGGTCGGTCATGAACATTGTTCATTGGACGGCCCACTTGTGTGTCTTTTTTCATGGTAACATGGTGGTTGTCTTCTAGGTTCTCACTAAACCAAAAATAAATTCTTTTGAAAATTTAAAAAAAAAATTGTGGTTTAAAAGGATCTTCTTGATCTCTAAGAATAATCTCACTCACAAACAATGTTGGTGAAAAGAAGTAGAATATCAATAATGTAATTTGTATTCTGAAAATGAAAATATATAAATTTAAAGAAAGTATAAGTGAATGAATAATTAATTAAATATGAGGTATTTATAGGAAACAATGAACCCATTTGAATGTTACAAATCTAATTATTGTAATAGTATTATGGCCTCTCGAATCTAACTATTGGAGTAGTAACCAAACCATTATTAAAATTAGCATGGCTCTTTGAATTGAATTATAAATTATAGAATTATAGAATGATTTTTTAGTGTTATAGAAAATGGGAAAATTATATTTTTATTATGGTAAAATTTATTAAATGTTTCAAAAATGATATAACAAGTGTTTCTATTTGTCACGAACAGCCTCCCTGAGCCATGAACCTTGTCATCTGACCCCATGGGTCTCTTATAATACCTTGGTTGTCTTCCCAGCACACTATAGACTATTAATTACTAGGGTCGATTATCCGACTAATGACTATCCCCACAGGACAACACATGTTCTTTCAGTGTGTTTTGTCCTCACTCACACACACCCTGGGAAACGTCCCAGAAGGTCACCCATCCTGATTTCTACTCCAGGCCAAACATGCTTAATTGTGGAGTTCTAATCAGGTAGGCTCCCGAAAATAAAAGTGAACCTTATTGAATGGGTAGTAGCATTTAGCCTTTTAATTCTCACTTTTTCAGGGGTGTAACATTATCCACCACTTTAAAGCACAACGCCCTTGTTGTGGACCTCAAGCCTCAATCCCAGGCAGTGCCTAAGCACTTTTGGCTGGGTATTGGCTCAGAAACCATTAGTTTGACCCTTCCCCTTCCGTTTTTTGTTTTTAGACGATGGAGACGGACTGCGAAGAACCGTCCGGCGACGGGCCAACCACAAGCGGATCATCAGCGCATGATTGTCGGGTCGCCGCAAAGGCGCGGAACCAACGTGCTGCGCGGAGTAGAGCCAAGTTGTGGACAGTACGGGCTGCGGTAGAGGGGCATGGCGCTGTCGCGCCACGTTGAAGCTTCAAGGGGGCCGCAGCGGGGGTGGGCCACGACGGTGGAGCGCGGTGCAGTCGCGCCGCGCTGGTCGAACAAAGCCGCGACCTAATGTTGCGGCGGACCGGGAAGGGTGGTCGGTTGTGCTGGATGTCAGTGTCATCCAGAGGCGGGACCCGAAGGGGGTCCCGCGATTACCAAGGACTGGCCTTCTTGGACTGCCGTTTCAGAAAACTTGTGCGGTGTAACCCCCCGCCCCTGGTCGCCTAGCCAAGAGGCCAACCCCGTGGGCCACGTGGAACGAACCACATCGGTCGGGCTGGGCCGCATCGGGTCGCACCCAACCGGGATGGACCCGGACCCTAGTCGGGTCGACCCAGTTTGGGCCGACCTAGGGGGTGTTGGGCCGTGTCAGACTGGGTCTAGACCCCCTATTTTCGGACCATTTTTTGTTAAACAAACATATATTGAGCTACAGACCTCCGATAGACACACTGTTAGTTGCGTAGAATTCCATGGATCGATACGGTCGTTTCGATATATTACACTCAAGGTTTTGGCGATGTCTGGGTATGTACGGGTTGGTTCGAACTCAAAACCAACCAGGCCCTGGGAGCGGAAATGCTTATAATTTGAGCTCCGGACGTCCGATTAATGTTCCATAAACTTTGTTGAATTCCTCTTGATGAGAATGTTCTTTTGGCATACTTCACATGAGGTTTGGACGCAGATGGAGTAAGTTGAGGTTGGAATCTACCCGAAATCCAACCGGGCACCTGGAACGGAAGTGTTAATAACTCTCAGACCAGACGTCAGTTTGACAAACCGTCAGCGGCATTGGTGATCATGTGGAGAAAATGTTCCTTTGAGTATACCCAATGAGAGTTCGGGATACAGTTGAGATACGGCCGGTTTGGTTCATACACGAATCCAACCAGGCCCCTCGGAATATAGGCTAATAACTCACAGACCGGGCGTCCGATAGACGCGTCGTCTATTGTGTTGGTACCCCATTGACGAGGCGGTCCTTTGAGGTACTTCTTCCTGAGACTTTTTGATACTTGGAGTATTGACCAGTAGCTCGTGGATCGGATCCTCCCGGAGACGAGCGTACGGAGTACAGAGACCTTGTAGCAAGCAGAGACCTGATGACTGCTTGTCCGATTCGAGTCGGAGTGACATGACTATCCCAGTGGGGAGAACTACTGTGTTTGGGTGGCAGACCCATGGCGGGGAGCACTACTGTGTTTTGGTGTCAGACCCGTGGTACTTGACAGAAGGAGTACCTCTATAGGCTATTTGGGGGAGCACTACTGTGTTGGGGTGGCAGACCCATGGTGGGGAGCACTACTGTGTTTGGGTGGAAGACTCGCGGTACTCGACAGAAGGATTACCTCAGTAGTCTATGGTTAGTGAGCAGTGCCTCAGGGTTGGGAAAGGATCACTATACTCGTTAGAGGAGGAGATCATCAGCAGTTGTGGTTTCGATATCTTTAATGAAAATCCTAGTTGGAGCTGAGTCAATGACCTTTGTGCTTACCTCATGATTGAGATGGGTCACTCGATAACTTAGGTATATCTATGGGCATATACCTAAGTAGTGGTTATCCGTTGATTTCATAACATTTGTGTTTCCTCATGATTGAGATGGGTTACTTGAAAACTTAGGTATAACTATGGTCTTATACCTAAGTAAGGTTTATCTGTTGAGATCCTTCTTTGTGGTTATCCTTATTGGATTTAGAGAGACCATGAGGGTCTCGGGGTCCCTACTGAGTATCATTATACTCAACCCTGCACGGTTTATGCCCGCACCCTACTGTGTTGGATGCAGATGACGAATAGCGCTGACAGAGATCGAGTGTACGAGGACTGGACAGTACCCGGAGGTGGATCTCACGACGAGTTAGTACCCAGAGGTGGACTTCACGACGAGACGGTACTCGAAAGAGGTTGGAGGGTGAGAGTGTTGAGGGGGCTATCTATACCTACCCTTCAGGTAGGAACTGAGGTGGAAGACCAAGGAGTTTCTTCTTTCTTCCTATTGTTTGTCTTTTCTGTTGTACTTTCGTTCAGTTGTAGTTGTACTTTTCAGTTGGGTTTGTATTCTGGCCCATCTACTTTTCAGCACTTTCTTTTGTACTTAGTATATTACTTCCGCTTGTACTCTGGTTGGATGTGTTTGTATTTTATAAAGGAAATTCCTTCCCGGTTATCAAGATTTCTGCCTTTGGTGCTACTCGCCATCCCATGGCCTATGCAAGGCGGGCTTGGTGTAGTCATGGCACGGGCCCTGAGGACGGGTCGTGATAGTATTTTTATAAAACATATATGTTTTAGTTTCATTTATATGACAAATTCAATTATATATAATAATATTTATTATCATAAAATGATTTTATAAATTAATATTATGTTTTACTATAAAGATAATATAGTTTTATGAGATCTTAAGTAATATTTAAAAGGAATAAAAAATAATCATAATATTAAAATTTATATTTTTCACATAATTGTGGATTTTATTTAAAAATTAAATATATCATATATCAAAAATTATTAGCATTCAATTTATTTAATTTTTGGAAACCACATGTAGAAATTTTATTCGGGTGAATTTTTTGTATTTTACTAAAATATTTGATTTTTTTGAATAGTTTAATATGGTAAAATACATAATTAAATATTTTAAGATAAATAAATGAATTTTTGAGTCTTAGATTATTTATGAACCCATTATTTCAAATTCCCATGCACCATTTTATGTATATATCCCTCAGAATCAAAAATATTGGTAGTTTGGAATGAAAATAATAATCCAATGATTATAATATTCAAAAAACACCCTTACCCCTATAAATACAACCCCTCTCTACCCCATATCCTCACAACTTCTAAGCCTTAGATTTTTCCAAATTTCATCCCAATATCTTCCCAATCCTCTCCCCGATGCATATATACTATTGGTATCATCCAAATACCATTCCAAGGAACCTTAAGGGGTAGCCTAATGTAACCCAACTAAATTGAGTGGTGAACTCTAATATAGATTTGTTTTAATTGTATTCTTATTATAACACATCCATATAATATAAATCCAAAAAAATAGAGTAATATAGGTATCATAAATATAGTAATATGTTTTTATTTTTCAATAATATCCATCATATACCCTCTATTATTTCATTTTTTTCAAAACATGGGTATTTCACCACCTCTAGGAAAATAGCACATCGTTATTATCCACTACCATTTTGGTTTGTTATAGAAACAATATTATTATTAGATATCGTTATATTATGTATTTTATAATGAATTTTAGGTTCTATAATTTATTAGTAAGAAATTAATTAAACAAATTGAATCTAGTTTATGAAATTCGATAAAATTACCTAAATAAACTACCCAAATAACATTAATAGTTTTAATAAATAAATCATCCTTATATCATAACAGAAAAAGGAGATTTGGGGGCATGAAAAAATTCCTTATAACAATGAAATTAGACATTATTACACATTGAAATGATTATAAATGAGCATAAAAAAATATAATAAATATGATCCCAATAAAAAAGGCTCTAATTGAAGTAATTTATTATTTTTATATCATTATTCTTGATAGAAAGTGTAACATTTTAATGATTATAGAAGATATGGTAAGTGATCTATTTGAATTACCTTTTCCTTTAAGTTGTGAAATTTCTATCTCTAACACATATTCTCTGTCTATTTTATGTTAGGGAATGGTTTTAAATTCATTATATATATATATATCTATTATATATATGTAGATATTATTCTTCCATCCTTTTATAGGGTAATACATGCTCAATGTTCATTTCTCAAATTCCTTCTTTAAAATAAAACATGATTAAGTGGAACATTCTGACACCATAAACCTTTTTTGTATTCCATGTTTAAATTCATTGTTCAAATTCATGATTTCATTAAGTAAATGGGTAGATTATGTATAAGAATTTGGGTTTACCATTTAATTTCATAGAAAATTTGATGTGTATTCATTATCCAAAATACATCAACCAATTACTTAAAACTTCATTTTCAATGTTCATCTATATACCAAATTCTCAACCCTTTCTCAATAATTTTTTTCTAATGAACAATATATTTTGAGACCTGTGTTTTATTTACATATATATGAACATTAAAAATATTTAAATTCATTTTTTATTTCAAATATTTATGAAATTATATTTTACTGTCATATGAGAAAAGATTATGTTTCCCATTTTATTCCATATGAAATTCTTATGTTTAAGGTTATGATTGCATTCATTTTATAGAACACATAAGAATGAAAATTTCATTATGCATGTTACTATATATATCTCTCTAATTCATTGGGTAATGTTTTTATCTCATGAGAAAGTATGTATGGGATTAGGGGCTAAACCTAATCCATAATGGGACTCCGTCAACCAGGTGATGTTGTCTTGGTAGTTCACCTGACATATGATTATGTTATGATATATGTTTACACAAATTTCTTATGCTTCAATGATATTATGATACAAGGTTTTTATTTTATTATCCCATGTGATTGTTTATGATCCTTTTATTTTATGACATCATGTTATATCATTTGACACACATGTTATGTTTTGTTATCATGTTTATATCATTTTTGGGATATATATCTCCCCCTTATGTTATGTTTCCCCCGAGTTATAATATGAATTTTTAAGAGCTCAATGTTATTTATGAGTTCACTATAGAGAATAAAATAGATAAATTTTGTTTCCATTTCTTTAGATGTATTATGAAACTTTTCATCAAAATAAACCATGTATTAGGATCATCACTTTTCATTTATTGGGATATTAATGAATGAAATAATTTAATAAAATGTGAAATATGTTGGTTAACTATACCATTGGTTAGCCACTGGAATGTGTAGGCTCACCAGTGGTGGTTTTCTAGTAGCCACGAGTTCTAGTCATCCCATTGACTACTCAGTGGATTTTTCCAATTATATACTATCATCACTCCATCCAATCTGAGAAAACATTTATTATAGTTTAAAATTGAATAAATCTAGCCTTCCATGGCTTTATGAATCCTAGATAATTCAATAGGTTTCCCGCATTACTTATATCCCATAAAAGGGCTCCCTTATCCCCTTGTATGTTTATACTCTCTCCCAAATAAGCTCTCATGATTACTTTAATACCAAATTTCTAGAATTCTCAAATATTCTAAAATAACCATTCAATTATATCAAATGCTCAATGACACCTCATTTCTCCCAAATCTATCATTCCATTTTGTAATATTCTTTCAAATGGAATTATTAGTGGATTTTAATGGGTTTACCAAAAATCAAACCCCTCTCTTCTCAGCCATGAATCTACATAGGATTATCACTCTACAAAAGTGAGGGATGGAATCCTAGGCTACCCAAGAATTGAAAGAAGGTTCTAAGAAAACATAATTGCAGGGGATGAGATTCTTAATATCCATTAAGATCAAGGATTTCATAATATATACCAATCGAGTCAAGGGGTGGTGATGAATTGGGCTCATATGATCATTATCCAAACCCTTTATCTTTTTTTTCTATTCTTTCGTTTTTTCAACATTCAAAAAATTATCATCAATTCGCATACCTTTATAAATTCTATCCAATTATTTTCATTCTTAAATTTTATTGATATTAATTCTATAACTCGTATTCAATTTATTAAATTTCATTCAATAAATTTGTCTATTTATTCTATCTTATTCACTATAATTTCAAATTTTTCATTTACTTCCACTTAAAACTTTAAAATGTGAATCCGCCCCCACCCGTCTTTCATATTTATCATTATTAAAATGGTTATTTATAATATTTCATTATAGCCGTCATTTTGGTGGTTAAATAAATTTTAATTCTTATCTTTTTTGGTGTGGAAATTATGGTCCTTTCATATTGATCATGGTTCCATAATCTCCTATCAGAAACAATCCCAGGCCATCCTGGAAATGGACACCCATAATTATTATAACAAGGCTTGAAGGGAATACCGGATCCCCATGGGATGAAGATAAGTTTTAGGGAATCACCAGTTATATTTTTGGGGTTTATTTCTCTGAATAAACCTAAATATAAAATAAATAGAGTTAAAACACAACCGGAATTCATAACTATTTGAACAAAAAGAAAAAAAATCCAGCATAACCAAAAAAGGTGTGGATATAATATAAAAAACCAAAAAAAACAAGAAATAGACATGATCTGAGTATAACATATTCATCAATATCTATCTATTAAACCAACCTATTATATGAGGAATCCTATACTAGAACCTAAAACTACCCAATAGCTCTGGTCTTCCTATGTCAAGTGGAAGAAGTATGATGTGGTCATACAATATAATTGTAGGTAATTATAATAAAATCCATACTTGTTATTTCCCAAATTAGTTCATAAACAGTAGTTTGAATATACATGTATAACAATGGCTTTCAGCATTTTATAAAATACCACACACACTCTCCCAAATTCCCTTGCGAACAGATTTTAAACATTCCTTCAGAAAATATTAGTTTCAAAATCGAGAAATACAATCCATCCCAATTAAAGAATAAAAACCCTGTTGAATGATTCAAAAAAGTTGTTCAATCCACATGTGTACAAAATTCATATAAAAATATAACATCACTATAATAGAAATAGGAATCACAAATATAATAATATTGGGAAACCAACATTCCATAAAATTATAATTGAAATACTGAGTGTACAATCATGGAAATATCATAAACTTATCAAGAGGTGACTCAAGATATACTCAGCTCAGATCCACATTCCTGTGTAACAATGCAATCTATAGTCAACATGCAGTCAATCTTCTCATTACTAGCTTCACCTGGGGAAAAAACCATATCAACCTTATCTTAAACCACTATAAAACTTTTATTATGTCATGAAAAGAGAAAATCGAAAAGGGATGTGGTAAAAATAATAATAAAATCAACCATAACTAACTCATGCTAACGTACATACTGAATCCACCTCCAGACATTGACACCATCCATGAAAAGTCCCTCTCTATGCTCAAGGACCTCCTTTAGGGATCAATATTTTAGAAAAAAAATTATACGTACCAACATGTAATGTCAGTTTTATGAATTTAGAACAACTTTCAATAAAAGCATTTAATGGTGCCAATTAGGCCCTTGTTTTTGAAGTCCAAAAAAATTTTATATGAAAAACTCCTTTATTTTGAAATAAATTTTCCAAATCCAAGGTAATCATCCAATAAAGTTTTCAATATTTCAGATGGTCCTTTAGAGATTTTTTTAGAAACTCAATATAAAACTATATTTGAAAAACATTTGGAAAACAAAAAACAATTTGTGGGAAACAAGGTTTTATAAAAATGGTATTCTGTGGAATTTACATTAATATGCATGTACACATATATATGTTCACCCAGTGTGGATATAGACGATCCAAAATATCACTATAATATATATGTAAATATAGTAGATTATTAGTGGTTCATTAAATTAAATAAAAATAAATATTATAGTAGAATAGAAGTTTTTATCACATAAGAAACACATCTATAGAGTCATAAAAAACACATGTAACACACTATTCCACTGGACACTCAATTTTACCGGAACTCTAACAAGTACAAGTATCATTTAAAACACCCAAATACTTTTAAAATTTCACTTGGTATTTTATCAATCACCAAGAACACGTACACATTGAAATCATATATACATAACTATATAAATCCTTTGGAAACCCTAATTAAATAACACCATCGACATTAAAATCCATAAAAATTAATTTTTGAAATCTATGAAAATTAAGAACATTATTAAAATTGATTTCATAAATCATAACAATAACATGTAATTTTATAGAAATAAATTGTATAGAGAAACTTACCTCATCGATGTGGGAATTTGTTTAATTATTATGAAATTGGAAGAACTAGTCCTAAGAGACAAATCATGCACCCTAACATAAAAATAATCAACCTACGTTATACAAACCTCTCCCATGGGTTTGTTCAAAAGATAAAAAAGTCAATAAAAATAGAAAAATTGTACATGAAGAATATAATAGAAAAAAAGAAGATATGGTCCATGAAAACATACTAATGATCAATGAAGAATATTAAAACCAATAATAAGATGAAAGCATGAAGGGACTAGGAACCCCCTTTATGAACCAAAAAATAATGGGGGAGGATATAGGTCTAATTGTATTTTTTAGCATATTTAAATATAAATGTTAAATTTTTGGGAAAACTGGAAAGTACCACGATTAGGATGCATGGTTTACCAAAACATGTGCCAACCATGCACACCCTAGTTGAAATACAAACTAGTATCGCATAGTTTGTCCATATAGTTTGGATACCATTCAACAACCATGCACCCACCCATGTAAGGGAATTCATCCATCAAAAAGTTTTGAATCCAAGTACAAACAATAAAAATTGGTTCTATCAAAAATGATGAAACCCTCGCAAGATTTCTATGTGGTTCCCTTTAACCATGCTTAAGTCATGCGCTAGCTCTCAGACTTCCAGAGAAGGTTTAATTGTTACTTATAAGACATGCATGTTTCGGGTTAAACCATACACATCCCATTAGATATTGACTGTTTTAGAGGAAAATGGAATAGAAATTACCATTTGATTGGGTTGTTACTTAGTTTCCCTCAAAGTTTTGCACTAGGGAAAAACCAACCAAAAACTCCAAAAAATAAAATACCTTCTTGAATTCAATCTCAAAATCAACAAAGATATTAAACACTAGGAAATTAATAAAATAATAATTAAAATAAAAGTTGGTGTGTGATAATTTACCTCACTATAAAATCATTATTCCCCATGAATATCACCCACCATAAAATAGGAACCAAAGTCAGAACTCTCAAATAAAAAATAATAAGCCTCAAAATAGAAACCACTAAACCAAACCCAACCAAAAAAAACTACCAACGATAGTGTGACCCCATGATCATAGATTTCAAACCCAAATATCACAATAGAGACCAATAAAGTGATACATAGTGGATCTCCCCACCATTTTGAAACTGACAAGCATTGGGTTTAAACTACGAAGAACACTCACTGACACCAACATCATATGAAAAAAGTACCCAACCAAAGAAACTCAAATAGAACATTGAATCAAGACTTAATTAATAATTCTAAAATACACATTCATATATATAGTGGTATGGGATAAAACATCACCCAAAGCAACATAAAAATAATTGATAAACATGATGTTAATAAGGAATGTCAAAAAAAGAAAGGGAAAACAAATAAAATATGTGAAGAAAAAAAGGGTTACCTAAAAATATTTTGGAGGAAAGATTTTAAGGATTTGAAATCTACATATATTCAATTTTCTAATACCGAGGTCCCACCCCAAAAAAATCTTTGAAGATTACCCAGATGAATAAATTGAGTAAAAGACAATATATTTATATGTCATGATAGATTAAAATTTCCCAACTGACCACATTGAAAACAGATGATCGAGATATCCTTTTGATGAGATGCATAAAATTATAAGGGATACTTTTCTAGAATTGGTTCATCCTATTTACACCACTCGCTAGAGGGAAATATTTAAAAGCACCAAGGAAAACATGACTACCGACATCTAAATGATTCCATATAGAAATCAACTCTACTAAAAATTAATTTTTCACCATATTTTTTAGAAACACATTCCATAATAAAATAACTTTATTTGAGATTTCTGGTTGAATTTCCTTTATAAAGATATGATATTTTAACAAACCACTTTTTTATACTTCTATAGAAAAGGTAACCATCTCCTTAAGGACGTCCACATTCCCCATAACCATCCATTAACCTGGTTGAATACCCATGAGCATTTCAAGTGTCTTCATTATCACTTATTTTGGTAGAAACCATAGTACAAATGTTTCATTGAAGATCTCTAAATTCATTATATCTTGAAATGTTGATTTACTGAATGATCAAAAAATGTTCCCTAGAATAGTTCCATAACAAATTTCACCCTTATGTCTTTTAGAGCACCTAAGAACCTACATATCCATTCAACTCCCACAAGAAACATCCCCACCCCTAGTAGACCTCGATCACCACAAAAAGTAGAAATTATGGAGAGGAACATAGGTCCATCACTCCACTCGGAGTCTAGGTAGAGTCAACAAGTATAAGAAACTCCCTAGAAACATTTCTGACCATTTTGTGTGGCTTACTCTAAATAACATGTTATTAAAAACAAATCAACATCATGCGAAATCTCAATAAAAACTCAACCAATATGACAATTTAACTCAAAATTCCATCACAAAAACAAGGAAACAATATTAAAAAAATGAAATTTCATCTTTTGAAATCCTCTACACTTCGAACAATTTCAAATACCCAAAACAATAGTTACTTCACACATTTGAAAATAAACCTACCACATCATCCTTTCCAAGTTACAAAAAAAATCATTTTCAACTTTCTTATTTTAATACCTGAAATAAAAATTTTCATTTTTATTTTAGAAACCCAAACATGCTCACAAATAAATTTCCCTCTTAGTCTATTTTTAATTTCAAAACACAATTTACATTTCAAAAACCCACTCACTCCATTAAAATAAAACTTGTAACATCATTAAGATTAAAAATATACTAATTGGGGAACTATAAGTAATGTGTTACAATGACACATGGTTTAGAAACCAATGCACTATGTTTGAATCATACTCTAAGAAAATAATGAACCATGCACTTGGGCTTCACATGGTTAACTACACCATGTAAGATCACTGTGAGATATTGGTTTTCTCCCATTGGAATCCCCCAAAACACATAAACTGAAAAAGAACAAAATACATAAACCCAAAATAAAAATTAAAGACCTGGAACCCAATTATCCCTACTGACCCATGGCTTAGTACCTGTAAGTGTTTTGGATTTTATTTCCATACCTACTTACTGAGTCCAAAAAATAATATCTCTTCTCTACCAAACACCCCAAATAAGTAGGGTTATTCAGATTCAAATGTTTCCACGAACCAGCCTAAGTCATCCCAAAAAATGACACCTGAACCAGTTACAATAAGGAATGAAGGTAATACTTGATCCCCACAGGTTTCTAAAAAGTTTCTGGGAATCACCGAATAAATAATTGTGGAAGATTTCTACCAATAAACACACACAAAATATTAATAGAGTGTCATCACAAAAAGATAAAAACATCTCTAAACATAAATAGAATAAACATAGTATGACTATTACATGAACCAGATTCAAGATAAAAATAAAGAAAACTGATACTAGACTAAAAATAGATATGATCACCATGTGACATCTTGGTCAACATCCATCCAAAAAACCAACATGCTCTATCAAAAAACCCACACTTGAACGCAAACCTGAAAAAACCCTTAGGTATACTAATGGCGAGTGGAAGATATAGGGTGTGAGCATACAATAGTTCAGAAGATAATAACCATAAAATCCTAACTTATTGTCTCCCAAAATAGTCCCTAATCACTTGTTTGAGATTTCAAGTTGGAAGTATATTTTTATAATTTTATAACTAAACAAAGACTTCCACAAATTTTATTGAGAGACAATTTAAAAACATTATATTAAATAACTTCTATTTAAAAACTCATATTTAAAAACAAACCCTAATAAGGAACACAACAACGATGATTTAAACAATAAAAGAAATTTTTCCAGACACGAAACACAAGGAATATCAAAATGTAACTTCATTAGAAGATAAAGAGGTTTCCTAAATATAGTATGAATTAGAAAACCAAAATTCCACAAAACAATAATAGAAATACATGGTGTAAAATGATACTAATATCCAAAACATCTTAAGATGATACCCCATTGAAACTCGGTTCAAACCCATTTTTCATAATATTTATGTAATCCATAGTCAATAACCAACCCCCACTAATTGACACTAGCCTCACCACTAGTATAAACTACCATGATCATTCTTATACCATGGGGTATATACTTCATCTAATCGTCCCCAAAATAATAACCATATCTCAACCCTATGGATTATGTTTAAGATCCCATGGTAATAGAAAAGAGAAGAGTACAGTTGATAATGCATGTAAAACATCAACCATAACCATATCATACTAACGTGCATGCCATCCCCACCACCCAACACTGACACGATCCACAAATAGACCATCTATAATTTGGAGGACTTCTATAGGGGTTAATATCATTAAAAAACATTTTAAAATGAATAATAATCCATGTGATTCATAATAATTTAGTGCCATTTTTTAAAATAATCATTTAGTAGTAGAAACTGTTCCTTAGTGTTTGATGAACAAAAATCAATTTCTAGTAAAAACACTATTATTTGAAAAAGATATTTTCCAAAACCAAGGTAATCATTGAATATGTTCTCAATATTCAAGATATTCCTTTAGAGTAATGTTTTGGAAACCCAACATAAACTGTTATTTAAAAAAAATTGAAACAAAAAACTATTTTATGGAAATAGGGATTTATAAAGGGGATATACTCTATAATTTTTATTTACTTGCATGTACATGTCTATATGTGCACAAAATGTACAAATGGATGTTCTTATATCTCTATGGAGTATATAAAATCATCCATATGAATTTAAAAGGTTCATCTAAATAAATAAAAATAAACATAAAAATAGAACCCAAGGGTTATTTAAAAACACCATATCAATAAATAGGGTAAAAACCAAATAAGAAAAAATTACACTTGCCACCCAATTTTACAAATACTCGAACAAGTACATACAACATTTAAGACACACAAATCCACATAAAATTCCACAATAAATTTTATCAAACACCTATAATGCATACCCTTTTTACACATAACTTCATAACTTTAGAATTCCATTGAAAATAATTTTTTCAATCAAACTATCAACATAAAAATACATAACAATTCATTTTAGAAAACTATGAACATTAAGAACACATTTAAAATAAATTTTGGAAATATAAAGCATCAAAAAAATTGTTCCAAAAAGTAAATGGATTGAGAAACATAACTCAATGACATGTGAACATGATCAAACCTATATAAATGGGAATAACTAGTCCCAAATAAGAAACTGAACAGCTTAACATCAAAATAATCAACCAACCTTATCTAACCTTGACCCATAGGATTTCCCAAAGGAGGAACATGACAGAAAAAAATAGATAAGAACAAGCGAGGAATTAGATAATAGAAGAAAAGATTCCAAGATCCATGAAAATATACAAAATATAAATATATGAGGTTTAATCCAAGAGGGAGATGCATGGGGGACGATGTGAAAAACCCATTCATGTGATAGAACTAAATGGGGATATGGGTCAAATTAGATTTCTGTTTCTAGATGGTAAAATAAGATTTTCAACTTTTAAGGAATCTAGGAATGTCTCACATCTTTAAAAAAATATTTACTAAATATTACACCAACCATGTGCACCCTACTAGAAAGACAAACCAACCTCACACCATTTGGTTGCATGATTTAGATATAGTTTACCAACCTTGATCCCTCTTTTGGAAAGACATCCACCCACTTCATGGTTTGGATGCATGTTTTAGAGACCAATATCCAACTATGAAAATTTTTCAAATGAAAATGTCGAAACCCATGCTCGAATACTGCATGGTACCCTTTAACAGTGTGCAAGTCATGCACCAGCTTTCAGAAACCCCAGAAAGGTTAGGCAATTACTTCTCAATATCACATAGTTTGGGGAAAACTGTGAACTTTATGTGTCATAAATACATTAAAGATGAAAATCAAATGTAAAATTATCTTTGATTAATATATTGTATAGTTTTCCTCGAGACTATTTTCACTAACCCTTCAATGGTCCAAAACCCAACTAAAAACACCAAAACCTTAAATTCCACCTGGAATCTAATCCAAAATTCATTCACAAGATTAAAGACCAACAAAATGAATAAAATAATTAGGATAATAAAATTTTGGTTGCGATAATTTCTAGAATATTAATCTTGAAATAAATATAAAAAATATTTATTATTTACATATTTCTAATCTTCCATGAGGTCTGTACATGAAAAATGAATCATATTACTTCTTGGTGGTTGTAGTCCAAATGTATACATGGTCGATGTTATCATTTTTAATAGGTGGATGAGTTAGAATGTTAAAGAGATATTAGATTTTTTAAAAAATCATAAATATATTCTATATTTATTACCTAGAAATTTATATCCATCCATGGAAAGTGGTGATGAAAAATGAATTACACCATTATGTAGAGATGGTTAGTCATACATATGCATGAGTGACGTGCTCATATAATGTAGGATGGAATGGTGGTGGAAAATTGTTGTCACTTATTCATAATAACATCTCATTATATTTATGAAATAATATTTATTATTTTTTTATGGGTACATTATATTTAGATGAATTATAATAGAAAATAAACATTGGAACAATCTGTAAATATGATGTCCTCCTATTTGAGAGACATCCTTTGGCTTATAGCTTTATCCCTATACATTAATATATTCATATATTGTGTGGAATTTTGGGACGGTATTTGGGTATTTATTGATTTGTCTATGTGGCTAAATAGGTGAAAATAATATTGGATAAGTGGTACACTTTTATATGTGATGGGAGTGCAACTCTTGAAATTATTAAAATCATTAATATATTTAAAATATTTATTTGGGATCAAGTGGCACATAGGTACCCCAAATTCATATATATAATGGGTTATAGGGTCTCAAAACACTCAAAAACACATATTGACTTGTTTTTTACACATTTTATTCCTTCTATTCTAATTAAAACCATTTAAACACAATTTAATCATAACCAGGAAAACAAAACTATTTTAATATTATATCTTATTTATCTAAAAATATATAATTCTAAAAAAATTTGATTTTTTTTTCTAAAAATTGAATTATTTTTAATAGATTAGGATTTTATAGGAATCATATATTTATTTTAATATAACAATGAAAAATGCATGAAAGACTATTTTTAGGTAAATACTTGATTTATGCACAAAATTTATTTTACATTGAAATCATGTAAAAAAGATAATTTATACAAAAAATTGTTATTTAATAAAAATGAAGGTTTTTAGATTCTAGTATGAATATAACACCAAATTAAACCTTATGACCATACTATTAAATGAAAAGATCATAAAATCGATTTATATTTGAAAGAAATATAACTTATGTTCACAAATGTGTGGTTTGGTTTCACAATCAAAATATAATGTTTTAAAAAAATATTTATCTCTTTAAATACAAATTTTGTAGACCCAATGGTTCTAAAATTTAATAAGAAATTATTACATAATAATAATATCACAAAAGATAAATAATTTTAAAATATTGGTATATCGACAATTCATTGAAAAAAAACTATTTCAAAAAAACCTAAAAAAGTCACAAAAAGTTAATTTTGGCATAATGAATTAAAAAATTATATTCATTTCCAAAAATTGAACTTCGAAATATTATAAAAATTAGTTATAAATGTTGTTAGTCAAATGAAATAAACTCTATTTTTTTTGAAGAAAACACATTTTTATTCATAAAATGAATTTATTGAATATTGAGATCTTATTTATTATGAATTAATCTATAAATTTACATTATATATGATCTGTATACATATTTTCTATATTATGGTTATTCATATTAATACTACTATTTAACCAGTAGGTTATTATAGTCACATTTAAGTATTTATATATTTATAATATATAAAAATTCTCTTAATGCTTGGTGTTGTGTGTTATGCTAGCTATCATGATTTTTATTACTTTAAACTAAATTTTTGTTTTGTTATATTCTCCACACATTAATTAAATTTCAGCCTCATAATAATTTTTTTAATATTTCCAATCAAGGGTTAAATATTTTGAAATACATATTTTAAAAAGCCAAATCCTGCTAAAAAATAAAATACCCTTTGTAATGGGGATGAGGGATGCATAAAAGATACCACAAAGAACACATAATTAGGTTCCCAGATATGGAGAACATTAGAAGGATGTAAAAATATGGACCTAGAGGAGAAAGATAATGTCAAAATATTTGTGGATAGTGATAGAGAACATGAATTTGAGGACATTAATGACCACAAAATCATAAATCATTAAGGAAAAAATAAGTAAATCAATTAACATTTTTATTTAGGAATCCTTTTCCAGGAGTTAAGGTATTCTATCAATATAATGATAAATAAAATGAGAAATTATAATTACTTGATTTATTTCTGGTATACAATTTTTTTTAAAAACATATTTAATAAGTTTTCACATCTTATTTTAATGATGAATATGGATGAGAATTTTTCATTCTTGAGGAATATAAATCCAAATTTATTGAAAAATAAGTTACATAAAATAATTTTAATTTATTTCACTTGTCAAATAAATGATTAGAATAAGTTGATATATTACTCAATATGAATAAAATATTTTAATAGTGGGTTACCTATAACCAAATTAAATCGTACTTTTTAATTACCAAATCTTGATTACAGTGAGTTATTCGGGATGAATTTTTACTAGAATAGTGTTTCTGTCATGGATTCCACTATTTACATAGTAAGGTACTAAAATTAATTATGATATCAAATAGTTATAATATTTCCCATACTATAATTATAAATTTTATATACTATGAAATTAATTCTAAATATATGTCCTATGATCCAGAAGTATAATGATGATAGGACATAAATGTTGTGTGACCATCAGATTATGGGGGATCATAATTATTTAGACTTCTTCTCATGAAGTTCGCAATTGGTGATCTCATGTATATGAGATCATGAGGATTGACCCGTAGATAGGAACACAACATGTTTCAGGTTCCATTTGTAGTTCATATCCATGAACATGTGTAATGGTATCCTAACATGATATTATTATCATTATATAATATTATATTATGGATATTAATACAATATTGAAGAATAGTAATTGATGTTATAGAAAGTTATATTACATTTTGTGAATTATTGGTGGTATGAAATTGATAGATTAATCAAGATAGTGGCTTTCAATTATAAAATGAAGTGATATCTCAGGCCTAGTTTATCAGGATGGAAGTACCTTTATTAAATCAATGTCTATATAAGATAAAGATATGCCTAGTGAGTTAGGTAAAAAAACAATAAAGCAACAAATAATGTTGACACTATATGTTCATCCTAGTTTATGAGATATCATGATTCAAAGATATCATATTACAAAATATTTTTCCATAATAAAATGTAATACCCTGAGATTTTTTTAATGAATGATATATTTGATAACATATGTGAAACACAATAAAAAGTTTTAATGAACCTCAATATACTTCTAACATTATTATTTAAAAAATATAGTTATAACATGGACATTAAATTTCCATGATTTAATAGGAATAACCACATTTTAAATATTATCTATGAATAATAATTAAAATATATTGATAAATATGCAATTAAGTTTTGGTAAAGTCTCTATAGGCATCGAAAAAACATTTTCCTCAATAAATGTTTTTATATATATTATTATAAAAAAATAATGTGTTTAATTTTTCCCCATTTATTAAATTTATTTTAAAAAATTATATTTATTTTTGGAATCAACATTTTAAGATTATATTAGGATAAGATTTTTTGGATATTTCTGTAAATTTTAATTTTTCATTGAATTGTGAAAATACTTGTTTTTTTTTGAAAATTTCTTTTCATTTAAATAGATTGAAATTTTATATTTTAAAAAAAAATACATTATTATATGTTCAAAAATGAATGATTTATCCAATTTAGTTCATTTAAATTAATTTCCGGATGATTTTTTATATAAAAAAGTTTTATACTTCGGAAAACTTCTTTGGAATCTATTTTTTATCACTTGTGTGGGATTAATTTAAAAATACATTATATCACATATACCAATTGAATTTAGAAAATTTTATCCCATTTCTTAATCAAAAAAAAATAAATATTATATAATAATCCCAACTTAGTATTTCTTCATAGTGAGTATTGAAATGATGAGAAAATAATTATTGTCATTAAGATTAAAATAGGTTTACTCGTTGTTAAACTAAAATTATTAGGGTAAAAAGTCCTCAAAATGTATATAAATCCTATTTTATATAAATATATAGACCGTATATCATCTAAATATATACAATGATCCATTTTTATGACCATTTTCAAGTGTAAAATAGGGGTATAACATTTTATTTTCAAAAATTCAATGTTTGTACTCTCCACTACTTATAAAAGGGAACCCCCTATCCTAGCCTTATTACAATTAAAATTCTTTTTAATTCAGAAAAATCCTTACATATACCTTCCTTAAATTAGTCAAAAATTAATATATTCTTCTTTTTTATAATAAATCCAATCTAGGGCAGCTTTAGGAATAATCCAAATGAGCTGGTACAAAGAGGATGTATCATTCCTAACTGAACATCTTTGTTTTATTTCATCTCCCCCTACATGAAATATTAATCAATCATTTTTATATAATAAAATTAGTATAAAACATATAAAAATATTTTATTATGTAAATTTTATAACATAAATCCATTTCCACTTCTATAAAATGTGAAATGAAACCATCATTCATTGTATAACGGATTACCACCTCACGAACCGATGTAATTAATTTTTCATCATAGACTCTCTTGGTTACTCATAATGATATATTTAATATTTATATATGATATTGATGAATTATTAATCATTCTAGAAATTTAATATATCATATACCTTCTTACCATACCACCCATTTTATAATAATAATGTCGTTCATGTGTACGCCGAACTACTGCCTCATGAAGGTATGTGATTTTTTTTTTGTTACCACATCACATAGATGGTATATGTATTTTTATTTAAATAAATAATATACTATTTCTGGTATAATTATAATTTTTTTTAAAAAAATAACAATAATATTCCTTCCATTATGATCAATTAAAAATGGAACCATTACACATGTCTACATATGGTATATCGTCTTCATCATTATAACATTGTTCATTTTTCATAACTATAATTCTTGATTATTTTTAAAATATATTTTATTTATAAAAATGTTAAATAATTCATGATTATTATTATATATATGATTAAATAAGACTCACATTTACATTAGTCACCTTTCCATGGTGGTTTTGGACACATGAGTCAAACTTCATAAAAACGTCTGACTTGAACCAAAATGTTTAAGTGATTGAGTAATGCATGAAATTGAATAAAATAAAATAAAAAATAAACATGAAAATCTTTATTATGAATGTAAATAATTAAAATAATTTTATTATTCTAGAAGTTAAATAATTCTGTTAATTAATCGAGATCGAGGTAAGGGGTGTCTCTAAATCACCCTTTTCATTAGATTGTGACATCCTTCTATAATTTAATTTATCTCTCACTTTAATGTTATCAAAAGAATATGAATTATATATATATATATATATGTATCCAAAATGAAAACCAACTTCACACTCCGTTCCTTTTATGGTTTAATACATACCATATGATTATTTCTTGAATTCATTATTTAAAAAATCTCTTTTGATTATGATATGATGAAAGATTATGCATCCCTTTTATTCTTGGGATAATTATTAATTTTATGCCTTATGATTGCCTTAATTATGTGTAACTGATATAGTTGTACATAAAATGAATTTGATGAGTTTTCTTGTAATTATATATCCGTCCAAATCAATAGGGAATGTCTCACTCTCATGAGATTTCATTTATGAGATTATTGAGCAAACCTAATCCATTATGGGACTCTTTCTGCATGTGATGGTGTCTCAGCGGTTAGTGTTGACATATTTTTACATCATGTTTTATAATTATACAACATTTCCTATGTTACCATAATCATATGAATCCATTTTCTCTATGTTATTGTTCCATTTTATTATTCACAAGAGTTCTCATTTATGATATCCTGTAATAATTTTGACTCATAGGTTATGATTCCTTGTCTTGTTTATTCCATTACTAGGATTTTTAGCTCACCCATTTCTTTTATATATTCTTCGGGTAACCATATAATGTTTTAGTAAAACAAATATATTAAAGATCACATTATAGATAATGAAATAAGGATTTCATGTTTTAGTTTCATTTTGGTGTATTATGAACCTACTCTTCCAAAAATAATGGGACTAATGACCTTTTGGATGGAATTATTGGATATCAATTTTTAAAATTCATTTAATAATATGTTTAGAGGTATTAGGTCACATAGTTGGAATCAGATCATTTTATAGTTATTTTTTGAGATTATAACATGATTAATTTTCTAAGAACCATGAGGATACATATAAGTATAATGTTAGTTATAGAAAAATATCCTAGAATTTTGGGGAAGTATATAGAGACTATGTTCAAAAATACACTTCCCTATCTTAATAATATAAATGTATTTGGCTATTTTATAGTTGTACTGTGGGGTAATGACCCTAAAAATGATTCATTAAGCTAGACATGATCATTACCAGGAATAGAAAAGTTATCTATTTTGGAAAATTGTTTTTACACTATTTTGGAATATGTTTTGTAAATTCACCCATTCTTTATAAACCATTTTTACGGAAAAGAAAAAAATAATAGGATATAAACCCTAATAGGTCAATTAAAATTGATAAATTAGATTGAAACCTAGAGAATCAAAAGTTATGATATAATTTTATTTTATAATTTATTCCTATCATTTTTTTTATTTTATTTTTTTATTTTTAATAATTAATGTATTCATATATATTTTTTCTTATTTTAGTTAATGGTAGGAAATAAGTGAAATTTTACCAACAACCAGTATGATAAGAAATGTGATTATTTCCCTAGTGATATTACCAATCATATGGGAGTGGGATATAAGAAATTTATGGAATTACTAGATCAAAAAGATCATGTTATGAATAATAACATGAATCATATAGTCCTAATAATAAATATAAAGTTGAAACTGATCCCTTTATGTGAAGATGGCATCTAAATTTCAATTGATCTTCGGATCCATTAATCGTTGAACACTAGATCAATTCCATTGAAATCATTTTATTTATCCTATAATTCTATGAGAAATAGAAGATGATCTTAATTTCTTATTATATGGAGGTATTATCTAATCAATGGTTTAGTTTGAAAAAAAATGAAGCCTAAGGAAGAGATCAATGTTATGAAGAGGATGGAATTCTGGAAAATATTTTTGATAAATATTTTCCTACCACTCTCTAACAGAAAATGGAGTGGGATTTCTTTATCCTCAAGTAAACTAATGATGAATTTATTGGGGTGTATGAAGGAAACATCACAAGACTTACATGAAAATCCTCTAACTATTTCATATACACCAAAAGTAAATTTTACCAATTCTTTTGGTTATTGAAGCTGTGTTTGTGAAATTGGTTAACAATTAGAGACTTTTAAAGCTAAGATTAAATTGAATGATGTCCCATAAAGCCAAAATTGAGATAAGGGAATATCAAGAATATAATGAGGATAATAATTGGAAAATGGATTTTAAATATGGTGGTTTGATAGACAAGTATAACAGTGTTATGAAATTCTTGCATTCCACATGTCAAAAGTGTGGGAAGAAGTATCCTATAAATTTCATAAAGGGTACAATACAGTAATTTAATTTTGGGAATGAATTTCACCTATGAAATGATTTCCAATAGGAGAAACCCACCAATGTGATGGAAGAAAATAATTATCTAACAAACCCTCATCCTATTTTCCAATGTTGGAACTATAGTAGGCAAATAAATTATTGAAGCCAATGAAATATTCCGAGAATTGTTGATGACAACCAATAATTACAAACTCTAAGTCTTATAGGGTAAGGGTAATGGGATTCCATTACCACTATAGTGGTGGATCCTTATAATTAAGTGGTGATAGGTACCCTAGTTAATCATTCCATAATAAAGATCATACTTTTTTATTTTGGTTTTATGAATTTATTCATATCACATAAGTTTGTTAGATGTATTGAAAACTATTGTAAAACATGGATGTTTGGTTATTAGTGTTGATAGTAAATTTGAAAATTATTACATACTAAGAACCTAAATCATCCCCAGTCCAAATTTATGGGACGAACTACCCAGAAAACCTTGTGATACATTCTTTATCAAAATGTTATCCAATTAATAGAATGTATTGGATTTCAATAAATAGAGCCAATGTAAAATATCTATATAAAGAAGTCATCCTTCATATCATGAATCACCCTTAGATTCTATACAATAGTAAGTATGAGGATGAATATTTTTTGGTATAATCATCTTCAGCATGGATATTTTTTTAGTCACATTAATTATATCTATACCAAATGATTAAGAATATGGAAAATATCATTCTTGAAGAAATTCCCACTATAAGGGATTATATTGATTCATTTCTTGATGATTTTCCAAGTATTCCTGTTAGTCAAGAGGATAAATTTTCAATTGTTCATATTCCTTGATCATTAAAAATATATACGACGCTATATAGAATACACATCATTGAAATTATGGATCTAAAGAATAAGATATTATAGAACCTGGATAAATGGTTTATATTCCCTAGTGCTTCACCATGGGGTGCACAAGTCCTCTTTTTTAAGAAGAAATATGGGTTAATGTATCTCTAAATTGACTATAATGAGCACAAAATGATCATGATATAGAAAGTGTGTCATCTCCCATATACTGATGAATTTTTTGGTTAGCTGCATGGATCCTAGTATTTCTCTAAGGGGGACATTCAATTGGGATATCACCTATTACAGTTAAACAAGAAATTTTATAAAAAAACTGCATTTCAAACAATGTATGGATACTATGAGTTCATAGTGATGCCTTTTGGACTCACTAATGGTTTATAAAACATTAGGTACTATTGAAACTCTATTGCATCACTTGAATAAATAAATTACAAAGGAAAAAATTTTTAGAAAAAGGGAGGAAAATTTATATGGATAATTTCACGATTTGCATAGGCTCAAATTTTAGTATGTACAAGGTAGCCCAAATAACCAGTGGCATGAAAGTACTTGCTCAACCCTCAATTTCATGCCAAATAATCACTTTAATTCCATGTTACCATCACTCAGGATGCCATATTTTCAAGTAAAAAAAACTTACGGCCTTCATTTGTGCGGAAGAATTTACTAAAAGCCTGATTGCTGCTCTGGTCTCCCTAGTGCTTCCCCCCAAGTCCTGAAAAACCACTATGGTATTTTCTTAACTCCTAAAGTGATGTAATTAAAGGGTGATAATATGACTTAGATTCTATAAGTGATAAAAATTAACAATAATTTTGGGAATCCTTCGCTAAACCCCCCTAATTTACGAACAGTTGCATGACCTCCCTTTCTCAAGAAGGAAGTTGTACGCCTCACTTCCATGAATACTTGTGAAGAATCTTGAAGGCTTGATCCTAGTCTCACACAAGTCTTGTAATCCAGGTTGTTTTTTACATAAGGTACACCAAATTTTCCCATGCTTATTTGTAAACTGCATTCTAGAACACTGCATACATGAGCACCACTTCATTATTCACCTCACCCCTTCTGCCTAATCGATCATTTCATGAATACTTATTCAAAGAAACTTATGGTAAGGAATTTCCTTCATTGAATCCCTTGCCTATAGGTGATTATGTTGAAACCTCCACCAACACCTCATGATGTATCAAATATTTGGGAAAGGCACATCAGTTTGTATCGTATTTGGATTTTCATTTCTATAGTCAGAGGATTACCACACTTTTCCAACAAGAGGGTAATGATCCTTAGGGTGTCTATAGATATGGATATCTATTATCACATAAACCCTTACCCAACGAATTGCCTTTAAGAGTTCATGATCTTGGATTCTAGGGATAAGACTCTTTTCTCCCCTTCTCATCTCTACAATCCAAAGACTCTGGTTCCTTGTATGAAGGATATGGATCATGCTTGATTTTCTCTTTAACAATTGAGAAGTCCCCATCCCCTTGAAGAACCAATCAAAGGGAAACCATCCTAGTGTAACCTTGTTCCCTTTAATTTAGGAGGTTGTAGTCTGGCTCCTCCCTTTGTCCTTCACCTTCACTCCATCCCTAAATTGGACCCTCTTCTAATGTGAAGAGAAAAAATTGAAGCATCATTTCCATAAACTCTTCCACTGTAGGACTGACATCTTCCACCCTCAAAGGAGGAAAAGTTTGTGTTGTTTGTTGAATCATTCACATCCTCTTGTTTCTCACAACGAGCATGATTCATGTGGGATTAGAGTTTTTTAATGATCACACCATCCACACAATCCATATAAAGAACTAAATTGTGATAAATATGATTCCCACCATAATTGGGATACATAGGAAGCCTTCACCTATGGCCCGAGACCACTAGGAATCCTCCTCAGGAGAAAAAACCTAATTCCATTAATCCAAGTACCCTCTTTAAGAATAACCTTAGAATTAATCCCCCTAAATATCCATGAGTTATGAAATCTAATTTGGACCATCTAACATGGGGATTTTCTTTAGGAGTAAGTCCCAACCTATTTATCTAAAAGGGCCATACTCCCCTACAAGACAAACTGAACTACATGTGCATTGATTCCCATCCATGTGGAATATGTAGGGAGCTTTCTTGAGGTTCTAACCCAACACTACAAATCAACCATGGTCTCTCTTTGTTATATTCCCAATATGGTCTAATTCTACTTGGAATATCATATCCCTTCAATGTTCCTTGGGCTATATAGGCACAAGTCTCACACCAAGCTTCGACAAGGCACCTTCCACCTAGATGTCCTTACCACATGAAAATAAACTGTACGGTTGAGTCCTTATCACACAACCTTAAAAGGTATGATGTGTCCAATTAAGAGGAATCAAACTATGTGGGCTCTTATTCCTTTCACAAGGACACATAGGCAGCCCACTTATGTATTCGATCCCAACATGAAAAAAAAAATTCTCAATGGATGATGATACATTCTAGAGTAAAATATGTCTACGGGAATGAAAGTAAACTATCGAGTAAATTTACAACTCCCTAGATGACGATAAACTCTAGAGTGACATTACTATACCTAAATTACCACAAAACTACAGAGTTCCCTACTGAGTGGGTTGAAAACCATTATCATCATAAAAATGACCAAAGAATCTCTATGCAGTATATGATATGATACCATTAATGGAGAACCTTGAATACATGCAGATTCCTCTATTGATAAAGAACCTTGAATACATAGAGATTATTTTTAATTCCATGTATGTTAATAATTGATTACAAATTTTAATGAAAACCTAAATTACTCTTGGTTAATTAATACATATTCATGAAAATATATTAAATCTATAAGAGATTCCCATAGAAGGAAAAAATTCCACCCAAAAGGGTCTGATGAGCTCAACCTCCCATCCTCTCAACCAATGTGAGTTATCAAGTATCACAGGTCAACAACCCTAATGAATGAATTCCTTTGGAATGTAGGTCCCTTAAGATACATAATTGTTGCGTGTTTCATGTTCCATTAACAAACATTTTGGAAAAAATTTAGAAATAGTGATTCCAAACTAGAACAGACGTTCCGAGGGAAAAAATGGTCAACCCAATGTGAATCATTAACCAAGATGATAGTGTTACCCATCTATCAATCCCTTATGAATTGACAAAACAGGGCCATACAAAGCAACGAATCCTGCATGTGTTCATCCAAAAAATTATTCTTTACCAGATATCATTGTTTGTATTTTTCAAATATACATGAACAGTCTTCCATGAACCCCCTTATTTCCAAATGGATTCTTTCAACTTTACACTGATGAATGCCCTGACTGCTACTCAAGAAGGATCCTCGTCCTCTTTAAAAATTCCATCATCAACTCAACATCTTCAATGCTAGGAAACTAATGCACTAGTTTGAGAGTACCATCAACCCGGTAACATTCTAACCTTAGAGGCTACCCAACTGGCCCCCCAGATAATGAACAACCCTCGATCATCCAGTCAGCGATGAATGGTGGTCTAGAAGAAAATGTTTTCAACCGAATCCCTCAACCATTTTGGGATCTTATCCTTGAAATTCAAATAATTATCCCTCCCATATTATTGGGAGGTCAACCAAGAAGCCACCCATTACCTCATCTCAAAGGGACAAGGATCATTACTAAAGTCTCATGCCAACAATCTTCTCCGCCAACACCACACAACTATAATCCCTCCACATGATGACGATGTTGTTTTCAGATGTCTGGACAACGTCCCTCTGACACAGGCATGAAATAAGAACTTCTAGGGACAATATTCAGCTAATAGGTAATATGATACTACCTCTTCCCTCTTTATATAATTACACTATCCTAGTTTGGTGGAAAATAGTGATCAGGAACATACACTCATCCTCCTTAATTCCGCCAGGAAACAGACTCGTATAAAAGCACCCGAAACATCTCACTTTTCAAATCATGTGTAGTTCCATGAGTAGGAATAAATACCTGCATACAATCCTTCATCCATTTAGTAGACTTGTCTGGCTACATTGAAGGAATCCCTCCAAACAATTATGACGACAATCTACAAGCCGGAACATACACCACCCTACACTCACCAATCATGTCAGCAGTCTTGTCTATAAACACATAAAGAAGCCCACTGAACATGCTTGGTAGAAAATAAATTTAAGGAACATACACCTTCATATATCCATCAATCCTACCAACATCCTCATTTGGCAGCACCCAGAGAATTCAGTTGGAATGATATGACGACATGTATAGGGTGGAATCAACTCTCTACCCCAACACACAAGTACGAACTGTATCCACTGATAGGAAATAAAGTACATGGGCAGGTACATACACATACTCAAGAAATGTAATGTTTTTATATTCCTATTATAACTTCTAAATACATGAATCACATCTTGTAAATGGTGAAACATATGACACAAATTATTACCCATATCTAGGATACATTCCAAAATATCATAACTTCAACTTCAGGAGTACATGAGGGATGAAAAAATAACTTTGTACCCATATCAGGGATGATTCATTAGCATTCCATCTCGAAGAAGATACATACCACTTCTCTATTCCAAGAGGGTTATGGGGAACACATCCCCATATCATATGGACAATCGGATCAGGCATAGATAGCCATTCCAATCTGAGATAATTGGCCTATTCTGATGGCCCCTCCAAGAAACAACATACTCATGTTCATGATACCCACTTGTCCCAGCAAGTGGACAAAACATCTTGTAATAATCCATCCATAAAGAAGCCTTATCTAACACAGTTCAAGAATCACTCACCAATTTGGGATCTGGCTCAGCTTAATGCTGGAGTTCTTGAATCCCTCAGATATCTATTTGTTGTAGATCAATATCCTAAAATCCTATTTCCAAATTATGGGAGTAGTAGCAATATCTCTAAGGGTACTCATTGGGCACTTCCTCTTGAAGTCTTGCTTCATGAAATTTTAATCAATTTTGAGAACCTGTCTCTGGATGAGAGTTATGACAACCCTCTTTGTTTCTAGAGGACCATGTAGCAAGAAGATCTATCCATTTTTGTAATCCACCATGGTGTTCCACCCCATAATTTAATTCATTATAAAATTCCTCTCCATAGTAGTAATTCACATTGTTATGGGAATTCAGTATCTGAAAATGTAGGTATGAGAATGCACTCTTATCTTGAGACACTTTCAAATACAAGGCCAGTAATGTCTAATTCATTGTCACTGGGATGTGAAATTGTTTCACTAACAAAAGACAACCCAAGGTGATGATAATTAATTGAACCACTCTTGGGCCATTTATCTTCCAATGCAATAGAGGAACTCTCTACTGATCTATTTAATTCTGATAATGCCGCAAGAAAACACAAAAATTGGTCCGATCAAGTAGATAAACCTTTGGAAAATGATGAAGAGGATATATTGAAAATTGAAAACCAACTAGATAAGGGTGAAATACATGTCATTTTATGGCCTTTGTATTCCACTCAATAAAAAATTCTAGAGATGTTGGTCGATGATTGTATTCAGGATATCTGCCTCAACAAATGGCAGAATCATCATCATCTAAGAGAAAAAGTATTACAATATCATAAATATCAAATTATTCTCAAGGAAATATAAGGGTTTCATCACCAAATTGACTTGGCATGTATCTTAGATTTCTGAAATCCAAAGATTGAGAAGTTGGATGGAGCCTTTCAATGTGCATGCCTCAATAAATTAAAGAGGCTCTAAAAATTGATCAAAACCCCCTTATGGTGTTCATGTTAGAGGATGTGGTGCACAGTGATCATTTCGCTTCACTCCACTCAAAATCCGAAAAATCTCACCAATAAGTGATATCATGTAATGTTATTACCCTAGGCTGGCTACAAAAAGAAAATTCTATTAATGAATTAAGATATTCTTAGTAAGAATAGGTATTCACTGTATTCCACCAATGTAAGACCCTAATAGAAAAATCTATTGAGATACTTTTGAATCAAGCATATGAAAAGATCAAGAAATCCTCCCTCATAGAGGATTTTCAGCCATTAGATTGAGAAAATTTCTAAAATAACATAACTATCTTCCAAAATATGTGATTTAATTGAGTGCCAGAAAAAGAACCCAACAAACATTTATACCAGAATTCATAAAATCAAAAGCGCAGTGGTGTTAACACCATCCATATTAGTTCATGAGCCACCCCAACCCATAGGACTGGGTTCTCTTTTAACCCAACCATTGAAGTCACCAAATATATTTTGAAGGGTTGAGAAAGAATAAAATGGATATCCCCAGCCCATAGGGCTATGGATGTTTTGACATTCACAATCGCTTAGTCAGTGGAGGTCTTTTTTTCTCTCGATTCGGGTATAATCCACAAAATGAATGCAAAAAATGATCTATATGAGGATTACCTTTAGGTTACATACACCATAAATTTCCTGATGTACCAAAAAATACAAAAACAAAGTCTCTTAGAGGAAGAATTAGAAGGTTATCTCACCAACAAACCATAACATTGCTTCTAATGCATTATGCTTCATTGAATATAATTAATTCCATCATGGATGATCCTTCAGAATATGAGTCCAAGTTAGGGGACTCATAGGATAATGTTATAATTCAAAATATATTCCAAACTGAAGAAAATTAAGGATGTGTGTATACCAGAAACTAGAGGCATTACTAAAATCAATCAGACCCCTCAAATAATCCCCTTCCACTATTTTAAAGGGAAACTAACAAGGAAAAAGGAAAAGGACAGACTACATCTCACCTTCTCCCTGAAGAGTCCCAATCCATTTATTTGAAAGAAAAAAATTTTAAAATAAGAATTGGAGATGAAGGAGTGGAGAAGATTGAAAATAGATTTACTTAAAGGAAGCACTTCTACCAGATATACTCCACAAGTAGATCCTCAACTTACACATCCATTAGGAGAACCCTAACATAGAGGTTATGTTTCAATAATTGATGAAAATAATGAATTCCCTCGTTTTCTAGTACAACCATTGTAGGTACATGAAAATACTTATAGGCCATTCCCTATATATTATCCAAGGAATGTACTAGTATCACCTCCACAAGTGGTCTTTCTAGTTGTTTCACCAGTTCAAGCTTCAACTACTATTTTGGTATAGGTCCCAGCTCAACAAGATTTTACATTAATTCATATAAACACTATTGAGTCACTAAAGACTCGATTGGCTATTATGGAAGGAGGGTGTGAACCAATACAATTTGAAAATAAGGTTTATCCTAAATGTGTGGATATGACCCCTCCTCCACCAAACGTTGTGAATCCCACATTTCCAATCATCAATGGCTCAGGCGATGTGGAGCAGCTCTTGACACATTTTTCCTCTCCCAGTGATCCCATGATGGGGACCACTGAGCAACAAGAGGTAGTGAAACTCAGATTCTTCATACAATCATTATCAGGGAAATATTTTGTATGTTATACATGTTTGAAGCCTCAATCGATACAAGGATGGGAAGATCTCCATTATAAGTCCTTTTATCAGTTCATCTCAGTGTTGTAGAAGAAAACAATATTCTATCTCACAATCTAAATGAAAATAAAGAATGAAAGAGTTTCACTCATTATTTCTCTATGTAAATGATTAATTTACTTTTTGACTAAACCAGTCCCTCAAGAAGAGTTTGAATCGATTTTTGTTGAAAATATACATAATTAGTTGTGCAGACCATTAATCCCTATTAAATACATAGTAGGGTTTCAGGATCAGTTGATGATTTCTAAATGGGTGTAAAACTCCATAATAGAGGCAAGAGCCAAATCTCTAGTAATCCCATATATTCCATGAAGAAGAAAAATAAATTCTTCGTCTACTAAAGTCACACATAATTTGTCCCCTATACTTGCTCCTACATCAAATCCCAAATCATACTGTAGAGATCCACCTCCCGAGCATCAGCCGAAATGACTGCCTCATCAAGATGACCAAAAATATTAAAGTCATAAATAGTATGAGGAGTTGAAAAAAAAATATAGTATCTTCCAAATGACCAAGTCCCCATCTAATTCATCTCAAAATTGAAAAAAAAACATTGATCAGTTTCCAAGGCCAAAGAAACCTAAAAAATAAAGAGATAAGGACCTCCCAAACTATTTCACCTTCCATCAAAATTTGGGGAACCCCATACAAGAGTGTTTTGTTTTTAAGCACCACTTAAAAATGATGGTGCTATCCAAAAAAAGTGAAGATAAAACATTAACCATCCTAGGTAGCATGTAATATTGTTACTGATCTAGATGTGTAAGGTGAATGGTAGGAAGTAAAAATTAATAATTCTTCAAAATTATATGATTACAAGGTAAGGAAAACTATTAATTCAACTCATTACATTCTAAAAAAATTAAAAAACTAGTTGTTCCTCATGTCGCATAACTTTTAGATAATCTGTATTCATCAAAATCCTAGTCCTCTTAAGTCCAATCCTCAATGAAGAAACTTATCTAGAAGAATAATTAGTAAACATAATAATATATGTTTTTATCAAGTATGTAGTTTTTATTGACCTTAGAAGATTTCATTACAATAATCTCAAAAGAACGGGCACAGCCCCGCCAAATGGAACAACAAAAATCAACATGTTATGAAGAAACTTCATCAGATGAGGAGTTTATATTCGATTCTGTTAACGTTATTCTTATAACGGATCTCTATGCAAATTATGATTCAAATAATTAACCTGAGTTCCCTTTACTTTATTGAAAAAATGGGTGAAGATGTCACCATGGTCAAGGATACAATGTAAGACATGGGTATGCTAGAATCCACTACTCTAACCGCACCCCTACTCGAACTATTTATGCAATAGATACTCATTTGAGATCCCTCTTATGGTATGAACAAGAACAAGGGAGTTTTACCACACGTGACATGGTCTTCACTAACATGATCATCTTAGAAGATTTATTAGAGGATATACCACCATATTCTTGTTGAGTGGGTAGACCAACCCATCCTAGTCCACCAAGAGCAGAAGTATTTCTAGCTAATACCCTGACAAATGGTCCACCCACATTAGGATCATCAACTTACAAGGAACCTGAAAATGTGCATCTCCATACTAGATGGTGTAGAACACTAGATCAAAAGTGTGATGTGTTAAAATAACTGACCCAAGTACCATTCAATATATCAATCCTGGATGCCTTGAATGTCACGACCCGTCCTCGGGGCCCGTGCCGTGACTACCCCAGGCCCGCCTTCCATAGGCCAGGGGCTGGCGACTAGCACCAAGGCGTAAAATCCCAGTAAACAGGGAAGGCATTGCCTTTATAAGTAACAACCACACAGAGTCAGCAAGCGGAAAGTAAAGTGCAGAAAGTAAAGGGGGCCGGAAATACAAGCCCAACTGTAAAGTACAACTGAAAAGAAAAACAGCAACTGAAGAAAAGACGGCGGCCTCGTGTCGTCCACTGGCAATCCCACCTGAAGGGTGGGTACAGATAGCCTCCAGGCTCCTCGGGTCCCACGTCCGCTCCGAGTACGTTCCGTCCAGTGGTCCACCTCCAGGTACCGTCCTGCTCCACGCCCCAACCGTGATCAGCGCTGTCCGTCGTCTGCAACCAACACAACAAGGTGCGGGCATAGCCCGTGCAGGGGTGAGTACAACTACTCAGTAAGGACCCCGAGACCCCCGAAGGTCTCCCGAAATCCACAAAGGATATAGCACAAAAGAAAGATGCAATCACGAAGTAACATCTGACTCGACTTAGGTATATGCCCATACATATACCTAAGTCCCCAATTCTAGCTCTGCTCACGAGCTCAAGAACAACTCAATCCACGAAGGAAAGCAAGACTCAAATCCACAAGGAGAGTAAACAGTAAATCCACAAAGGATAGTTCAACACAATCCACAAAGGAGAGTAAACAGTAAATCCACAAAGGATAGTTCAACACAACCCACAAAGGAGAGTAACATAAGATTCAGCTCAACCAGGTATACTTTTTCAGATGACGTCAAAGATGATCACTGATCCATCTAAGTCGTCGGACCCACGAAGGATCGATAGGTACTAACCCCCACAGAAGACCCACACAGGATCGGGCTCACACAGAACCTGTAGGCAGTGGCTCACACAGAACCGGTAGGCAGTGGCTCACACAGAACCGGTAGTAGGACCCACATAGGATCGGGCACTGATCCGCGTAGGATCGCTGAGTGCAGTAGTCGACGCAGTCCACTGAGGATCTCTGCACAGTCGTCGCCGAAGTCCACGAAGGATCTCTGCTCTGCCGTCGTCGCAGTCCACGGAGGATCTCTGCTCTGCCGTCGTCGCAGTCCACGGAGGATCTCTGCTCTGCCGTCGTCGCAGTCCACGGAGGATCTCTGCTCTGCCGTCGTCGCAGTCCACGGAGGATCTCTGCTCTGTCGTCGAGGTCACAGCCAGCGCTAGGGTTCCCGCACGTAGCGAGCTCGTTTAGGAGGGTCCGCTCCACGAGCCGAGGGGCTGATACATCAACTGACACGTAGTCCAAAGTTGATGTATCCAAAAGTTCCGTATCGACAACAGGATCTCAACGCGACAGACGGCGCGTCAATCGGACGCCCGGTCTGAGAGTTATTGGCATTTTCGTCCCAGGGGCCCGGTTGGTTTTTAGGGCAAAACCAACCCGACCGTGCTCCGCCTGTATCCGATCCTCGGGCGGAGTATGCCAAAAGTTCAGTCTCACTTAGAGGAAACTACCACAGCTGACGGTACGTCATTCGGACGTCCGTAGCCCAAGTTATGAGCGTTTCCGCTCCGAGGGCCCGGTTGGTTTCGTGTACGAACCAACCCGGCCGAACCCAAAGTCTTCCGAAACCTTGAGTATAATATACCGAAACGACCGTCTCGATCCAAGGATCGCGTAGCCGCTGACGGTTCGTCAATCGGAGGTCCCAGGCCCAAGATATGGGTGATGGACCGAAGAGGGCCCGAAATGGGGGTTCCGGGTCCGGGGCGACCCGGCCCGAACCCCCCCCTGGGGTCGGCCGAACCGGGTCGGCCCGAACCGGGCCGGCCCGAACCGGCCCGAACCGGCTCGGCCGGGTCCGGTCCGGCCTGGGCGCGGCCCGGCCGACCGGACCGAGCCGGCTCGGCTTCGGCCGAGCGGCCGAAGGGGCTGCCGCCGCGGGTCAACCCCGCGGCTTTGAGGGAAACGCGGCCCCCGCGGGGGGCCGCCTGTCACGCGGACGCGGCCGGGCCGCCGCGTCCGTCCCGGTTCCGCGCGGCCGCGGAACCGGCCGCCGATGCCGCCGCGGCTTCAGCCGCGGCGGGCTTCCTCCACGGCGGCGCGCCGGGCGCCGCCGCCGCCTTCCGCGGGCCGCCGGAGATGCTCTGGTGGCCCGATTTCTTTCCCGTCTGCGCCGTTGCTCCTCCCGGGGGCCGATCTTCACTGCGGGATCGACGGATTGCCTCTGCCGCACGGTTTGTCGTCGTCCGCCATATCCGCACAACAAGGAGATCGGCGGAGGGTTGTCGGGACTTGTTCGTTAGACCCGCAACCTCCGCGTTAGTCATAAATCACGGGAGGAATAATCAACAACAATTTTTAAATAGATTAAAATTGTCGGAGATCATTTTCTTCACTTAAAAAGAATAAGCACGGGGAAAAAGAATCACAATCAAATCCCTACCTTGATGATCGTCGAGCGCGGGCGTTCTTCGCGGAAGAGATCGTCGCGGAAGAGATCGATCGCCGCGTCGTCGCGGGAAGGTGTCGCGTCGTCGCGGAAACCGGCGTTGAGCCGGCGAGCTCAACAAATCAAGAACAACAGATTTAAATTATTAATATTTAAATCTGTGTTTCGTTTAAAACCAAAGAAAAGAACTTGAGAGGAAATCCGAAATCACTCACCTCGAATGGTCGGTGATCGGAGATCGGAGATCGGAAGAACGCCTCGGGCGAAAGCGTCGTCGACTTCCGGGTTCGGCGTTCTTCGCGTTCTTCGCGTTCTTCGCGTTCTTCGCGGAGAGGGTGGAGGAACGAAGATTCTCTCAAATCCTTTCCAAGGATTTTTATGTTGGTCTTATTTTATAAACATGCCAACACGAAACCGGTTAAGAAACGATCCATCAATTCGAAAGAAACGACCCATTTAATTCACGAAGAAACAGTCCATTTAATTCACGAAATAAACCGCCCAATTAAATGGTCTGTTAAGAATTAAAGAAAACGCGTCGGTTGACTTTTCAGTTACTTTGACGGGTTTTCGCGGGTACGTTACTTAGCGAAAGAAACGGCGGGGCTCGTGCGGGTCCCACCGCACAAATATCCTACCAAGGGGGTAGGATATTTTTGGATAGTATCCTATCCAGTTCAACTCAGTTCAAGCCGTCTTAAAGTGACTTCAAGTGGCTTCCAAGCAGCTTAAGTGAAATAAAATAAAGTTGTCGCACAAACTTTATTTTATTTCTGACTTAAAGCCGCAAAATTTAAAAACCACGTCTGAGCAAACGCAACTCCGGAAGAGGCGTTTCTAAGCAAATACCGGCGCTGCGATTTCATCGGTGCCCTCAGAATTCGATTCCGGGCACCGGTTCAAAAGATAGAAAAACCCGCTCGTCCGTTCACTGAACGTACCCGAGCCAAACTTCGGAAATTGATTCCGGGCACACCGGGCCTCGGAATCAGGTGCCGTCTGAAGCTGCGCTCTTGTAAAATTCCAAAGAAAATTAAGAAAAAAATTTCCTTGAAATTTGCGGGTCTTTACATTACTCCCACCTCAGGGCTTTACGTCCCCGTAAAGATACATCAAAAACTAGGGGAACAAATGGGGGTACTGAGCACGCATCTGAGCCTCCCGCTCCCAAGTGCTCTCCTGGAGGTTCCCGTGCTGCTATCTGATGCGCACAAGAGGAATCGACCGCCCACGTAGGACCCGCTCCTGTCGATCCTCGATCTCCACTGGGACCTCCGCAAAAGTCGCCCCATCGTCCACGTCCAGCTCCCCAAAGTCGATGATGTGCGTCGGGTCGTGCACGTATCTCCTCAGCTGAGACACGTGGAAGACGTCGTGCACCCGGTGCAACTGAGGTGGTAGAGCCAGGCGATAAGCCACCTCTCCTATCCTGCTGAGGACCTGGAAAGGCCCGATGAAACGTGGAGACAACTTGCCGCCTCGGCCAAATCTCCGTAAACCACGTCGAGGTGAGACACGCAAAAAGACGTGGTCGCCATCCTCGAACTCTAGTGGCCTCCGCCTCCTGTCAGCATATGACTTCTGCCGGCTCTGAGCTGTCCTCATCCTCTCCTGGATGATCTGGACCTTCTCTGTCGTGGCTCGGACCATCTCTGGTCCCACGAGTGCTGACTCCCCAGGGTCTGTCCAGCACAACGGTGATCTGCAGGGTCTGCCGTACAACGCCTCGTATGGTGCCATCCCGATGGTGGAGTGGTAGCTGTTGTTGTACGCGAACTCCACCAAGGGTAGGTGGTCCTCCCAGCTGCGACCAAAGTCGAGAACACATGCACGGAGCATGTCCTCGAGTGTCTGTATGGTCCTCTCCGTCTGACCATCCGTCTGAGGGTGGAAGGCTGTGCTCAGATGGAGCCGCGTCCCGAACGCCTCCTGCAACCCCTTCCAAAGCCTGGAAGTGAAACGAGCATCTCGATCGGAGACGATAGATGATGGCACACCGTGAAGCCGTACGATCTCCTGGACGTAAAGACGTCCCAAGCTCTCCACTGAGCCCTGCTCTCTGATGGGTAGGAAGTGTGCCGACTTGGTGAGTCGGTCGACAATCACCCAAATGGAGTCGTGACCTCTGGAAGTACGTGGAAGTCCAGTCATGAAGTCCATAGATATGTCGTCCCACTTCCACTCCGGGACCTCCAAGGGCTGTACCAAGCCTGCTGGTACCTGGTGCTCTGCCTTCACCTGCTGGCAGGTGAGGCATCGTGAAACGAACTCTGCCACAGCTTTCTTCATGCCCGGCCACCAGTGTTGTCGCCTGAGATCCTGGTACATCTTCGCCACTCCGGGATGTACCGCCAAGGGAGAAGTGTGAAACTCTCTCAGCACCTCCTCTCGTAAAGCAACTGGTACGAAGGTACGCCCTCTGAAAAGGATGTCGTGCTCTGCTCCAAGGGAGAAACCATCAGGCGCCTGACCTGAGGATATCAGTACACGCCGGGTCTCACAGTCAGCGTCCCCACGCTGAGCCTCTCTGACCCGCTGTAGAAGTGGAGGAGAGACTGTGAGAGACTGAAGAAAGGCTGCTCCGTCTCTATCCATGAAGGATATCTGCAAGGAGGCTAGCTGCTCCGTCGCCTCCTCAAGCAGCTGAATGCCCGTCCTCCTGCTGAGGGCATCGGCTACCACGTTCCCCTTCCCAGGAGTATAGACTATCTCAAAGTCATAGTCCTGGAGGAACTCAAGCCATCTCCGCTGTCTCAGGTTCAGGTCCTTCTGAGAGAAGATATACCTGAGACTCTGGTGGTCAGAAAAGACTGTGAAGCGCTCGCCCATCAGATAGTGCCTCCACGTCTTCAAAGCGAAGACCACTGCTGCTAACTCCAGGTCATGAGTGGCGTAGTTCTGCTCATGCGGCCTCAAATGACGTGATCCGTAGGCGATCACGGCTCGCTCCTGCATCAGGACGCACCCGAGTCCAGTCCCTGATGCGTCGCAGTAAACTACGTATCCAACTCCCTCCTCAGGCAACCTCAAGATAGGTGCGCTGGTCAATCTCTGTCTCAGCTCCTGGAAGCTCTGCTGACATCTGTCTGACCACACGAAGGGTTTCCCCTTCTTCGTCAAGGCTGAGAGTGGTGCTGCAACTCTGAAGAAGTCTGGCACGAATCTCCGATAGTATCCCGCTAGGCCCAAGAAGCTCCGCACCTCTGTCACGCTCCTGGGTGGCTCCCAAGCTAGCACTGCCTCGATCTTCGCGGGATCCACTGCAACTCCCGCCTCAGAAATGACGTGCCCTAAGAAATGGACCTCACGTAACCAGAACTGGCATTTTGAGAGCTTGCCATAAAGCTGGTGCTCTCGGAGTGTGTCTAGCACAACTCACAGGTGGTAGGCATGCTCCTCCTCAGTCGTCGAGTATACCAAAATGTCGTCAATGAAGACAACGACAAATCGGTCGAGGTATGGCTGGAAGATCCTGTTCATGAGGCTCATGAACACTGCTGGAGCATTGGTTACGCCGAACGGCATAACCAAGAACTCATAATGGCCATACCGACACCTGAAGGCCGTCTTCTGCACGTCCTCGTCTCGAACTCTGAGCTGATGATAGCCTGACCGAAGGTCTATCTTCGAGAACCACCGCGCTCCCTTGAGCTGATCGAAGAGGTCATCAATCCGTGGCAGCGGATACTTGTTCCTCACTGTCACCTGGTTCAGGCGACGATAGTCGACACAAAGTCGCAAGCTCCCATCCGCCTTCTTGGCGAACAAAATCGGGGAAGCCCAGGGTGAAACACTGGGTCGGATAAACCCCTTGCTCTGCAAGTCCTCCAACTGTACCCGCAGCTCTCGAAGCTCGGCGGGGGCCATCCGATATGCTGGAGTAGATATCGGGGCTGTCCCGGGGTACAAGTCGATGTAAAAGTCTACCTCTCTACGAGGAGGTAGCCCTGGAACGTCGTCGGGAAAGACGTCCACGTACTGGTCCACCACTGCAGGAAAAGCCGGACTCCGCACGTCCACTGCTCCTAGGATGAGGCTAGCCAACTGATGTGAGATGGGCTGCACTCTCCTCCGCGGAAGTCCATCCTGTGCTGCAAAGGTTCCCTTCTCGCCGGTGAAGGTAAACCTGCTCCCGTCGGTACGAACACATCGCACCTTGCGCCTAAAACAGTCGATCTGGGCATGAACCGTGGATAGCCAATCCATGCCCAAGATGACGTCGTAAGGCCTCGACGCCGCTACAAGGAGATCCCAGCCGAAGCTCTCGCCTCCTAGAGTAAGCTCACACTGCCGGCACCAGTGCGTAATCGTCGAGTCTGCTCCCGTAGGAGTCTCTAGCCGTAAGGATCGAGCCAACGGCTCAGTCGGAATCTCCGAGCTCCGAACAAGGGCAGAGGCTATGAAAGAGTGACTCGCTCCTGTGTCTATAAGTACTGCAGCAAGGGTGGAATAGACACAGATCGTACCTCGAATCATCTCTGGCATGTCGGGGTCGTAGGCCTCCACTGCCTGGAGCTGGGCCTGTCCCTGCCCGCCGGCTCCCTGTGGTCGAGGTGGCCCTCCTGGTGGTGGTGGGGGTAGAGCCTGGAAGCGTCGCCCACCACCCGCTGCTCGGCCAGCTCCTCTGCCTCGTCCGCCTCCTCCCTGCGGACCGCCACGGTCGACTCTCTGCCTCTGCCTGGGTGGCCCCTCCACCGTCTGCTGCTCCTCTGGTCGGCGAGTCGGGCAGTCACGAGCCATGTGACCCTGCCCGCCGCAAGAGTAGCACAGCCTGCCTCTCGAAAGGCTGGCACTCCGCTGTGTGCCCCGCACCGCTGAGCCGGTGTCCTGAGGCCGTCTGCGAGGGGGTCTGGTCTGCCTGGACCCGTGAGTCATCCGTCGGCTACCTGCTGCCGAAGACTCAGCTACCTTCCGCCCTGCGCTAGGTCTCGCCGCTGAAGAAGGCTCTGCCAGGAAGCTCTCGATCAGGAGGGCTCGCTCCAGCACTCCCGCCTGGGTCGGAATGCTGAGGGAGATCAGCGACGCACGAATCTCCTGTCACAAGCCCTGCTCGAAGGTCCGGGCCCGGAAGAAGGGGTCCCGTACCATGTCGGTCGAGTAGCGAGATAGGTCCGTGAACCTCGCCGCGTACTGAGCGACCGTCATGCTGCCCTGGCGCAGCTGGAGAAGCTCCTGGATGCGCACCGCTCGGAGGGTGGCCGGGACGAACTCAGAGCGGAAGAGGCTCTCGAAGTCCGTCCAGAGCAGGGATGCCTCATCGTGAACCTGGAGCATCAGGCTCCACCATCGTCCTGCCGCCGCCTGCAGGAGGCTCGCTGCGAGGATCACCATGAGATCCGCTGGTGTCCTCACTAGCCTGAAGATCCGTACCACCGCCTCTAGCCAGTCCTCGGCGGCCTGGGGGTCCGCCTCACCGCGAAACCTGGGCGGTCGCTGGCTCTGAAACTCGTGCAGTGCCCTGAGGCGACGTGCATCTTCGGCGTCTGGTACTGGAAGCATCGGTGGCTCGGCGGGTAAGGCTACCGCCGGTGCCACTGCTGGCAAAGGGCCCTGCACCGAGGCCTCGTCGCTCGGTGGGCTGCCGTCGCGCCCTACACTCGGAACCCTAGCTGGCAGTCGTCGCGGGGCCATCCTGAAAAGGAGAACAAGAGCACCACAGTCAGAACAGTATACCTGGTGAGCTGGCACAAGTAATCACAAGGAAAACTTGAGACTTTCATAAAGCAGATCAGTATACCCGGTGAGCTGACATAAGTAATCACAAAGAAAACTTGAAACACACACGCAATCAATGTTTTCATGCATTAAGTCGGAAATCAGGAGTCAGGGTCCTGGTGTACGGATACGTCGGCCGCCGCACCAACACTGGGCTCCCTGAACTGATAACCACACTCAATACACTAAACACTATTGCTTCACATAGAAAGAAAGGACGATCAGAGTCTGCGGTAGAACCGACCACCTCTGATACCAATTTGTCACGACCCGTCCTCGGGGCCCGTGCCGTGACTACCCCAGGCCCGCCTTCCATAGGCCAGGGGCTGGCGACTAGCACCAAGGCGTAAAATCCCAGTAAACAGGGAAGGCATTGCCTTTATAAGTAACAACCACACAGAGTCAGCAAGCGGAAAGTAAAGTGCAGAAAGTAAAGGGGGCCGGAAATACAAGCCCAACTGTAAAGTACAACTGAAAAGAAAAACAGCAACTGAAGAAAAGACGGCGGCCTCGTGTCGTCCACTGGCAATCCCACCTGAAGGGTGGGTACAGATAGCCTCCAGGCTCCTCGGGTCCCACGTCCGCTCCGAGTACGTTCCGTCCAGTGGTCCACCTCCAGGTACCGTCCTGCTCCACGCCCCAACCGTGATCAGCGCTGTCCGTCGTCTGCAACCAACACAACAAGGTGCGGGCATAGCCCGTGCAGGGGTGAGTACAACTACTCAGTAAGGACCCCGAGACCCCCGAAGGTCTCCCGAAATCCACAAAGGATATAGCACAAAAGAAAGATGCAATCACGAAGTAACATCTGACTCGACTTAGGTATATGCCCATACATATACCTAAGTCCCCAATTCTAGCTCTGCTCACGAGCTCAAGAACAACTCAATCCACGAAGGAAAGCAAGACTCAAATCCACAAGGAGAGTAAACAGTAAATCCACAAAGGATAGTTCAACACAATCCACAAAGGAGAGTAAACAGTAAATCCACAAAGGATAGTTCAACACAACCCACAAAGGAGAGTAACATAAGATTCAGCTCAACCAGGTATACTTTTTCAGATGACGTCAAAGATGATCACTGATCCATCTAAGTCGTCGGACCCACGAAGGATCGATAGGTACTAACCCCCACAGAAGACCCACACAGGATCGGGCTCACACAGAACCTGTAGGCAGTGGCTCACACAGAACCGGTAGGCAGTGGCTCACACAGAACCGGTAGTAGGACCCACATAGGATCGGGCACTGATCCGCGTAGGATCGCTGAGTGCAGTAGTCGACGCAGTCCACTGAGGATCTCTGCACAGTCGTCGCCGAAGTCCACGAAGGATCTCTGCTCTGCCGTCGTCGCAGTCCACGGAGGATCTCTGCTCTGCCGTCGTCGCAGTCCACGGAGGATCTCTGCTCTGCCGTCGTCGCAGTCCACGGAGGATCTCTGCTCTGCCGTCGTCGCAGTCCACGGAGGATCTCTGCTCTGTCGTCGAGGTCACAGCCAGCGCTAGGGTTCCCGCACGTAGCGAGCTCGTTTAGGAGGGTCCGCTCCACGAGCCGAGGGGCTGATACATCAACTGACACGTAGTCCAAAGTTGATGTATCCAAAAGTTCCGTATCGACAACAGGATCTCAACGCGACAGACGGCGCGTCAATCGGACGCCCGGTCTGAGAGTTATTGGCATTTTCGTCCCAGGGGCCCGGTTGGTTTTTAGGGCAAAACCAACCCGACCGTGCTCCGCCTGTATCCGATCCTCGGGCGGAGTATGCCAAAAGTTCAGTCTCACTTAGAGGAAACTACCACAGCTGACGGTACGTCATTCGGACGTCCGTAGCCCAAGTTATGAGCGTTTCCGCTCCGAGGGCCCGGTTGGTTTCGTGTACGAACCAACCCGGCCGAACCCAAAGTCTTCCGAAACCTTGAGTATAATATACCGAAACGACCGTCTCGATCCAAGGATCGCGTAGCCGCTGACGGTTCGTCAATCGGAGGTCCCAGGCCCAAGATATGGGTGATGGACCGAAGAGGGCCCGAAATGGGGGTTCCGGGTCCGGGGCGACCCGGCCCGAACCCCCCCCTGGGGTCGGCCGAACCGGGTCGGCCCGAACCGGCCCGAACCGGCTCGGCCGGGTCCGGTCCGGCCTGGGCGCGGCCCGGCCGACCGGACCGAGCCGGCTCGGCTTCGGCCGAGCGGCTGAAGGGGCTGCCGCCGCGGGTCAACCCCGCGGCTTTGAGGGAAACGCGGCCCCCGCGGGGGGCCGCCTGTCACGCGGACGCGGCCGGGCCGCCGCGTCCGTCCCGGTTCCGCGCGGCCGCGGAACCGGCCGCCGATGCCGCCGCGGCTTCAGCCGCGGCGGGCTTCCTCCACGGCGGCGCGCCGGGCGCCGCCGCCGCCTTCCGCGGGCCGCCGGAGATGCTCTGGTGGCCCGATTTCTTTCCCGTCTGCGCCGTTGCTCCTCCCGAGGGCCGATCTTCACTGCGGGATCGACGGATTGCCTCTGCCGCACGGTTTGTCGTCGTCCGCCATATCCGCACAACAAGGAGATCGGCGGAGGGTTGTCGGGACTTGTTCGTTAGACCCGCAACCTCCGCGTTAGTCATAAATCACGGGAGGAATAATCAACAACAATTTTTAAATAGATTAAAATTGTCGGAGATCATTTTCTTCACTTAAAAAGAATAAGCACGGGGAAAAAGAATCACAATCAAATCCCTACCTTGATGATCGTCGAGCGCGGGCGTTCTTCGCGGAAGAGATCGTCGCGGAAGAGATCGATCGTCGCGTCGTCGCGGGAAGGTGTCGCGTCGTCGCGGAAACCGGCGTTGAGCCGGCGAGCTCAACAAATCAAGAACAACAGATTTAAATTATTAATATTTAAATCTGTGTTTCGTTTAAAACCAAAGAAAAGAACTTGAGAGGAAATCCGAAATCACTCACCTCGAATGGTCGGTGATCGGAGATCGGAGATCGGAAGAACGCCTCGGGCGAAAGCGTCGTCGACTTCCGGGTTCGGCGTTCTTCGCGTTCTTCGCGTTCTTCGCGTTCTTCGCGGAGAGGGTGGAGGAACGAAGATTCTCTCAAATCCTTTCCAAGGATTTTTATGTTGGTCTTATTTTATAAACATGCCAACACGAAACCGGTTAAGAAACGATCCATCAATTCGAAAGAAACGACCCATTTAATTCACGAAGAAACAGTCCATTTAATTCACGAAATAAACCGCCCAATTAAATGGTCTGTTAAGAATTAAAAAAAACGCGTCGGTTGACTTTTCAGTTACTTTGACGGGTTTTCGCGGGTACGTTACTTAGCGAAAGAAACGGCGGGGCTCGTGCGGGTCCCACCGCACAAATATCCTACCAAGGGGGTAGGATATTTCTGGATAGTATCCTATCCAGTTCAACTCAGTTCAAGCCGTCTTAAAGTGACTTCAAGTGGCTTCCAAGCAGCTTAAGTGAAATAAAATAAAGTTGTCGCACAAACTTTATTTTATTTCTGACTTAAAGCCGCAAAATTTAAAAACCACGTCTGAGCAAACGCAACTCCGGAAGAGGCGTTTCTAAGCAAATACCGGCGCTGCGATTTCATCGGTGCCCTCAGAATTCGATTCCGGGCACCGGTTCAAAAGATAAAAAAACCCGCTCGTCCGTTCACTGAACGTACCCGAGCCAAACTTCGGAAATTGATTCCGGGCACACCGGGCCTCGGAATCAGGTGCCGTCTGAAGCTGCGCTCTTGTAAAATTCCAAAGAAAATTAAGAAAAAAATTTCCTTGAAATTTGCGGGTCTTTACATTGAATCTGTCAAAGGATCTTCAAGGATCAATTTTTGAGGATTTATCAATCCCTTAAGAGTTTTAAAATGTGGTTTCTACTATAGATGTTTATCGTATAGATAATGACCTAATAGAATGGCATGCAGTCATATCATTCACTAACCAATATGAGGATAATTGTGTACATGGACACATAAAACCTTTGTATCTATACAGAAAGATTAATGATACATATATTCGATGATCATTCATTAATAATGGCTCAGGAGTTAATCTGATTCAAATTTGGTCACTTCACTGATTGGGACTCACAGAATTCCATTTGTCTCCATCCACTTTAATGTCATTGGGTTATGACAAAAATGACCATGAACCGCTCAATGATATTATAATCAAAACTCAGTTTGGGGATCTCATATATGATTCTGAGTACATGATTGTCTGGAAGGACACATCTTTCTACATTATATTGGGGATACCTTGCTACATCAATATGTGACTATTCTTCATCATACCACCAATGTTTCAAATATTGAGTCAATGGTAAAATTGGTACCATCCATGTTGATTATAGTCCATTAAAAACCTATAAATCTTAGTACATTGTTGTAGAGTTTGATCACACAAAGTGAAAAAAATCAATAGCGAAATATCTCACTAGAATCAGTGCTCTGAATGATCTAGAAAAGATCCCACCTGACCCATTCAATAATCTCAGTGAAAATTATGTGTTACCTTTTAATTTAATTTTAAGTGTTATCCAAAATCCAAGAACTCAAGTAGTGGATTCCATAATGTCAGCTACGTCAACTGAGCCTAACAACACCAGGGAATCTATTGATTCAACGAGAAGTGATTAAATCTTAAACATGGATGACTTAAATACATCTTATGAGCTTTAGCATGTCTAAGTTTCATCAACTGGTCTATAATAAGTTATTGCACTCATGCAAAAAGACAGGTATGTCGATTACCATCCCAACATCCTCCATTCAGAACATCAAAAATACCCTTCATAATTACTTGGGTAGGAGATAGTTGCCTCTTATTTAGGATATCCAAATGATGACTCCTCCCCTGGATCTGAAAATCTTGCTTCATCAACTAACCTCTAAGAAAAGGAAAAATACGCAACACAAGAATATAAATAAGAAGAGGAAGACCACAGGTATTACTCTCCAACATTTGATGAAGGCATCTCCACCACTTTGGATGAACATTGAGTAATAGTTTTGGTTACAAAAGAAGAACTATACCCCACTCTGAATAGTGCGTCCATGACTAAAGAAGTGAAAGAGCTGTATAATTACTTTTTTAAGCCTCGCTGGGATGTGTTTTCTAGGAATTATATAGAAATTATATGTCATGATCCCAAATTTTCCACCCATTATTTGGGTTTTCCAAAAGACCATCGGGGATAAAAGTAGGCATTAAGAAGAACACATCTGACTCATGCCTATGAAATTAAGGCTGAAATCAACAATATTATCAAATAAAACATCATCCATGAGGGGAAATATATAAATTTTCTAGCCAATATTGTCCTATTGAAAAAGAAGAAGTATAAAATTAGAGTTTGCATTGATTTCAGTGATATCAACTAGTATTTTCTCAAAGAAGGCATCCCGATCAAAACGAAGTAACTATTGATTGATGCAACAGCTAGCCATGAAGCTCTATCTTTCATGGATGGATACTCTTGGTATATCCAAATCTATATTTACCAAGAATATGAGGAAGATAAAGCCTCCATATCCCCTCATGGTGTATTTTTCTATTGATTAATACCCATTGGCTTGAACAATCATTGTGTGACATATCAACATGAAATAAACCACATCTTCAAACCCTTCACAAGGAAATGTTTTAAATGTTATGTTTCTGATCCAGTGGTCTACTCCAGACAACATTTTAATCACTTCACAGACATAAATACCATATTAAGAAAGATTCGACAGCAAATTATGAATATAAACCCCTTGAAATGTGCTTTTGGGGTAGCCTCAGGAAATTTTCTCAGTTTTTTTGTATTCCATCATGGCATAGAAGTCAGTCATAGGAAGAATAAATATATCCTTGGAATGTCACCTCCTCAAAATTTTAATGATTTGGGAGGAATTTATGGACCCTTGGCCTATATCTGGAACTTCATAGCTAATCTGATAGGAAATTGTTTTCCCTTCCCAAAATTGATGAAGAAGGGGGGAAGATATCAATGGATCAATGACTTACAAGATTCATTTGATACCCTCAATAAATACCTCATGAGTCCACCAGTATTAATGCCACATGTTTAAGGAAACCCTTTTATTCATTATGTGAAAACCTTAGAGTGATCACTTTGTGCCTTCTGTGTACAAAAGAATGATGATGGGAATGAAAACACCCTTTATTATCTCATTCAAAACATACTAGATGCATGTAATCATTATTTGGATATTGAGAGTATATTTTGTGCATTAATGTATTTAGTTCAGAAGCTGAGTTACTACATACAACATCATGAGGTCTACTTGGTCTCTCGAAATATCCAGCTCAAATATATCCTTAGTTATCCAATGTCGATAGGATGTCTGGAATAAAAGGTAGTAATTCTTCATTAGATTGATATACAGTTCATGCCTCATAAAGAAGTAGATGGCCAAGCCTTGGCAGACCTCCTTACTGAACACCCATCATTGAAAAAAATTTCGTTGAATCCAAAACATACTTACAAATAAATATTCTCTATCCAAGATAGTCCACTAACAATGTAAATGTACTTTTATGGTTCTTACAGAAGTCTGATGGGGAAGAAAATGAAATACATTATGCTTAACAATGTTGGGTTCAGAATTGTAGTTTTCCTCCCCATAAATGGTGGTGTTTCCATAATCTTTCCTGTTATCAGATGGTGGTACTACCAATGAGTCATAATATCAAGCTCTCTTTGTAGGTTTGTAATTATAACTCCATGTACCATTGGATAACCTAGAGGTGAGGTGTGATTCAAAATTAGTAATCAACCCGATCAATGGGGATTATTCCATCAAAAAAGAAGAACTATCCCTTTTGTGATTAAGTTTAAGGGTTAATGGAAAAATTTCCCTAAAAAAACATTTTCTTTTGTTTTTTGGTCAGAAAATTCCCAAGATAATTCATTTTAAGATGTACCTATAGCCTTGGAAGATCTAAATTGATATGAATCAATCATCCGCATTGATCATCATCATATGGTTTCACCTTTTGTTCAAATCAAGATAGAGGAAATAAATGAAATCATTCCCATTCCTAAACCATTTTATCCTACCATGGGGCGGATGAAACTCATCATTTAATATCTCCATGATGGAGTACTTCCATTGGATAGAGTTGGAAAAGATAATGTCCTGCAATGAGAAGATAATTTCACTCTTTATAATGGCTCAAATCACCAGAAGATCCTCTATAGACGAGGATTCTATGAAATTATCCTCAGATGAATTGATGGTAATGAAATTTTGGCTACCATGAAAGATATACATACATGATAATGTGGTTCTAACTAGTCTGGGTGTAGAATTTATGATAAAATCAAAAGCCTTGGATACTTTAATCCTTCAATGACGCAGTGTTGTATAGATTTCACTATGAAGTGTAATCACTGCCAGGTTCATTCCAACTTCATTCATCAACCCCCAAATATGTTACATATAGCTAAATGCTCCTAGAAATATTCTATAAGGGGAATGGATATAGTTGGACCTTATCCTCTAGATATGGCCTAGAAGTTAAAGTTCATCCTTACTTCTATCAATTTCTTCTCTAAATTGGCTGAAGCAATACCTCTCAATGAAATTAGTGCCAAAATCATTTTTAGTTTTTTTAACGCTAATATCATTAAAGTATATGGTGTCTCTAATACCATATTGATGTAAAACACCACAAATTTATTTTCTTTTAAGGTAGGTAGGTTATATCAAGAATACAATATCAAATCCAACCATTCACCCTGCTAACATGTAGCGTTAAATGGATAGAGAGAGGCTTTCAACAAAACCTTGTCCTATATATTTCAAAAGATTGTGGATAAAGATAAAAAGTTTCGACATGATAAACTCTTGCATTCCTTGTGGGATTATAGCCCCACTACCAGTATTGAAAAACAATCAACTCCATACTCATTGGTATATGGGATAGAAGTAGTTCTGCCCACTGAAGTTCAATTTCCTACACTCTGAGTTGTTGTTTGTGATCATCTATCTACAGATGAGAAATATCAAAAGTGACTAGATGGGATGGAGTGATTGTATGAAAATAGATTTCATACAATTCATCACACTTAAGTATATCAAAACTGAATAACATGATATTTCAAAAAGAATGGACTCCTCTGTTCATTCCTCCAAAGAGAATTGGTATTGGTCCTTAGGACTCAAATGATACCATGAAAGAGGCCTCTAAAACATGAGCCAAAGTGGGAAAAACCCTTAATTCATACATAAGTCAAAATATAATGGAGCTTATTATATAATTTCAATGGATGGATAATTCACTGAAACTCCAACCTACACAAGGTTCTGGAAGAAACACATTGTGTTATCACAAAGAGTACATCCTGGTTATATGAAATTAAGCTGCGTAACAAAAAACATCATTTTTTCATGATGTTAAATTGAATAAAACCATATAAATATATTTTGTATGATGTTAAACATTGTAGAATATTCTTCCATGTCACATGAAGGTAAACTTCCTCGCATTGGGTCCTAGTCGCATGAACTGAAACTGCAAAAAACCATTTTTCCTCACCACATTACATTAAACTGTATGGTTAATTTCACCTTCATTAGATGTTATTAAATCTCCCAAGATAAAAAAAATTAAATTCATTGTGGTCCCTTAAAATATGAGTGTCATTCATGCTTAATCATTACCCACATTATTTCAACTCCATAGTGGCACATGAAACCCATGTTTCTCTTTGTTTGAATTAGATATGCATAGCTACCACTTTTCATGAACTATGTGTGCTCTGATACTCATTCCAATGAGATACAGTGATACCCAAATATCTTATCTTGGGCCCAGCCACAACAATAAGAGAAAAAATTTCCCCTTTCCTTATATATGCATTAATTCGATACATGGAACCCTTTTAGAAATTAAGACTTGGTTCTTAGACAATCTTGTATTTTGGTCCCGACCAATATGTTGGAATGTATTAAGGCCCCCATTTCTAAAATCAACATTCAATTGGTGTGGGGAATCATCCATAATAACTATGTGTGGCTTTATCCTCATTCCAATGAGATACATAGTGACACCTAGGTCCTATCCCATGGTCTATCCACAATACTTCCATCTTTTACACAAAGGTTCCTATTAATCTATACCACATGACTTTAAACTACAAAAAACATTTGAAGAACTATGCATGGCCTTATTTTTTCTCTTGCAAGATACGTAGTCACCCCCATGTATCCTACTCTAGTCCATCCATATTATTAAAAAATTCCCTTCACCCCTCTCTGTATGAATCAAACCTAAAATTTGAGAACCTTATGGAACTATGTGTTCCATGGTTATTGCCTCAAAAAGATATGTAGACATGCTCAGATCTCCAATCCTGCGTCCAGTCATAATTAATCATTAAGTCCCTTTACATATTGTATATGAATCAGACCTACACAAGGAACCTGCCAAACTCCATGTGGGGCTTGATTGATGCCTATAATTTCATTCTTAGGCTCATTAGAGATGTTTATTTCATGCTAGGTCATCCATGTCCATGCTGCATGAAGATAAACTACATGGAAATAACTATGTATGGTTTGATTCTCATTTAAATGAGATACATAGGGACATACAGATCCCTAATATTGGGCCCAACCCTAACTAAAAACCCCATCCCCACAACAAAATTTAGATGATTTGGGGAATCATCTCTAGGAATTATGTATGGCTTGATTATCATTTCAATGATATACAGAGTGATGCACATATTTTCTATCTCTGGCCTAGCCATAAATAAAATAAAATTTCCCTTTTCCCATGTGTATGAATAAAAACAGCACTTGAAACATTCCAAGAAATACTCATGGCTTGATTCTCATTTTAGTGATATGCATAGAGATGCCCAAGTTTTCTATCTTGGGCCCAACCACAAAACAATTCACCTTTTCCTATGTATATGAATCAAAACTCCACAAGAAACTTTTCAAAAACTACATATGGATTTATTTTCATTCCAATGAGATACCTACTGGTTCCTATATCACCAAACCTTGTCCCAACCATGATTTTGGAAGATAAAACCTCCTTCATTTTCCCCATGCATGTGTCAGATCCACAAAGTGGTCTTTTCCAGGACTTGTGAGTTTTTTTTTTATGATGAGATACATGGTGATGCCTAGACTTCCTACATTAGGCCCAACCATCAGCCTATAAATTTTAAAATAACTTCTTACCCATGAAAAAACCTGATTGATATAGGGAAAAATTTGAAGAAGAAGTGTTTTTTGATGATAAATAGGTATACTATATGTCCTCACTGCATAATGATAAACAACATGGACCTTCATTAAAGATCTATGTGTGGCTTGATTATCACCCTTGTGAGATATGTAGTGATGTTTAATTTTTTATTCTTGGGCTCAACCATATCCTAACGTGAAAAAGCCTCTACTCTTCCATGTATGAGTAAGATATATATGATAAATTACAATACATTTTCTCATTTTACACATGAAGTTATATCTATTAGAAATACACATTGCTTGATTCTTGGTTCGAGAAGATATATAATAACTCTTGGGGCCTATATCATGGTTTAGCCAAATTTTATTCTGAAATTTCATGTCAGGACACCTAATATACTTACTTCATGACATAAAACCACACAAATCCACCATTTCCCATCACGTATGGTACTTCCTAGTCCTCAATACATGATGTTCAAATGCACGTTATTCAGAACACTATATATGGCTTGATTCTCATAACATTTGTGATTTGCAGTACAAATTAGGCCTCTTATCTTAGTCCCAACCATGGGATAAATGAGAACTCCCTCTCTCTTACATACGATCAAAATCTATAAAAGATATTTTATTTTGGACCCTCTTCTTAGATAACACATCAAGGAAACAAGAGATGTCCATTTTTATACATATGAGTTAGATCTATGTAAGGGACTCTAAAATCCTGGCCAATATCGATCCAAACACATTCATTATGCATTGAATAATTCCCATTATACACATCATAATCTTAATCTTGATGTAATTTAATATCTTTATAATCAATCTTCGATTTCTGGTCACAAAATGCCTGATACCTGAGAGATAGGTTTGCCTCACTGTGAAGTATGTTCCCCAGTTGGACATGCATTAGATTCACCTACATAAAGGTCCTGTCAGCCAAAAGGATTCCACTATTTGGATTTTCATCACATTCCCTAGTTGTCCCAGCATAATACAACCCATAGAATGGGTTTGAAAAATAGTGGTAACTTCATTCTTGGGAGAAGCCTATTCTATCCCTTTAATCATTAATGATGGTATATAGGATTCTCACAATTTATAGTGGTCATCCTGTTTTTATTAGTCCCATATCCTTTCTCCGAACTTGAAATTCTCCAAGACCATGGTTTAAATTTTCCAAAACCATAAGTTCCTATAATATTGGAATGTCCATGTTCCATTCGACCACATATTAACCATTGTTTCCATAATATTATGGTCCTAGTCATATGAACTAAAACTAACAGCACCATAATTCATACATTTGATTCAAACCTTTATAGAGATCCCATTTCTCTGATTCTTTATAAATCAAAACTAGAAATACCCCTACTGTATTCAAGTAACTTTCTCTATAAACTAGACTCTACTAATGTAAATATCTAAATCCCCATAAACATTCATTAGATTTGAGTAACAGAATGTCATAATTCTTGAGAGATCCTTTACCTAACTATGGAACATATGCCTCAGTTGTCCTTGTTTAAAATTCACCTAAATAATTGGTCTGTTAGTATAAGGATTCAACTTTCTTGATATAAAACACATACCATAATTGGCCCTGCATAATACAGCCCCCAAAATGGGTTTTTCAAATTGAGGTAACATCGTTCTTGGACTATACCTCTCTAAATTCCATTTTACCTTTTCCCATGTCATTTTTTAGATTCATAAATACCTATATCACATATTACAATTCTTCCTATACATACCTAAATATGGTAGGGCATTTAGAAAAAAATTGTCAAGAATTTGAAAACCATCAAATCATTAGTCAAAGATAAATATCAAAAATCAAATCCCATAATTTCCTTACTCTTCGACTTTAACTACACAACATAATGTCCATGCTGCATGAAATTTAACTGAACATCCCCATAATGTCTTTATTTCAAGACCTTTTACTTCATATCCCCCCAATGTCACTATTTCATGTCGTTAAAATGCATAGAAAAATTTCAGAAATCACTTAATGTCCTTATTGAATGAATTGAAGCTACATAACATAATTTCCTTGTGGTATCACATTAAACTTCATATAAAATATCAAAAATCCTATTTTTTTTTGACAAATATACCCTCTATCATACACACAATTCTCATGTGAGTGGTTTCTTATTCCTATCCTATATCTGCAAAATGGCCCCCTTTATTTTCTGATACCTTTCCTTATAAAATTCACCCATTGTGGTCTTGAGACATCCAAATCATAAACCCATTTTTCTATTAGTAATATAATGTCAAAATTTCCTGGAACACCTTTACCTAACTATACTCTACATTATTCAGTTGGCCTTGCATAAAATTCGCCTACATAATGGGCATGTCAACCAAAGGATTCCACTGTTTGGTTAGGAAGCACATTCCCTAATCGGCCCTGTATAATATAGCCCCCATAAAATGTTTGTGAAATGGTGGTAACTTTGTTCAGGGAAGAGACCTCCTCTTTTTATATTCTTCAAATTTAATATTTTGTGACCATAGAAATAATGACCCAAGAATCCCCATGGATGTTTCACAAAAAAATATTGGGATCCTTATAGCCATCCAGACTTGTTTGGGTTCAAATTTGAAAATTCAAGGTCAAATCTATTTGACCTAAAACACTAGTTTTATTATTCCAACATGCATGAAATTAAACTACCCATTGAAAGAAACATATTAATCACAATGACGAAAACCCAAAAAGGAAAATTTGGAAAAAAGTCATGCCTCGGCATGCTAAACCTACACATTGTATGCTTTTTCTAATATCAAGCAATAAAAAGTTAAAAGGAAAAACTTTTTTGGCTGAAAACCTAAAAATGGAATCCTAAGAAAAATCCAAGTTATCACCTGATAAGTCCCCACCATATTGGTCTTGGGAAAAAGTTAGGGTAATAACTAAAATTAAACAAAGTTTATATGTTTGTCCATTTGACCCTAGAAACCGTAAAACTATAATCACTAGGCCCATTGGATTATGTATAAAATTAGATTGCATTCCATCCTAGTTACTGTTTTTATGATTATCCAATATAAAAAATGTCATGTTATGGAAATCAGTTTCAAAAATACAATTTTAAAAAATACAGGGAGGATGATATAGATGACTAGAAATAAAATTCCATTCATCTATGTGCAAACAAAAAACCCCTATAGGAACATCCAAAATTAGACTCAATATGTTATAAATTAAAAGTGGTCATCGATATAGCTTTTAATTTGTTTAACGACCTCCAGAACCCCATCATCCAAATGTTGAAGTTCCATCAGTTGATCATCTTCCGTCTCCTTGGCATGATGAAGCAGTTCTTTAATGTATGCAATGGATTTAACCCCTTCTTTTTGAGACTATTCTATCAATTAATGATGTTTTCAAGTTCCTTTGTGGTAGTATTGAACTCTTGCTAAATACGTTCCACATGAACAATATTCTCTTTATATTTATTCCTTAATGTTACCAAATTTTTAATATAATTAGCCTCATCATAATATAATGCTGCTCAGAATTCATCAATGTTTGCAAGAGTTATGGATTTTATCATATCATTATGATGTGTGTGCTCTTGATCTGGCCTCTGAATGGTCTCTTTCACCATAGTATGGATTACACGGTAATTGAAACCTTGGAATCCTAACATGCTGAATAACACTAAGAGTCGTGGGATTCGTGAAGGATGTTCCTCAAAGGATGTCTCATAGATAAGATTTCATATATCTCAAAAATCATTACGAATTGAAATATGAAGAGCATTATAAAAATAAGGATCTGATTTATAATCACTGTCATAAGGAGAAATGTACTTTGGGATTAATGAATTTAAGAATTTTCATGTTCTTCTCCATCCCTAATAATGGACTCCTTGATTTCTGATTCGAGTTGAGATAATGATAAAGCATCACATTTATACATATTAATAGAATCTGATAGTCCTAAATGAAAAATAAAAGTCATGGTTATCTTTAAAATAACTGTAGGACAAGGTATAATCACAATGGTTGGTAACCCTTACCTAACAATAGGTCAGTAGCCTAAGAAGACTCCTCCCCATCATTTCTAGCCTTATAAATTTTTTCGTCACATCTTGGTGGGGAATACTTTCATAAACCTTTTCTGAATTCTATACATGAAACTCAATAAGATATTTCATTTCACAATTGACCTAATCCATCTCCTCCGAAATAGTTGGATTGATAGTAATATCAATGTTTCTTCTAGGCACCATCATTGTAGCATATTCTGCAGATGGAGCTGTACATTCCAACTAATTATATTTAAGAAATCAAGAATAAGAAGATTGATTGCATGTACAATAAAAAATCATGTATATTTGGTTAAATATAAGGAACTTCAAATTCTTGTCGAGTTATAGGAATAATAATATGTTCTAATTCTTCTTCAAAAGACATTCCAAGATTCATCATAGCTTCAAATAAAATCCCAAGACACATGTTAGTCTCACCTAGGGGAGCACTTGGACTAGTCGGTTCAGGACACTCCTTCGATGACATTAGACCCCAAATAGCTTCCTCAGTGATAGCTGTCAGTTCATCATGAGTTGTCCCAAGATTTTCTGGTGCATGTGATGAACATGAAATATAAAAGAAATGGAAGTCATTTTTTGTTACATATATATTCTCATGACACAATTCTAACATACTAGATGCCTCATCTCTCATAGGAGCATGGATATGAGCAGTGCCTTCCTCTGTCTGAGATTCCACTTTAGTAAAAGGAGTCGCATCATTGAAAAGAATCTACACATGATCGGGAGTGCCTACAATGGTTCATAGAGACTCATTTGTGACATCCCTAAGGTAAGACATAGAATAAATTACTACAATTATTGTAAGTTTAAACACATTCTATGGATGATGTTGAAATTAATACTAACATGAATACATACCAATACTGATAAAGTTTTTATCTGATGCTTTCTATCATCAGTGTCTTTTCTTCTTTTCCTTCTTGGGGGGAGTAGCATAATCATCTCCAAAAAAGGGCTTTGCAAACCATAAGAATCCCTCCATTTCATACGGCATGGCCTTCCGTCCTGGAGATATCTCTCTTGATTCATTTGGTTACTCAGAAACCTCAATCATGGTACCATCAGGGCTATAATGTAATGATGGAACTTCAATTGATTTTTCCTTAACAAGCTGTGATTTAAGATGGTATTTACCTTTATTAATAATTCATTTAATAAATTCAAATGGAGGAGGAGAAACTATTATGAGAATAAGGAAAACTACATCTTATGGACTGATAAAATCATGTCATTCCTCAAGAGATGAAGGTTCAATCCCTTCAGCGGCACCACAATCTATCATTTCATTCACTCATTTTGTGGTGGGGATTTAATTTTCAGTTTCATATATAAGTATCTCTAGATCCTAGATATCAATTATTACTTAATTAGGATTATTCTGAAAATGAATATTTGATAAGGATCAATTATCTCATATTCTTGAAATAAGAAACCCCTCCTGTAAAATCTCCTACATAATTTCATGAACACAAAACAAATTCCACCATGCTTGAACTGCCTCTTGTCCTACGTATTTAGAATACATTCTGTCCTGCTGTGAAGATTATTTTGCATCCTTAGACATGATTGGATTTCAAATCCCTACCATAATAGATGTTGTATGAGAAAAAGGAACCAGACTGTCTTCTATGTGATGACGATTGGACCACCTATGTTCAAATTCAGTCGGTCATACTCATGTAGATTTCTTGATTCTAATTGGTGAAATGTATCTTGCATGTGGCCGATTTCGTGAGATAGGAGCCTCAACATCCATATCCTATGACTTGGAGGAATCACCATCTGAAGGTGAGTGAGCACCTTCCAAAGGATATGATTCCTCCCCACTCCCTCTCTTAACTCTGAAATGAGGAAAAAAATTGTTTAGAACCCCTTTAAGGTATGATGCAATCCAAGTTTCAGCTTACCAAATAGTTGATCTTCTCTCTGCATCAGTTTGTAGGTAGATTAAACCCAAACCCTTTCTTGTCCATGGTATTCTTCAACCAAAGCTATCAAGCAACCATCAGATGTTATTCAAGTGTAACATGCAGGAGAGGAGGTACATTAATCTATTATAGACATTTGAATTGGTGTGAAAATATGTAAGGATAATAGGCCCCATATATGATTTCACTATCAATCATGGTGACCAACACACAATCCCTTCATGAAAACATATATACCTTCAGCTCAAAAATTTTTGTCGCATCATCTACCAATCTTCTCTTAGGCAGATTCCGATATGAAAAGAGCTCAAATTCCTTGAATACACTCAACCTTGTCTTAACTTCAAGAAGTGTTAAGGATAGGGGCGGAATACCATAGAAAGATTGAAAAATGGTCAAAATAAAAACTATAGGACCCAGAATCCACTCTGCATAGCATATGTTCTGAAGTCAGTCACGATCCACCCCCCACAAAACATGGAATAGTCTTGCTATTCTGAAAGGAGACGTCCCTCTGTGGATATAATATAAACTCCTATAAATCTTTTCCATAATCCAGGTATTCAAACCCACCATTTTCCTCTCTTCAATCTTTTCCAATATAATAAATGTTCAAGGTCTTACACTGCCCTTAGAAACATGGAATGATAATAGATATACAATGATCCACATGTCTAGGAAACCCACAATATGTGTTTACAAAAGAATTTTGGATTTGAATTCATATCTCAACATTTCGAACACTACTTTCTCTAGTATTGGCCAGAAGGTTCTTGGAGAACCTCTCTTTTTCACCTTGGGAAATATTGTTGGATGTGTGTAGGTAAGATGTTTCTCCTTATTATTCATCAAGAATATTTCCACCCACTCCGTTGGATGAATATCCCCTCTTGTGTGAGGCTTTTCATTCTTGATATTCTGAGCTATCATCATAAGATCACATCATAAGGTTTGGGACTTGTCTATATCTTTCCATGTTGCATTTTGAGGAATTAATTCATGATACATATCCCTACAGATCGGAGCTTCAGAGATCTTATAAACAACCCACAAGATGATTTCCACTTCTCAATGCATCAGATGAAGTGAATTCGTCTCTAGACTCCATCGACTTAGTAGATCTAGAAAAAAATAATCCATATATATGTTCGTTTTCCAAACCCATGTGAATTCAAGAATTCTAAAGCCTTCAAAATCATACATAAACTCTTCCCACGTTTTGTGCACATAGTACCCCCACATCCATGCAGGCTTAACATCCCCTCATGGGAAAAAGTCCAAATTTTTCTTCCATCCCTTTGACTGGTCTGTTTGAGAATCCCAAAAGATGGATGAGTAGTAGTGTTTCTTTATTTAGACTATGTGTGGATTCAAATATGGAGCACATGGGCTGTGATGAATAATTTGGGATTTGGATACTCTTCCAGTTTTGATATTTGTTCTCAGACATGAAATGCTAGCAAATGATTTTTTTTCATAGAACCAAGAGATCAGGAGACAACTCATTAGATCTATTATGTTGGCCTACACACAAATGACCATAACCATAAATTGGAAGATAATTACTCTTTGGAATTCCTCGGTGATACTTCTTTCAATACTATTAAAAATATAAAAGAGTAGGGTCACACACATTACAGTAATCATTCCCTATTATCTCCACCATTTATTCTATCCACTTACTGGACAATTAAATAGCTATTGGGAATCTATTGGGAGAGATGTGAACATGAAAAAAATAACAAAATTCATTCCAGAGTAAGTTCCTTTTGAATTGTTTTTTAAAAAATCAATAAAATTTTAGAAAGTCATTAAGGCATGCAAGTGAAACTGTGATGCGCAAGTATGTCTCTCAAGGTTGGGTGTGCAAGTATCATAAATAATGTACCTATGTGAATAGGAAAGGATTCCGCAAAAACATGAAAATATTCAAAAAAAACCAACATCTTCATATTATCCGTTCATATGTTGAGCTGAGTTTTTTGAATCGTTTGTGATTTTTTTGGAAGTTAATCCTCTATATATAGTCGAGTAATCATACATACGCACCACCATCTTACGTGAAAACCCATAACATGCGTGAAATATTTCCATATTTCATCTCATTTTACCTCATAATTAGACCCTCTTTGGGGGGGGATTTTTTGACACTTTGTTCTGTCACATGGATAAAAAAAGTGACAAAAGGAAATACCTTAGAAAAAAGAAGTTAAAATATATGGATAATTTCATGATTTTAAAAGGCTCAAATTTGAGTTCGCCCAATGTATCCCAAATCACTAGCGACTCAAAAGTACTTGGGTTCCCCTCACTTATGCACCAAATCATAAATTTCTTGCCATGTTACCATTGCTCAGAGTACCATATCTTTCTTTAAATTCACCCTTGGTGCCTTCATTTGTACAGATGAATTTCCCTAAAGACTGATTGTGGATCTAGTCTCCCAAGAATTTTTCCCAAGTCCTCAAAAACCTCATAGGTATTTCATTAACACCTAAAGTAAGGGAATTAAATGGGGATAATGAGAATTAGGGTCTCCAAGTGTTAAAAATTAACAACACTTGCACCACTCATTCACTCAAACCCCTTAATTTAAGAACACATTCATGATCACCCTTCCTCAAGTAGGAAGTTATGAGCCTCATTTCTAGGAAAACCTTTGAAGACTCTTGAATGCTTGAGGCATGTCTCTCTGATGTCTATTAATCAAGGTTTTTCATCACTTAAGGTGAATCCAATTTTCCCAAACTTATTTGTACGCTATATACCTATGTTCTACTTACATGATCAAACCTTATTGGTTTACCTCACCCCTTAAGATTGATTGATCCTTCTATGAAGCCTCCTTCATAACCACTCATGGAAGGGCCTCACCTTCATTCACTCCATTTCTTGAAATGGATTATGTTGTAACCTCCCCCAAGTCCTTCTAATATATCAGATCTTTGGGAAATTCACATCAACGTGTATCATATTTGTATTCAGTTATCTATGGTCATAGGTTTCCCAATCTTTTCCAACCAAAGGGTAAGGATCATTAGGGTTTCAATGGATTTGGATATCTATTGTCACACAAAGACTTACCCCAAGGAAATTATTGAGGAGTTCCTGGTTATGGATTCCAAGCATATGACTATATCCTCCCCTTACCATCTATAAGATATGGAACCTCTGGTTCCTTGTAGGAAATATAGGGATCACACTTTATTTTCCCTTTAACAAATGAAGAGTCTCCCATCACTTACAAGATCAATCAATGGGAAGACATCCTAGGGTTAGCCCATATACTTTCTTTTATGAGGTTGTAGTCTTGCTACTATTTATATCCTTCACCTTTACTCCTTCCTTACATTGGACCATCATCCAATGTAAAGACAACATAGGTTAGTGTTAAAGCCACACCCTCTTCCACAGATGTCGTGGCCTCTTCCACTAGTGATGTAGAAAGAGTGTGTGTTTTTTGTTGAATCATTAACATCCTCTTGTTTATCAAATCAAGATTGACTCACATGAGCTCACATATTTGTAATGATCATAACATCTAGTGTCTTAACCTGAAGGAATGAACTATGATAACACTGATTCCCGCCATAACTAGGATATGTAGGAATCCTTCACTTAATGATGGATCTCACTAGACATCCTTCTCAGGAGTTCAACCCTAATTCACTTAGTCTAGGAATCCTCCTTATGAATAAGCCCCAAATTAAGCCCCCCTAAATCTCCATGAGTTAATACATATCTCCTAGACCCCTTTACAACACCATTCTATTTAGGAGTAAGTCCAAAACTATTTCTATCAAAGCGACATACTCCCATACGAGACTTATTGAACTATGTGGGCTTTGATTCCCATCTGTGTGGGATATGTAGGAATCATTCCTCAAGTTCAAACCCAATACTCCAAATCTATGTTATTCTCTTTGGGTCACATTACCAATAGGGTATAATTCAACATTGAATATCATATCCCTTCCAAGTTCTTTGGGAAATGTAGTCATAGGTCCCACACCAAGCTTTGAGTAGGAACCTTTTTCGAAGATGTCCTTACCGCATGAAATTAGATATTATGGTTGGGTCATTATCACATAATCGTAAAAGGTATGTTCTTCCCATTAAGTGGCACTGAAGTACAAGTGTTCTAATTCCTTTAACAATGATATGTAAAAATCCCACCTATGGGTTCAATCCCAATATAAAATAAGATTCGGTCTCCCTAGATGATAATATATTCTAAAGTAACCTATGTCTACCTAGATGACAAAAACACCTGAGTAAATTTCAATCTCCCTAGATGAAGATAAATTTTGAAGGGACATTCTTCTACCATGATGACCCTAAAATTTCATTATGCCCTGCTGAGTGGCTTAAAACCCATCATTGGTGTAATAACGACTAAATAATCACTAAGTAGTAAATGGGAGGATACAATTGATGGGGAAAATCAAATACATAAATATATCTTCATTGATGACGAACATAGAATACATACAGATGATTCTAAATTACACATATGTTAATAATTTATTGTAAAATTCAAAAGAAACCTACATTATGCTTTGTAAATTAATAAGCATTCATGAACATATCTTAAATCTATAAGAGATTCCCATAGTATGTCATAATTCCCCCAAAAATGGTGCGATGAGACTAACCTCCTATCCTCTAGACCAGTGTGAGTTATTAAGTATCCTAGGTCACCAAACATAACAAACTTTTTCATTTTGAAAGGAGGTCCCTTTGGATACATAATTGTAGGGTGGTTCTTGTTACATAAACAAATCCATTGGACACCATTAGGAAATAGTGATTCCTAATCAGAACACATGTTTGAAAGGATACATGTAATTATAAAATAGATTATTTATAGATTACAATATCAAAAGTTCGGTAGTCAATTTAGATGACATTCTAATTTAATCTAATAAAATGGAGGAACATGAGGATTATTTCAATATTTTGTTAAAATAATTGAGAAATGAGAATATATATGAAAAATATAGTAAATTTAGTTCTAGATGAAGAATGTATAATTATTGGGTCATATTGTCCCCATAAAAGGGATATATATCGACCCTTATAGGTCAATGGTAATTTAAGACTAGCATAAATCGGTATTTATAATAGAAATGAGTAGTTTCTTTGGGATAGTGAGGTATTATCAATGATTTTTTTAGAAATTTGTCATCATTTTAAAAACTAATGACTATGTTAACATGGAATGGAGTAAATATTTCTAGACCAGTGAAAGGGATGAGATTGTTAAAGAGTTGAAAAAGAGGCTTATCGGTTCACAAGTCCTCTCACTACTCTCAAGTGGGAACATTTAGTGGTATAAAATGATTATTAAAATAAGGAAATGTGTTGTGTACTAATGTAGAATGATGAAGTGATATCTTATGCCTCATGGTTGACGAATGTTATTTATTATAACTATATCATGAATGATTTGGAGTTATATGTGGTGATCTTTACATTGAAAATATGATGAAATTGTCTCTATCAAGAGAAGTGTGAAATATATTTGGACCATAAGGGCCTCAAATATATATTCACATAGAAGTATCTTTATATGCACCAGTGAAGATTTTTGGAGATAATCATAAACTATGACTACTCAATCCATTACCATCTAGGTAAATGTAGAAAAGTGGTATATGATCTAAGTAGAAAGGATATGATCACTATATTGGTGATGAGAATTTTGAAGGATCTAGTCTTCTTATACATGCAAAGGATGGACATAGGGATCATGAAGGAAGGAAAATTATAATTAATTTATCAAATGATTGTTGAATCAATCCTTATAAATAATTTAATGGATTCTCACAGGGATGATGTTGAAATTTAGAAGAAGGTGGAAACCATTTGAAATGGTAAGTCCTAAGATTTCAAAATTTATTAAGAAAGAGTTTTCATATTGTGTTCATGACTATGAGTACTATTAAATCATGAGACAAAGAATGATTTTTTGAATGATTCACATATCTTGACCATCTCCATCCACCCAAGGAGAAAAAATATGTTGCAAGTTAAGAAAGAGAACTATTGGTTGGAAAATATGACTAAACAGATTTTGAAATATATATATCAAAGAATCTAGTATGTTAGTAAGTGAGGGAGGAAATAAAAAATTCTAAGGGGTTGATGAAATAATAACCATACCAAAATGTAAATGTGAAAACATCAATATAGACTTTGCCACCAGTATTCCCATTACATCAAGAGGATACAATTCCATATGGGTGGTAGTGGATCTAAATATATGCTTCACTACTTCATTGAAATTATATAGGACATCTCACAAGATCGCCATTCAAGGATATACATCTGAGTGGTTGTGAGATTTTCTAGAACACAACTATTTATTATATTAAGTTGATATATGATGTTTACATAAATGTTTTAAAAGATCCACTAACATGATATGAATATAAATATTAAATTATATATTATTTAAAAATCCTTAATCAAGTGGCCATTATGAGTAGAATATCATGAAATTGGAAGACATGTTATGATCATGTTCGATGGAATTCAAATGAGGATAGGATCAAATCCATCCTCTAGTCGAGTTCTTGTACAATAATATATTACAATAAAGCATCCAAATAGATCAATATGAATCACATTATGGTAAGATATGTAGAAAAAAATTGGTTTATGTTGGTGGTTTCAAGCTCTTGGTATTGAAAATTATTGAGGATATGGTAGAAAAGTTCATAACCATTCAGAAACACATCGAGACTTCTCAAAGTGGAAAAATATCTATAATAACAGTCATTGATGAGACCTAGAGTTTGAGGATAGAGATAAAATGTTTCTCAACATATCTTCATGGAAGAGAATCATGATATTTGGGATTAATGGAAATCTATGCCCCATTTACATCAACCCCTTTATGATTCTTTATTTTATCAAAGTTATGTCTTATTGACTAACACTCTCGCCAACCATTTCTCAGGTGAAAAACATAATACATGTATCCCTCTTAAGAATGTACATACCATATCCCTCACATGTAGATAATTAATATGGGGTATTGATTGAAAATGATCACTCTTATATGTAGAAAGTGATGAAGATCTTAGACCACATAGATAATGATATATGAATCATTATTAATCACCTAGAAAATGTGTTATAGTGGAAAAATAAATACAAAGTGGAAACCAGGGATCCAAAGGAAGAAATGAAGTGAAAGTGACCTCATATATTTTCACCTTGATCTATAGTATGAAATTTTAAAGGATAAAATATATAAAGGGGGAAGATTGTTACACCCTGGGTTTCTTTTAAATAAGTAAATCTATGTTTGATAGTGTATGTGGGACACACCATCGACTATTAAAAGACCTAAATATTCGATTTATAGTATTATTTAAAATTAAACATTATAACTAAACTATTAAATATTGTGTTATGAATATGAATAACCATTTTTTAAAAATTATGAAGGAATTATAAATAAAATATATTGATAAATAAGTAGTTGATTTTTTGTAAACTCATTATATGCTTCAAAAATACTTATCTCCAGAAAATGATTTTTATTACTTTTTGTGAAAGAATAATAAAAATTATATTTTATAATTTTATAAAATGTGTTTGAAAAAATTAGTTTCATATTAGTTATTTCCATTTAATAATTATCTTTGAATGGTTTCTTTTCTTTTTTATAAAATATTTAAATTTTCATGAATAGTGAAAACATTGGGTTTTTTTAAAAACCTCATTTTCATAAAAATAATATAATAATTTATAATTTATTCAAATGTTTCAAAAGAAAGATTAGTTAAATTATTTTATAATTAATCTAATTTGGAAAATTATAATCATTCCTTTCTAAATTTGATATGAAAACTTTTTATACTAATGGAAACATTTTCTTTGGAAAACAGTTTTATCATCATGTTTGCAGGTATAATTTTAAATTGAATTCATCCAATTCAATGAATTTTTTTATGAAAATATGGATTCAATTTTTTTAATCCCCATAATTAATATCATATAATTATTTCAACTTAATTTTTTGAAATAATGAATAGTAAAAATAAAAAAAATTATTTTTTGTGATTAAGGTTAAAACGGGTTTTTTGGGGGGTTAAAATAAATTGATAATGGTTTAAATGATCTAAAACTAATTAAAATCCTATTTTATGTCCATATTTAATCCATATATCATCAGTTGTTCAATAATGAGAGATTTTAGAGGCTTATTGCATGTGTAAAATGTTCGTATAACCATTTACTTTCAAAAATTACCTATGTGTCATATACCCATCTTATAAAAGGATACCACATATCCTATTATATTTACATAAAAAATACTTATGTTTTATCCAAGTACAACCCAAATAACATACTCAATTACCTTACCACATCCTATATTCCTTGGTTGTAAGGTCCCGACCTTTCTGGACACGTCTTGTACTCATTTTCAAGTATTCTTTTACCCTTATCTGATCATACATTGGATGGGTCTTGAATCATGGTAATATTGATTGAATTTATACAATTTTGGAAGCCCATTAGTCTTTGAAAAGTGTTCACATGGTTAGTTAAAACCATGAAATTTTCCCTAGGAAACTATGTTCTACATTTTGAGCAACCAGAAGAGGGTGCATAGTTTGAACAAATTGTGTGGACTCCTCCATCCAAACCATGAACCCTTGGACCGACGGTGTTCACCAAGTGCGCATATGGATTTTCAAACATTTCACACACCTAGGTGAAACTGTGAACACCAAATATTTGGGGTGAATAGTTTTTCAAACAGTGTGTCCCTTTTAATAAATTGTTCGTGCGAGTTTTTAAACCCTTGAAATTTTCATTAAAAATTCCTAGACCCCATACCCATTTATATCCCTAATCATCCTTTCTCAACCTAATATGAATTAATTTTCTATTAGAGATTTTCTAGAGGATTACTAGGTTCTTAAAACATATTATTTTTTGAATTAAGGATCCAGTGGAAGAATTGACACCCTTGCGATATGTGATATCTTCCTTAATTAGTTTTCTCTCTCCCCCATATTTCTCACCTTTTGGATAGGGATGAATACCTTAGGATTCAGATGGTTTAGATCTAGGTTTTTTAGGGATATTGTTTCAATGGATATTGATCATAGATTTTGGTATTATATCATCTCCACTATTTTCATTTTGATCATTCTATATCTAATTAAGGGAAATGATTTTGAAAGAATTCATCAACCATATTTAGGTATGTGTTCTAATTGATAATTCCCACATTTATAATTAATATCTCATGTATTTTATTTTTCCATTATGTTTACAGATTGGAAAATTAGTTTTAAATTAAAATTTTGAATTTAATTCCATGAAATTTTGGAGCCTTCACAAATATAATTGGACCCATAAGATATTACGAGGTTAGGCATAATGAAAACCCTTGTGGTGTGCCTATTTCATTGAAATGTTGATAAATATATTGCATAAGTAGAAATTAAGGGGTTATGAAATTGAACTAAATCCACATTGTGTGTTTGATAATGGGATTTAAATGTCTAAATGAATTAACTATAAAGGGTTAATGAGTTGTGTAATTATGGATGATAATTGAACAAATATGTTACTGAACATGTTATTCCTTATGATTAAGGTATGGAACCATGAATGTGGTTGATAATTGAAATGGAACACCATGATTTGAATGACTTATAATAAGGTTAAATATGTTGAACCATGATATTTGTGTGTGTTTGTTTGTTTGTTTGTTTCTGTGTTTGGGTGCCCAATATTTCTAAATGATTGATAAGTGAGTTGTGGGTGAGGGAATATATCTACCAATAACCATGGGGTTCCAGACTACTATTATAGGCCCCTGATGCATGCATGTGGACAATTCATTATGTGTTAGGGAATGCTGATCCAAATACCCATGGGGTGCTAGACTACTTCTCCAGGCCCCTAAGATGTTGGTCTTTGACTAATGTTCCAAGTGCCCTATATAATGGTTTTTCCACTGATTCTATAGGGTACCAAATGAAAATTGAATTAAAATGGATATTGAAATTCTAATAAAATAGTAAATTTTAAAAACCCTATAGTGTGTGTTTTAGAAACTGACATGGACCAAAGTAAGTAAGATGTAGTAGACTAATGAATGTGAAGTGTGAAACATATTTACCATTATCTTTTCTTCTTTATTGTTTGTATGACTACATACATTGTTATAGACATGATATTACATTAGACGTCAATGGGGGTGGACTAATGAGTTGTATCCACACCCTACTCGTGTTTTCTTATTCGTACCCAAATAGACTCCATGATTACATGACACGATAAGTGAAAGATCCCTATATAATATTGATGAGTTGGGATTTGAGATAGTGCATGAATGAGGTAACCAAATATGATGTTATGACCGACATGGAAGTCATAAATATGACTTCATTTTGGATATTCATTAGAAACGTAGCACTTGTATGGGATAACATATTTACTTCTTTATTTTATGGTTATTTTTCCTATTTTAAATTTATTCATGTGATCTTTGGTTTTTATTTATTATTATAGAATCTTGGTTATATTGCATAATAATTTTCAGAATTTTTATTCTTTAAAAACGATGGTATAGTCTCCCCACATTATATATTTTAACCTTGCTTCTAGCCAGAAGCCTCTAGCACATGGGGAGGTGAAATTGAGGCCATGTGGAGAACTAGATTGGACCATCGGTATGTGGAACCCATGTCATAAAATACAATGTTCTATAAATGGATGAAATTTTTTGTTTTCATTCATCTTATTATATGGAAAAGGTAGACAAATGATTTTATCCTTGGTCATCACCTTACTTAAGGGAGTGTCTAACACTTGTGTGGGGGAAAACAAAATTACCAATGGTAGGATTGTTTTTCATGATGTTTCTACTATAGATGAATTCTATTTCACCTTGGGTGAAACACTTGTTGTTTTATGTTATGATTTTATAATGCTTTTATTGAGGCTCGGTATGACAAGAGAGTTGTATATTCATGATTCATTCTAGGAACATAGTAATTTATGTGACATAAAACATATTACTCACACATGTAAAAGAAATTTATTAGTGGCTTATTGGAAATGGTATTTATTTTATTTTTTGGGGTGTTTTAAAATAAATTTTTACTAATGATGCCAAAATAATGGTTAAAAAGATGTCAAATATGGGGGTGTAAGTGTAAAGGTTAAAATGGGGGTTGAATAGAAAAGTAAAAATGTAAAAAATTATTGTTCCATTGTTAACCATTGTAACGCCTCGACCCAGTTACCCAGAGCTGGTGCATTATTACATAACATTGACATGATTAAAAGGAATCATGTCCTGAAGGACCGCCCAGTTTAGCAGTCTTGGAAAATATATTACATACATTAACTTTACATTACAATTTGATACATAAAACACAGCATGGATAGTTTTTTGAGAATTCCATTTTTTCCTTTAGATTAACCCTACATATCAATCATAATACACTTCATGGAATCCTAGGAAAATAAAACATAAGAGAGGGGTGAGCATAGATGCTCAGTAAGGGTAAAAAATACAGCAGAACATTTCATAAATAAACATTTAAGACAATGTATAACTAAAACAAAAGCCTTTTAAACTTGAAATTCAGCATAACATGGAAAAGATACAATGAAATATTGACATTTACTTATTTTCATGGATATTCTACTTGTCGAATAATCACATGAAACATCAATAACCACTTTAATAATGATGGAATGCATAATGTCGAACTTTAATTTCTGTGTCAAGGCCTCGTGCCAAGACCTAAGGGATAACTATAACCAGAACCCAACCCGGAGTGCCTCTAATATCCAAACAACAACCCGTAGTGCCTCTAATAACCGGACACCAACCCAGAGTGCCTCTAATAACCAGCCACCAACCCAGAGTGCCGCTAATAACTGGACACCAACCCAGAGTGCCTCTAATAATAGAACACCAAACCAGAGTGCCTCTAATCACTGGACACCAACCCGGAGGGTCTGTTGTAACCGGACCCCAACCCGGAACATACGAGTCCAACACATTCATCTTAATAAGAGGACGAAATATAACATAAACATTCATATTAAAACTAGCATATAAAATGTCAATACTTTACCCATAAATCATGAATGGTATAAAAATAACACATCCATAGTCAAACATATCACAAAACCTTCAACACAATATGGAAGATTTGTATCATGATAAATCAACTTCAAAACAAGTTAAAAATATATTAAAGGATTTTGACATGGATGAAAATTATTTGTAAAAATCTTTGGGAGAAATACACCTTTTTCATGAAAACATTTAAAAGTCGCAAAATTTAGAAAAGAAGTCATTTAAAGACATTTTTGAATCAAAGTGTCCCATACCACTTTGAAAATTTTGAAAGGAATTATCATTTTAAAAACATTCATGTCCATATAAATAAATCGTTAAAAACAATTTCGAATACATTGACATTAATGAGAAAGATTTAGAAGAATAAATATTTAAAACATTTGAAATGATGTTGTAGTAAAATTTCCCTTAAAAGAATCCCTTTGAAATCTCTTTCATAAAACATGGACATGGATAATAAATATGTACCAGTAGATACTTACAAAAAAACCACCTCGGATAATAAAGAGATTGAGGAATTATCCATTACCAATTTGTTAACTTACGAAACATACAACCAATGAAAAAGGAATCATACAATGAATATGTAAACACACATAAATTAATGTGTATTACTAAAATAATACAATTATGGGTAGTACATACACCACACAAAAGGAAATAGTGGCAATATGGCATGAATCTAACGGGAATAAGGAGTGAGATGAAAACCCCTTACCTTGTGTCCGACTTGACCCGTTCGTTCATTAACATCCTGAATAATAAACTAAAGTTAATTTATACTTGAATAAGAACCTTATTTAAGTTTATTATTCCTTTTATATCACATATTACCATGTTATAAACATTATATAATTATTTATGTTAATAACGTTCATTTTGTCAATATTTGGCACATGAGTCAAAAATGAACACCTTATAGTTACAAGTTGTACACATGGTCAAAAGATCATTATATCTAGATTGATATTAATGATGTAGATATCATATATATCATATATATCATATATATACATGTATTTATAATAGTGCATATCATTTTGGGTAAAAATGAAATGTACTATTCATGGAGACGGTAAGTCGTACGTACGCATGAACGCTACATTCATTTCCATTTCTTATTTTAATGGAATTAAAGCATAATAATACGTAGATATATTATAATTACAGTATAATATCATATATAATATCATTAAATCCATCTTTTATACCTCCCACATATGGTATTAACGAGTCATATCACTTTGAGGGGGCGGTAGTCCGCACTTCCTCAAATGAAATTATCGCATTTACTCATAATGGAAACCATTAAGGTATGCTGTAAAAGAAAAATACAGAAGCATGAAGAAACCCCAAACATAATATATATCATATATAAAAACAATTCCATCATAATGGCCACCATGAGAGGCGGTATTAGGTAATTGAACAATCATCATTTCGTGAGGCGTTAGTTTTCCATTCACAGAAACATTATGTTTTTCACCAATTAGATGGAGGTGTGTGTAAGTGTAATTAAAATATATCTCATAACAACATCCTATTATATTGATTATACTGGTGTTTTTATAAAATAATTTAATAAAAAGAGTTTAGGGGTTGGAGAAGTAAAATAAAATAAAAGAAATTAAGAGAAATTATTACCTTTAATTTGGGTAACTTCCTTTGGTTTGAACCAAAAGGAAACCTTGAAGTGCCTTCTACTTAAGTTAAGGCTTCTAGGAGGAGGATAGGGATGTAGGGAGATTAATGGGGTAGAGTTTGGAAGAGCCTAAAGGCTTGAGAGGTGTGTAGAATTGGTTAGAAGTAGTCTCCTTTTATAAGAGGGACGAGGGGCTCTTTAGGAAAGTGTGAAACTATTATTTTATTATATTATAATATTCAGCTTATAAAGGTACTAAAATCATTAGATTCGAAGATAAGATGACTCATGGTAGAAATAAAATCATCAAATAAGAATTGGAAATGTTTTGGAAATTATTTTATTATTTATAATCTAATTTATTTAAATCATTTATTAATGAGGTAAATACTGCATCATTATATTGTCCTAAATAATTTAATTTATTCGATGTCTAAAAATTATAAAACAAATACCATGATGTATGAAATCATTTTAGATTTCCAATTAATATTTATAGTCAAAAATATTAATTATATAACACCATATAAAAATTAATTACTAAAAGGTTTTTGTTTATCTCAATTTTGCCTTTACATTAAATTAATTATTCTAAAGTGTCATTATCATTCATAAGTGGATCCAAGGGGTCCCAAAGTTGACCCAAAGATGCCCATGGTCGGCCATTACTCATACAACAAGGTTAGGAAATGTGTTAAGGTAATTTTGAATTATTACATTATTCTTTTTACCTTGAATTACCCTATTTTCCTTTAACTGTGGTAAATAAAAGTTAAAAGTCACTATTCACCAAAAATTATTTTTATCTTATTGAACCACAGTTTACTCCTTGATATTAACTGTGTCTCTTAGATTTTCAAAATTTAACTCACAGAAGCAGTGAAATTACGTTTTATGTGAATTTTCAAATTCTCCTAGGAGGTGGGTAAAAGACAGTGAAAAGTTCAATAAAATTTTAATATATCTAAAATTATTATAAACTGACTCCAATGAATTACAATGAACTTATATAAGTATTATGTAACTATTTTTACATAAATTAATTAAAATAAAATAATTAATTAATTAAAAAATCGGTTTTAACCAATAACTCAATGTTTTTCACTATTCATCAAAAATTAATGTTTCTCAGAAAAATACCAAAAATTGGGCCTAATCTATATTTTATATTATAAATTCAAAAATGATGTCTATTTTACCAAATTCAAAACATATAAGTTTCATTAATTAATTTAAAAATTAATTCCCGTTGTCGAAACAAATAACGTGTTTTTAAGAAATAATAACTATCAAAAGATTGACACCTGTTTATGTCTGGTTTAAATGTGAAATTATGTCCAATGACCATAATTGTAATAAATGGTAAAAATATATTCAAAATATAATTTAAAGCTACTCAAATTCATTATTTATCACTATTAATTATTTGTATTTAAAAAGTTTTTTAATTAAAATTTAGTAATTTTCACTATTCATCAAAATATGAAAGTTATCCAAAAAAACTAAAATTTCACCCTAAGATAATTTTGATATTCAGAATCCAAAAATGAAGTCCATATAGAAAGAAAGCATTTATAAAATTTCAAAAAGTGGGTATTACTATTCATAACGGCTAGTTTGATTGGATGTGGTGTGTTATAACTCGAAGTTGCGTACAACACACGCAACTGTATTATTCAAAGTGAAGCATACCATGGAATATTGGGGTGTTACGTTCTCCGCTACTTCAAAAAATTACGTCCTCACAATTTATGCTCGGTATTGGAAACTTGGGGTTGACATTTCAAAATATCATAGTTGAAGTCCCACATCGAAAAATTGATTAATGAGGCCCCTATTTAAAATAAAGAGTGGAAAGTATGAAAGTTACCGAAAATAACACATACTAGGGTTACATGTAGGAAAACATTTATATAGAAGATAAGTATAAACAAAAATTTCTGATGGATAGTGGTAGAGGACATGGTGATTAAATGGCCAACAATCATAATGTCAAAAATTTGTGATGATCTAAGGTACTGTCTAGGACAACATTTTTGATCTAAGTTTGTTTTATTAATGTTGAGGAATTTATTTATGAGATTGGATAAAATAATAAGTAGATATACTTACTTTATAATTAGAGTTTTATCCATTAATAAATTTCTACCACAAATTCATCTTTCACTCCAAAACAAAATACAACTAAAAAATACTCTATTTATCCTAATCGTATAGGCTTCCAAATATAATGAATTTATAATTCACATATCATACCATTTTAAAAAAAGAAACTACATTATACAATCCAGGGACTTCACGTAGTCCAGTGGTAGGTGATAAATCCCAATCGCACTATGGTTGTGGGTTCAATTCCCGCGGCTTTGTCTGACGCGACAGGTTGTCACACGGTCTACGTGTTGTCCTTTTATAAAAATTAAAAAATAACTTTTCTAACTTAATCCATTACAACCTTTAGACTTATCCAAAATACTACTATCCAAACTCATAGTCCAAAATTTATAAGGAAGTTAAACACAATGAAGATCCTTTTTTCCATGTAATAACATGTGAACACCTTCATCACGTATTACTTTAAAACATGGTAACATCCTGAATTACCATAAAAACTTATTGATTACATTCATGATCCCTTATTCTTTATAGAATACTTGATATACTCCTTCTATCCAAACATGATGTAAACTCCAACAATGAAAAATCATTAATCAGTTTCATGGTAGTCATGAATATCCAATATAATTTATTCAAATCAACCATATCTTATTTAAAAATCACTACATCATCATCGGGACCATATTAAGGATTACATTTCCTTCAACAATGTATTTGAAAAGAATGGTAGATTACTATTTAGTCACTTTTCATAGAACCGTATAATCTCAAATCCTCAATAAAATATTACTACAGTACAATCCTTATTTATCTCCATAATTCATGTAACCAATATACTATTGATACAACGCCCAAATGAAATAATTCAATAATAAAAACATAAGAACACTAGTCTTTCTTCTTCATCTGAGGTAGTATCATAACATGCTTATTATCCAATATAATCATTTGTGGTATACTCTTATGAATGGGATATTGATTCTCCTAGTGTCTCAACACCTTGCAGATGAAGAATTTTACATTTGAAAACTTTTTCTTACCATTGCAATCACAAACATGGTGCCCTTTTTCTCCACATTTAAAACAACTCCAATTCCATTCAAGCATTTACCAAGGTGATTCATTCCATATTTATCACATATTGGAAAAATCCTCCTTTCCCTTATTCCATTTATCCATATTTCTTTATACCATCCTTTTATTCTCTTGCTTCCCTTTAATGCCATAGGATTCAAAGAATTCTTTATTGATCTTATGATACTATTTATTCATATGATGATAATACATGGGAGACTATTTCCATCATAAATGTTGGCGTAATACCATGAATGATATGACCCTTCTTACTCTTTGGATCATACGTATTGTCGGAGTTCTCATTCTTTCTACTGGGTGCCATTTCTAAACAATGTCAAACACTAGGTTAGTTTATGAATCACAATTCATAATTCCAAACATGTAAAATACCTAACATAAATTGAATAGTTTATGGATATAATCCATAATCACAAAAAAAAATTCTTTAGGAGGTAAATACTCATAAACCCTTCATAATGGTTTGAAAATGAAATAATAATTATCCTAAGCATATCCCCCGGGAGTGTCGTAACCAAGAGTGCAGCAAGGCCCATTGTCGTGCACCAGTTCCTGTTCGAGTCTAGCTCAATGTGGTGATTTAATGTTTTACCCCTTGGTACATCTGTGCTAGAGCCGCCTCTACCTGCTCATATCCAAACAGTGATTTATTTCTCGTAAAACTCACAAAATCTCTACAATACAAAAATTCTAGGAAGTTCTTCTTTAATAATCCTAAAAGTCTATCTTAGGGTAATGTTCTCTAATCAGATTTTATCTAAATCTATTTTCCAAGGTTATTGATAAACATCCTCTAAGACCAACTTTAATGCCCTGACCCTAGTTACCCAGAGCCAGTGAATTATTACCCAACATGGGCATGATTACAAGAAATCAAGTCCCGAAGGACCGATCAGTTTTGTAGTCCTGGAAAATAGATTACATACATTAACTTTACATTAAAATTTGAAACATAAAACACAGTATGGACAGTTCTTTGAGAATTCCATTTTTACCTTTAGCTTATCCCTGAATATCATTCATAATACACATCTTGGAGTCCTGGGAAAATAAAACATAAGAAATGGGTGAGCTCAGATGCTCATTAAGGGTAAACAATAGAGCAAAAACATTCCAAAATAAACATTTAAGGCAATGTATAACTAAAAAAGCCTTTTAAACTTGAAATTCCGCATAATATGGAAATGATAAAATGAAATAATGCCATTTACTTATTCACATGGATATTATACTAGTCTAATAATCAAATTCAATATCAATAACCACTTTCATAATGATGGAATGCATAATGCCGAACTTTAATTTCTATGTCAAGGACTCGTGCCAAAACCTAAGGGATAACTGTAACCAAAACCCAACTCGGAGTGCCTCTTATAACTGGACACCATCCCAGAGTGCCTCTAATAACAGGACACCAACATGGAGTTCCTATAATAACTGGAAACCAACCCGGAGTGCCTCTAATAACCAGACACCAACTCGGAGGGTCTGCTGTAACCGGACCCCAACCCAGAACATACTAGTCCAACACATTCATCTTAAGAAGAGGATAAAATATAACATAAACATTCATATTAAAACTAGCATATGAAATGTTAATAATTTACCCATAAACCATGAATGGTATAATAATAACACATCCACAGTTAAACATATCACAAAACCTTCAACGCAATATGGAAGATTTGTATCATGATAAATCAACTACAAAACAAGTTAAAAATCTATTAATGGATTTTGACATGGATGAAAATGATTTGTAAGACTCTTTGAGAGAAATACACCTTTCTTATGAAAACATTTAAAATTAACAAAATTTAGAAAATAAGTTATTTAAATACATTTTTGAATCAAAATGTCCCATACCACTTTGAATATTTTTAAATGAATTATCATTTTAAAAACATTCAAGTATATATAAATAAATCCTTAAAAAGGATTTTGAATACATGGACAATAATGAGAAAGATTTAGAAGAATAAATATTTAAAATAATTGAAATGATGTTTTAGTAAAAAATCCTTTAAAAGAATCCCTTTGAAATATCTTTCATAAAACATGGACATGGATAATAAATATTTCTCAGTAGATACTTACGTAAAAACCACCTCGGATAATAATGAGATTGAGGAATTAACCATTACCAATTTGGTAACTTACGAAACATACAACCCATGAAAGAGGCATCATACAATGAATATGTAAATACACATAAATTAATGTATATTATAAAAATAATACAATTATGGTCAGTACATACACCACACAAAAGGTAATAGTGGCAATATGTCAAGAATCTCTCGGGAATAAGGAGTGAGATGAAAACCCCTGACATTGTGTCTGACATCACCCGTTAATTCTTTAACATCATTAATAATAAACTAAAGTTAATTTCTACTTGCTTAAGAACCTTCTCCATGTTTATTATTCCTTTTATATCACATATTACAATGTTATAATCATTATGTAATCATTTAAGTAAATAACATTTGTTTTGTCAATATTTGGCACTTGAGTCAAAAATGAACATCTTATTGTTACAAGTTTTTCACATGTTCAAAAGATCATTATATCCAGAATGATATTCATGATGTAGATATCATATATATCATATAATATATATATATATATATATACAAGTATTTATAATAGTACATATCATTTTGGGGTAAGAATGAAATGTACCGTTCATGGAGACGGTAAGTCGTACGTACGCATGAACGCTACATTCATTTATATTTCTTATTTTAATGGACTTAAAACAATATTATACATAGTTATATTATAATTACAGTATAATATCATATATAATATCATTAACTACATCCTTTATACGTCCCACATATGGTATTAACGAGTCATATCACTTTGAGGGGACGGTAGTCCGCACTTTCTCAAATGAAATTATCGCATTTACACATAATGGAAACCATTAAGGTATGCTATAAAAGAAAAATATAGAAGCATGAAGAAACAAAAACATAATATATATCATATATAAATACAGTTCCATCATAATCACCATCATGAGAGGCGGTAGGAGGTAATTGAACAATCATCGTTTCGTAAGGCGTTAGTTTGTCATCAACAGAAACATTATGTTCTTCACCCATTATATGGAGGTGTGTGTAAGTGTAATTCAAATATATCTCATAACAAAATCCTAGTATATTTATTATACTAGTGGTGTTATAAAATAAATTAATAAAAAGAGTTTTTGGGTTGGAGAAGTAAAATAAAATAAAAGAAATTAAGAGAAATTGTTACCTTTAATTTGGGTAACTTCCTTTGGTTTGAACCAAAAGGACTCCTTGAAGTGCCTTCTGCCTAAGGTAAGGATTCTAGGAGGAGGATAGGGATTTATGGAGATTAATTGGGTAGATTTTGGATGAGACTAAAGGCTTGAGAGGTGTGTGGAATTGGTTAGAAGTGGTCTCCTTTTATAAGGGGGTGGAGGAGCTCTTTAGGAAAGTGTGAAAATATTATTTTATTATATAATGATATTCAGTTTCTAAATGTCCAAAAATCATTACAGTTGAAGATAAGATGACTCATGGTCGAAATAAAATAATCCAATAAGAATTGGACATGTTTTGGATATTATTTTAATATTTATAATCTAATTTATTTAAATCATTTATTAATTAGGTAAATACTACATCATTATATTGTCCTAAGTAATTTAATCTATTAGATGTATATAAATTATAAAAAAATACCATGATGTAGGAAATATTTTTTATATTTCCAATGAATATTTATATTCAAAAAACAATACTTATATAACACCATATAAAAAATAATTACTAAAAGGTTTTTGTTTTGGTCAATTTTCCCTTTACATTAAATTAATTAATCTAAAGTGTCATTATCATTCATAAGTGGCTCCATGGGGTCCCAAAATTGACCCAAATATTCCCATGATCGCCCATTACTCATCCAATAAGTTTAGGATATGTGTTAAGGTAATTTGGAATTATTACAATATTCTTTTTACCTTGAATTACCCTATTTACCTTTAACCGCAGTAAATAAAAGTAAAAAGATACTATTCATAAAAAATTATTTTTATCTTATTGAACCAAATTTTAATCCTTGATATTAACCGTGTCTCTCAGATTTTCAAAATTCAACTCACAGAAGTGGTAAAACTATGTTTTATGTAAATTTTCATATTCTCCTATGAGGTGGGTAAAAGACAGTGAAAAGTTCAATAAAATTTTTATATATCTAAAATTATTATAAACTGACTCCAACGAATTACAATGAACTTATATAAGTATTATGTATCTATTTTGACATAAATTAATTTAAATAAAGTAAATAATTATTTAAAAAAAATCGGTTTTAACCAATAACATAGTGTTTTTCACTATTCATCAAAAATCGATGTTTCTCAGAAAAATACAAAAAATTGGGCCTAATCTATATTTGATATTATGAACTCAAAAATGATTTCTATTTTTCCAAATTGAAAACATATAAGTTTCATTAATTAATTTAAAAATTAATTCTCATTGTCAAAACAAATAGCGTGTTTTTAAGAAATAATAAATATCAAATGATTGATACTTGTTTATGTCTGGTTTAAATGTCAAATTATGTCTAATGACAAACATTCTATTAAAAGGTAAAAATATATTCTAATTATACTTTAATAATTCTCAAATTAATAATTTATCACTATTAATTATTTCGATTAAAACTTTGTTTTTAATTAAAATTTAGTAATTTTCACTATTCATAAAAATATGAAAGTTATCTGAAAAGCACCAAAATTTCACCCTAAGCTAATTTTGATATTCCGAATCCAAAAATGAAGTCTATTTTGAAAGATAAAATTTATAAAATTTAAAAAATTGGGTATTACTATTCATATCGGCTAGTTTGATTAACTTGAAGTTGTGTACAACACACGCTACTGTATTATTCAAAGAGAAGTGTAACGTGGAAGCTTGGGGTGTTACAACCATGGCATTGGTTTGGGATGGTTAAGGGCAGTGATAGTGACTTTTTTTTACAGTCTGATGGTGTGTGGAGGATGAATTTTTATAATGTTATGTGAACAACTCAAATTATAATTTTTCCTAGATTTTTAATTTTTCCAAATACAAGTGTCTATAATTGTTGATTCATGAAACCATAATGAAGATTTTTGGTGTGATTGTCAATGGAAATAGATTGAAACTTTTCTATAGTAGAGGAACCCAAGGACCCAATAGTTTTGAGTGAAGTAGAGTGAGTAGTTTTATGATAACTATTATCCCATTAAGAATTTCGTGGAAAGAGACTCGATGTGGGATGTGTGGAATTTATCTGATCAAACATAATAGTTCTAGTAGTATCACCCTTAAAAATTCGCTGGAGAAGGTGGAACTGAGGCAAGTAAGTTCTGGATTATGTTAATCCAGACAATTCTTGAAAATTTAAATACTACATTTGAGAAAAGATTCATGTTTTCTAATTATATGTTATGCGGTCTAGTTAATAATTTATGGGATATTCAGACATAGGATGAGTAGTTTTTGAAAAATATCTGGAATGATTTTTAAAAGAAATTCTTGGAACACTTTTACCTAGAGTTACTAAGGGAGGATAGGGTGGTAGATACTATGCGGTTAACCTGGGTAAGTATGTCCATGATAAACTATACTAATCACTTCATTAATTTAAAGAATCATGTTTTGAAATTTTTCGGAGATGACGAAACTAATTAGAGATGTTTCCAAGATGGAATTAAATGTGGGATTATTTCCTAGGTTTATATCTTCATATTGAATAAGATTTCATAAGCGGTGAATTAGTATATCATTTTTAAAGGTAATATGAAGGAGGCTTGTATTAAAGGACAAGTGATTTCTATCAGATGATAAGGAGGTAATCCTTAAAAGGGTATCGGATTTCACTAAGAGAATGTAAACTATGGAAGTGAAAAATAGATTATCCAAGTATAAGAATCAGTTACCCAGAGTAGTAAACAAGTGTATATCAATCAGTGTCGCAGGTCGAGTCACATTTGTAGTTAGTGTTCCTAACCACCAGTGGAGTCTCATTCAAAGGATAGGATGAGAAACACATATAGGAACTACATGAACCTGATACTGATGGATAGCAATGGAGGAGCTAGTTCAAAAAATAATTATAGAAGGGGGTCCTCCTCCCGTACTAGTTGGGTAGTTGGAGCTCTACTATCCAAGGAAGTAAATTTGGATGATGTGCTACTTCAAGGAAAGATAAATAGTATCATCAAGATCAATGTAGTGCAAGGATCTCAAACCAGGGCATAGGGAAGAGGGACATGTCAGTTGCCTATTTTTTAGCCTTCACTTCCCGATAGTGAGGCTCTATAGTCGATAATCTAAGGTACTATTTATATAGATTCTATGCTTGTTAGAGATTAATTTGATACAAGATCATGTCATTATTTTATATCAATACAAAATGATAATTTCTTGATAATGTTGGTGCATATTTTATGTGGGTTATGATTATAGACACACCCATGGGTGTATAGTCAATAGAAAATTATTTACATGAAAGGGATGTTCCCTCTATGTTGGTGAGAATCATTTCCTTTGTGATATTTATACACACAAAATATCTGGGTTTGAATTTATTTTCATAATGGAATGGATGGTATTATACCAATACAACATTTATTGTAACCATATGAGAGTAGCCTTTATGTCCCTTGAGAGAAACATTTCTGTTCATCATGAAGAACGAGATATCTAAGAAAGACATATGGGGCCAGTTCATCAGCTACTTGGGGAGCTCACTACCACAGTTTTGACTATTTTTTGTATTAATAGGGTGTCAGGTAAAATGTCATTACACGTATAGTGAATCAGTTTTAGGCTGTTTTTCTTAGGTACTTATCATGGATAAAATATGATAGATATATTGAGTTTATAATTGTGATCGTGATGAGAGATGAGATAAAATTTCAATTCCATATTACACAATGGCACCAAAAGATCATAAATATCTTAATAATAATCTAGAGTAATTTATGGATAAAGTATTTTTCTATCTGAGGGAATCTCCATGGGGTTCCTTGAGTTTTTTATAAGAAGGCAATTGGGAAATTGCATTTATTTGTCGATTACAAGAAGTTGAACCAGATGAATGTTAAGAACCATTATCCTCTCCCACATATTGAATATCTATTTGATAATTTGAGTAGTTCATATGTATTATCAAATATTGAATTGAGATCTAGGTATAATCATTTGAGAATTATATCTTTTGATAAACCACTAACTACTTTCAGAAGAAGGTATGTCCTATTAATGTTTCTCATGTAATTTTTCGGGATGATGAATTATATGACTAGGTTTATGGACGTGATGAGCTGAATATTTCACCCATACATAGAGCAGTTTTTGGTTGTTTTTACTTTGGAAATTTTTTAGTACTCCAAGATTCATGATGATATTTCCCAATATCTTTAAATTATCTTGAGTACACTAAGAGATAATAAGATTTACGTCATGATGTTTATGTTTCAACTAAGGATATACAGGTCATGTCTCTTGGGTCATCTAATCTCTAAGGAAGGTGTGTTAGGGGACCCATATAATGTTCTGGTAGATTCTTCTTGGGAGAATTTGAGGAAATTTTTTAATATCGGAATCTTTTTGGGATTAGCATATTTTTTTCGAAGATTCATCAATTGAATTTCCCATTGGAAGTACCACATTCGGTCTTTACTAAGAATGGGATTATGATTGAATGGTTTATAGAATGTGATAATTATTTTCAGGAGTTAAATAGGCATTTGACTACTGCGTTGATTTTTATGATACCTGATTCGAGTGAGGAGTATACCTTGTTTTTTCGTGCATCTGATACTGGTCTTGGAGTAGAGTTGATGAATGAAGATCACACTATAGTTTATTGGTTAGAAAATTTCAATAGACATGACTGTAATTACCCAATTCATGATATTGATTTATTCACGGTGGTTTATGCATTAAAGTGCTGGCATTATTACCAGTTGGGAATAAATTACTGTGTATACCAATCACAAAATATTAAAGAACATGTTTTTAGAAAGATATACGATCCTTCGAGAATGGATATGGGGGAGTATATGATTTTTTTTATTATGAGCTATCCAATACATTGGGAAATGGAAATACTATTAATGACACATTGTTCTCGAGGAAAAAGGCTCATGAAGTAATTGAGTCTTACTCAAAGTGGAATATGATGGTGTTGTTCACTAAGAAGCATGTGGGTGTTTAGGAAGAGTGGGAATGGATGAACCTTGTATCCTAATCAATTGAGTCCACAAATCTGAATCAGATGAAGTAAAGGAATTATAAGTACCTATAGTGTCTAGTGTAGAGAAAATTTTTGAATGTGGGGAGCCACCTCTTTATTTTAACATAAATGTGGATGTGTTCATATATGTTCAAGGTTGTGTTGTTGTGCCTAACATATGTCACAGGAGTTGATGTGTGAGTTTCATTCCTCAAAGTGTGTGGTGAAACGTAGTTTATCAAAAATTTATCGTGACCCATGCCAATATTATAGTTGTTCAGACATGAAAACGGAGATTATAGGTTTTGTGACATCATGCTACACCTGTTATCATGTGGAGGCTAAGCATTAGAAACCTGGTGGTCTGTTACTACAATTTACCATTTCATAATAGAAATGGGATGACATTAACATGGATTTTGTGGTGGTTAAGTCGAAGAACCCTTATAATAATGACATGACATGGGTGATTTTGGGCTGGTTGATAAAGGTAGACCATTTCATTCTTATTCATGAAACATTAAATATTGATCTGTTTGAGGATATTTATTTTTTGGAAAAAGTCTGTTGGAACAATGTATAATAGTGTTTAGTTTAATATTATGATTGTTTCTTTACTTATATCTTATGTAAAGTATTTTAAAATCCATTAGGAACCTAGGTGTTTATGAGTTTGAATTTTCACCCACAAATAGATAGGAAATCAAATCATACTATTATAGTTTTAGAGGAAATATTACCAGCATGCATCCTAGACTTCGGTGGATCTTGGTAGGAGAATCTAGAACTCGTTGAGTTTTCATTTTAAAACAATTATCAGTAAACAATTACTATAAAATAACTGAGGATCCTTATTTTTTTCCATGTATATCACCCATATTTTGGAGGGAGGAAGGTAATCCAGAGTTATTGGGACTGAGTCCCATGCTTGAGACATCGAAGCAAGTTCAGTTGATTTATAAATATATGGATACAAGTCAGAGTAGATTGAAGTCCTATCCTAATCATCATTTCCATCCACTTGAGTTTATATCACGAGATAGTTTATTTTTAGTTGTAATTCCGAGAGGGTGACACCGTAGGATTCAGAGGCAATGAAAGTTGGTTCCAAGATTTGTTGGACCATTTGATGTTGTGGAGAGAATTAGACTGGCGGTGTACCAATTGAGTCTTCTATAGAGGTATAGTTCTATGTATGGTTTTGTTCATGTGTCATAGCTCTAGAATTATCACCCTGACCCTTCTCATGTGACTAAGTTGATAATGTTGATCTAGAGGATGATGCGTCCTTTGATGAGCATCTGATTCTTGTTGTGGATCGTAGTGAGAATTTTTTGTGGGGAAATAATTTATCGTTGGTTCGAGTGTTGTTCCATCATGAACATGTTCTGAAGGAAATATTCTAGAGTGAAAAAGATATATATTCTTAGTGTATTAACCTATTTACCTCATCATCTTAGTGATTCTTGGTAGTGTATCCATGGATGCGATGTTATAAATTTGGAATATTATAAGATCCAAACCTTTCCATAGATGCCTTGTACTCATTTTCGGTTATTTGTTTACCTTTGTTTGATTATACATTGGTTGACTCTCTCTTTGGGGTTTTTTCTTGAGAATTTAGATAATTTTATAATCTCATGGGTTAGTGCAAGGTCGGTGAATGTTTATGGAAAATAGTGTTGTTTTCCAAAGGAAATAATATAACACATTTTGTGTACTGAAAGTGGAACAAGGTTTAACTAAAATATGATAACACCTCCTCCAAACCATTATCCCATGAATAGATGGGGTTTTTAGGGTTGGTGAAAATTTTTTCAGAGCATTCACCACATACATTTGGGGTGAATGGTTAGGGCATATGGGTTTTCAAACCTTCCATCCCACCTAGGAAACTATTCAGATGGGATTTTAAACATCTTTAAATTTAATTAAAAATTCATGGACCCCTAGTTTATATTTGTAATCATACCCTACTATCTGAATAAAAATTTAATTTCCTTTGGAGGATCTCAAGTGGATTCATATTTTCCTAGAACATCTTCCATTTTGAATCAATAATCCGTTGGAATAATCAACACCTCTCTGTTATGTGATGTCTTCCTTGATTAGGTTCCTCTCTCTCCCTCTCTCATATTTATCTTCTATTGGATATGGATGAATTCCTCTTGTTTTTGAATGTTTCGATCTATGTTTTTAGTGAACTTGTTTCATTGGATATTTATCCTATGTTTTGGTAGTAGCCCTTATCCTCTGTAGTGATATCGATCTATCTATATAGAATTAGGGGCTATGGTTTGGTGAGTGTTCTTCCCTGATTATGAGTATGGTGGTCTAATTGATAATTCCAATAGTCTTGATTAAGATCATATTTTGGTAATTTAATTTCCATAGAATGGGATTTTTTAAATTAAAAAGGAGAATTAAATTCTATGAAATTGTGACACCCTTTATGAATCCCATTGGAACTATTAATGATTGTGAGACCGAGAATAGTGGACACTCATGGGGTGTTTCAATTAACATGAAATGATGATAAATGGAATGTATAAGGGAAAATATTAGTGTTATGAAATTGAAATAAATACTTATAGCATGTTTTATAGTGGGATTGAAAGGGTAAAACGTATTAACCATGAAGGGGTAATGATTTGTGTAATTATTGATGATAAATGAATTAATATGGTATTTCACATGTTATTCCATGTGATTTGAGTAAATTACCTTTTTTGACAACAAATAAAATGGTTCTCCATGATTCCAATGATTAATAAGAATTATAATGATGTTGAACCTTGATATATATATATATATGTGGTATTTGATAATGATTGGTCAATGAGTTATGGGCCAAGGATTGTTGCTCTAAATACCCATGGGTTACATATTGATTATCTAGAACCTTGACATATGAATTTGAACAATGATTTGTGCATCAGGGGATACTAATCTAAATACCCATGGGGTTACAAACTGTTTCTCTAACCTCTGGAGATACTGGCATTTGTTTGATCTTCCATGTGCCTAAGATAATAGTAACCAAACTACCTCTCTAGGGTACCAAATGAAATTAGAAATAAATTGAATAATTAAATCCTATGGATAAATTAAATTATAAAAACCCTATGGTGTATAGTTCATACACGAGTATGGGATAAATAAGGTATGATGTGGTTGACTAAGAAATAAGAAATTTTAAACATGTTTTCCCTTTTAATTTTTCTTTATTCTTTATAAAACATTATAAACTGTTATAGAGAAGACATTTCTTTAGACGTCATTGGTGATGGCGTACTGAGTTGTAATCACACTGTACATGAGCCACAAGATTGGTGCCTAAATAAAATACATATTTTGAGTATAGGATAAGGGTAAAACCCCTTTATTATATGTATGATTTTGAATTCTGTATAGCACATTGATGGGTAAACCAAATATGACGTCGAGACCCACTTAGGAGTCACCAGTGCATCTTTTTTTGTGTTTTCATTAGGCACTTGTCACTTTTCTGGAATAAAATAATTTGTTCTTTGGTTTATGGTTTTTTTTTACTATTTTGGATTTATACATGTGATGTTTTATCATTATTTATTATTGTAGTATCTTATTTATATTGAATATTGATTTCCTCTTATGTGTTGTATTGATAAAGAGGGTATAGTCTTCCAATATTTTACCCTCACTATTATTCATAAACCTCTAGAATATAAGGAGGTGCACATATGTTCATTCGGAAAACAATATTGGAGAATAGGTCTATGGAACCTATGTTGTGGTGTTACATTGGTTTGATCAAAAATAAAATCTATGGAGGAATTGGGACTAATCTTAACGAGGTTTTCTGAAAAAGAGGTATCATTCTTAACTGCGGATTATTATTTTATTCCTTCTTCAACCTCATTCAAATCTTTCTCAACTTTACTGATTAAAAAAATAATTATCTTTCAGTTACTAATATCTTATTATTTTATTTGAATAATGTACATCCATATCCACTTCAATAAAATGTGAAAACCTATCATTAGTTTGTATGGTGGACTACCACCTCACGAACTAATGTAATCCAATTCCCATAATAGTCTCTCACAATATTAATAAATATGATTTAATATTTATATGTGATATTCATGATATTTTAATAATTATGAAAAATTAATATATTATATACCTTCTTATCATACCACCCATTAAAGAATGATTTTGTCGTTCATGTGTACGGTGGACTAACACCTCATGAAGCGTTATAGTTCATTTTTTATTACCAAATAAAATTGATGATATATTCTAGTATATTTAATAAAAAATTATTCTATTTATGATATAATTATAAATCTATAATGATAAATAAAAAGCATATCTATGGACCTAAGGTGTGTATATGAAGACTCAATAGGAGTGGTGAATTGAGTCCCTTTAAAAATATTTTCTGAATCAAACATCCCTGTCAAATTAATTTTTCTACAATCCTATTTCACAAATAATTAAATATAACATAAGTATAATAAATTAAATATAGGAGAACACAATGATTTATTGTGGATTTTGGAAAAAACACCCTAGTACATGCCACTGACACTCTACTTTATGAGCCTTTTGATTTTACTAGAACCAGTCTAGTACATGGGGACTCCCCAACTTGAGTGAAAATAGATGTCACTTTTTAAAAGGAATTTATTAGTTCTTTAGGTTATTTTTTCTGGAATCATGAATATTAGGATAAGAATATAATGCAACATTAAAACTAATTGCAAGAATTTAAAACTTAGATAAAATAGATGTGTAGTAGAAGGTTGATACGACTTCAACACACAATTTCATCCACAACTAATAGATGATAAATATATTCAACAAGGAACAAATACATTAAATTATATAAATAATATAAACTTCCTTGTTTATAAACAATAGCAGATATAATGATTTAATTTTCTTATTTATTTTAAAAGTAGATGTTGAAAAATATTTTTCTTCTTTTTCACATGTTTTCCTCTCCTTTTTCCTTCACACAAATAGAGAATAATAGATATACATTGAATTTCAATTATATATTTAATGGTGTGGCATAAGATATGTGTAGGTAAAATGATGCAACACTTCTATTTTTTCCCTTTACACACTCTCTCTTCGCCCATTGAGAATCCCAAAAAATATATAGAAATATATTTTCAATCCATTACATCTTTTAATCTCATTTCACAATTCTCACTTTCATTTTGTAAAATATGAATTAGGTATAAATATTACATATTTAGAAAATTATCCAGACCTAAACTATCCTTAATAATATTCATAGGAAAATTTGTATCTTTACTCATTCGATCAATAAGTTTATCTTTAAATCAACTTACAATTTTGAAAAACTCAAAAGTTATTGATATTTATGATATAAATGATTTATATATTTTTATAAAATGATATAATGGTATAATATTAGAAGTGATATTATTTTGAAAGATAAAAATTTACAAAATATCATAAACAAATATAAAATTGATAAAATGGGAAAAATAATTATGATATTAATATAGAAGATAGAAATATAAAATTCATCAAAAAAGGGTAACCTTACTTACAATATTCATGTTACAAAATCCATTAATTGAAATGGTATCCTATACAATAAATTGAAATATCCTTAAATCATAAAACTCATTAATAAATACAATGAATGGAATATGACAGTGGAAAAATTGGTAATTTGTTAAAAAATAACCCATTACTACCTGATTTATATTTTTTATTTCCTGATACTACACCAGCAAATCTCAAAACTTCAGATCTCGTAAGTCCTTCAATATTGAAGACTTCCAGTGTTAGATCTTCTGGTAATGCATTGATATTGAGTTCCACACTTATCATCATTTTATTTTAGTTTTAAATGGACACTAAATTATGTGTTCACCATCGACCTTGATATAATTATACTCAAGCTTCTTATAATGGTGGTAATATCTTGTTTACATGGTTTCATACTGTATGAGTGGATTACAAAATGGAAGTTCACACTATTTCTATGACCTTAATTATTTTATGTATTACTCAGTCATCAGATATCATAACACTCAAGATATATTGGTAGAATAAACATCATATTCATGAAACATCTAATGTTATATTTTTTAACTATTCCATTCAATGGGCCATAATCATTCCATAATTCAAATGACATTTTCTCTATTATATCATGTTGATGATATTTATTTATAATTTTATATTATGCATGCTACATTCACTATATACTTCACATTGCATCATACATTATTATAGTTTTAGAAAATGACACTCTTTTTCCTAGTTCACTCAATACATCATGACAACCAAGGAGTTAATTTAAAATTTCATCATGGTAACAACATATAGTGTAATATATATAATGCTTCTGGGTGTGTTTTATCTATTACCTAAATAGGTAGTGTTCAAAATAAGATGAGATAATGAAATTCTATTTTTCACTTAGTAAGAGAAGATCCTTCCTCCTATTCAATAAAATATTATTTTTTAGTTCAATTTGAGTTCCTTCAGCTTATAGAATGTATCATCAAAACCTAATTGACCACTAAGACAGTAGCCAAATTACTTGGTTACATTGTCCCAATCACGCCTCCCTGTATGCAATAGGCTGCTATCTAGAAAAGAGCATGTGAGATGTGAAAGTGAAAGTGGGGAGACGATACCCTAATGATTATAATAGAATAATATTATATCAGGTAATAAATAAAAATCCATAGTTAATTATTAATAAACGAATAAAATAATAGAGGAATAATAATATAAACTGAATAAAAAATATGACCAATACCAATATACAATAGTTTCATGCATTTCATGACGATGATTCATAAATTGAAACAAAATATATACCACAGGATGTAAGACATGGTACAATACACTAATAGAGAAAATACAGAAAATAAAATCCCAAGGTTGATCTCCACAGGAATCCTAAGATCCATCTCGGTATTGTTCTCCTAAGCCCTAGGTAAAAGCTAAAAACCACAGGTAATAAACCACAGTCCTGTAAACATAAGTTATACTCAAGCACCCATGTGCAACGCTATCCCGAGCTTGGTGTGACATATAAATCCCTATAGGTCACCAGCCACGGTGTCTACAACTGAATCCAAACCAAGTATATAAAGTAAGGAAGTGTTCTGGTATAAGAAGGTTAATAATAAGAACTTCTGAATAAATAAATAAATCTCAACCATCTATAGTTCCAACGGGACACCTGACTGACTCTACCTATTTCAATTCATAACCAGAATGAGACTCTAAAAAGTAACAATATGTACCTAGTACTAATATAAACTTAGTGAATTTATATATTTTATCCATTTATATGAACTATGTACATATTGATGTAAGTGGACATAGGCCTAGAATACTTGGTGTTGGATGGACCGGGTGTAACTCAGTTATCTATAACTAGTCTAAACAAGTCTATAAGCTCAATCAGTAGTGTCATTCCCTATATACCAATAGAGTGTGAGAAGTCATCCATGAAACTTGGGGTATGGTGAGTGATCCATCGTGTCATCACTCTAAATAGGGAGTGCGGTGCCTCATCCCAATGACCAACATAGTATCAATGGTGCAAGACTCCATGACTCAACACCCAATTTAATGATGCATGATTTTCCATCATCTTCAACAGCTACCTTACCCTTATTCCACATAAAATTTAAGTAATAACAATATATCCATAATAATAACAAGATGTAAGAGAAATTAGATATCATTATATACATTTATTAAGACATTAAATCAAGGATTACCATTTCAATTATATCATGTTCTAATCGTGCATTGAACGGTGTGGACTAACCACATATTACAATTCATTTCATTAAAAACATTCAAATAGTTTAAGACATGAAAACCATCATGAATCATGTTGATCCATATAATACAATTATCATGAGTTGTGATTATATAATTATAATAATAGGTGTCGTTAAACCACACCCAATTCAATTCCATTTCAATTAATTCAATTAATACTTTTAGTGGAGAAGGCCACCATGAATTCGCAATTAAAATTATTACATTCCATTTCATTAAGAAAAACAATGATATTCATTCATCCAGGTTCAAGGGGTTCTTAGATGGTTCCTTGGTCACTTAGCAAATTAACTACAAGGGTAATTTCCTTTATTAGTCGGATAGTCACTTAGGAAGTGGTTGGGTTAGACTAGCATTTAGAATGGAGGGAAATCCATTCCAGATCGATATAAGAGGCTATTTAGTAAAAATGCCTTAATTTTAACCTTAGGAATAACATATTAAATCCTTCAAGGCAATAAATCTGAACGGGATCAAATTTACTAATAACCACTTTTTAATTTTGATGAAAGTGCACCTCATTCGAGGGGATTTATAATAACAAAATGACATTGTTTCTCAAAAAAATCATTTACCTTTCATTAATAATCACTATGAAAGATCTAAACATAATTTATAAAGGATGTAATTAAAAATCTATCATTCATGTTAAATTTACAAATATATCTCCTCTTAAAATATAAGAGGTTCTATAATAAATAGGGTTTATAAAAAACTATATATATGTGGTAAATTACAATTACAACCTAAGACAACTGATTTAAAGGTGCCATGGTCATTTCAATAATTAATTAAATAAGGTAAAAACTAGATGTCACACCCAAGGGGTGTCCATGATAAAGGTTGGAAACCTCAAACTACTCAACAAAAATCATAAGAAGCATATCTGGGTGTGTGGATTAAATTAATATGAATAACTCAATTTAAAAAACATAGAAAAGGCCAGTGCGTGGAAAAAAAATTTATAAAATGACTTACATTTGAGGATAAATATGTTGACCAGCTACCATATACCATGGAATATATACTTGTCCAATACCAAGGGCTATTTCAGTGCATTTTGGATGATATCTATGAAATGTACCTTCACCCAAAAAATAGTGCAAATGAGTTTGTACCTTGATAAAATTTTTGAGTGAAAATTAAATTATGAATTATGTAAAATTAATTGATAGATTATTAATGTGGATTCATAGAGACTGATGGCGCTTGAATCAAATAAAGATATAAAATATATCTATAAGCCATGATTAGGCATATAAGTAGGAACCAACAACTTGAGGAGAGCCTCATGTGGATGGAGGTGGAGAAGAAAAGGTAAAATAAACATAAATTTCCATTAAGGGGAAAATAATAATTTTACCCCAAAAACTGGGTCACATTGTTTGGCTGCACATTTTTTTCCAACCGTTTTTCACACATTTCTTAGGTAACCAAACTGCACAGCTTAGAAACACGGTTTGACCAAACCATGCACCAACCATACGATGAATTGTGCGAGGTTAATACTTTAGTGGAACTAATAATGTGGGATATGGTCACAGTTTAGCTATTTCATTCACAACCCAAGCACTTCAGACATGGTCACCCTCTACAGTCATACAGTTTTCGGTTGGGGGATGCATGGTTTCAAAAAAACGGTGTGCCCTTAACAGCGAACCCAAACCATAAAATTTCAGAGCACGACTCTCTTAAAACTCAACAAGGAACCCAAGGGATACCTCATCCATTTATCCTATTCTAAAAACAATAGAGTGAATTGTTATAACTAACGGAATTATGTGATTAATATAAGTTCAAAGAACATAACATCCAATAAATTCCAAAATTCATATTCCTATGGAATCTTATCATGGCTCAAAACAAGGTACTTTACAACCTACCAATCTTAGAACTTCTCATCCCTAAGAAGCCTTTAGGAATAATAATAATCCCTTGACTTACAAGGGTTAGGAAGTATCATTTAAATGGTCATGTGGCATTTTAAAAATCCCAAGAAACCTCCTAGAATTACTTAAGCATATAGAACTAAAGCCACCAAAACCCGATCCAACACTCGTTTCTCGATTAAAAAACCAATACAGGGCTCACCCAAGCCTGTTTAACAAGATTAATGATCACATCATCATTTCTTCAAACATCTAGAGGATGGTTCTCCCATCCATCTGTTCTACCACAAAATGAGTTCAATTCTGAGAAATGGTACCTAAAACATCGGATTTTTTTACAAGATCTGACTGTAAGTGTTCTTAAAACTCTAATGGATTGACTTTATTGACTTGGACAACCCGATTACATATGAGACCATAATAGGAACCCATCAGAAATAAATGGTTGAATCCCAATCTACCAAACTGAAACTTGGCATGCATGAATTCTAGGAATGACACAACCGGACTTTAAACCACATCCTCAATCTCTTGGAAATGTGTTTTAAAATAGTTCAACACAGAATATATTCACCAAAGAAGAGGATAACTAGTCTAAGAACCTTCTTCTGACCATTTTCAAGATGCTGAACTTAGATGGATGGCATAAAACCAAAAGAACCACAAAACCTTTCTCCATGACATTTCATATTTAAAACAAGCACATACATCGAAGTCCATTCCCAACTTCTGGTGATGTTACATGGTCAAACCATCACATTAACATTTAATAATATCATTTATTAGCATAAAAAAACCTAATACATCCCACTTAAATCATCACCATTCAAAAAACACTTTTGATACTGATAAAAAGTTTGGGATAGCCTCATATTAATTCAACATGTGTCCAAGGAACCCACCAAAGGAAGTCCATACTCCATATTCATGAGTGAGACATTCGTACAAATAAAATACTTCCACATCATAACATTGACTTTACCAGATAGGTATTATCCTATAAATCAAGTCAAAATAAATTTCTATTGTCCAAGAGTCTATCCAAGGTGTTCTTATATGGGAACCTCGGGTACCACTCAGGACTAACGAAGCCTAAATAAGAAACATGTGTCTAGCGTACAACCCTGATTAAGCTCCCAAAATATCCCAAAATCATTCAAAAAACTATATATTCTAATACCAACACCCTATTAGTGTATGTAGGAATATTTCAAGATTGGGGTATTTCTCATCACAAAGCCAGAGTACACAAAGAGGGGATCGAAGAATACCAAGAAGGCCAATCGAACCTTCAATAGTCAACTTCTTATAAGAAACCCGGCTTGTAACAAACAGAACCAAGTTACCCTCAAACCTGGAACCCAACCAATTCTATCACATATCTAAATGAAGTTCTTAATCACCACGGGCAAGTGACCATAACCAGAGCATCGAATAACAGACCAAAGGTAATGATTTCTCCCAACATGACCAAACACATGGTGTATATATACACATAGTAAGAAGGAACATTGAAATTCTAATAAATATATTCCCTAACTATAATATAATAGAATAAAAAACAACATTAAAAGTATCTAAAATCACTATGTGACAATTCTAATTAAAAAGGACTAAAACCAAAAATCCACCCCATGTTATAGATGAAAAAACTCCCACCATCTCACCACCAGTAACCCAACTCATCTGACGTGAAACATTATCGCCTCACTACGGCAACAATCCATTCCCTACATTTGGAGACATACATAGGTTTCCACACCATCGAAGGGATTTTTAGGGTGTGAGCTAACAATATTAATAGGATCCCACCTAGGTGTTCCATAACAAATTGATATATAAAAATTACTATATCCTCATTTCAATAATATGTGGCATGATAAATAGTAAAGTAGTTTTATAGAAAAAAATTTAATCATTCCCATTTTTCATTATTTTAAAATCAAATCAGGTATATAAATTTCAGTGAACATTTTACATATCAACTTTAAAAGGCACAAACATGCATACAAAGTCTAAAAAAAATACATGAAAAATAGAGAAGTGGAATAGGTATCAAACCAATGGATCACTATAGGTCAGACTAACAGACTACTTGAACCACAATCAATCAAGTGCAGAATCTGGTTCCTATAACACATGACTAGGAAGAATAAGAATATTCCACCGGTAAACCCCCTAAAAAATGGAAATATCATTCCCCTAGAACAATGGGCCTAGGAAATATAGAAATTACCCATTAGAAAACCTCTTAGTAATCACCAAAATGGATTGTGGCCTCATGATAAACCTTTAACGTAAGTACCCAAGGTAACCCACGTGCTCATTTTTCACAACTCATTTCAATTATTTGAAAACTAGTTCAAAAAATTTCAAAATCCATTTTATTGCATTTAAAATACCCCATTTATTTCCATTTATCAACAACTTTGGAAAACCATTTTTCATTAAAAACTATTTTCAACACACACAAATCAGTTATGGAAAATCCACATATAAATCATTTTTTAGAGAAGTAATAATAAGTTCCATCCACATAAGCTATTAATAGAACCACAAACCTCAAAACTCGGTCACACATACCCGCAATGGGATCCACCAATAATAAAAACCCAATGACATCAACGAATGCCCTAAAACCCAGTCCACATATCGCAAAATTTATCCAATTGAGAAAGAGGGTTGGTAGAGAATTGGAAACAACACATACCTCAATATAAAACACCCACCACAACATAACCAACAATGGAACGAACTATAGAATGATATCATACAATGAATCCGGAAGAATACAAGAATAAAAACCATTTCAAACAAATGAATATAATAACATTATTCAAGGGATCTACTATGATCAACGATAATAAAGAGGAAGAAAGGTCACTCACTCGTACAAATTCATTACAATCGTAATGAAGATCGAATGATGAATGGATTGATCAAGAAGAAAAAGAGTCATCTAGAATAATTGGAGAGGAACCCTCAGTAAATAGAAAAGGAAAACTAGTAACCAAAATGGGCGCTCAAACCCATATAGTTCCCTAAAAATCACAACTTAGGAAATTACATGACGTGTAAAACCATTACTTTTAGGGAAATCCATGATGTCCATATATGCTAAAAAATCCGTCCCCTCAAATTAAAATAAGATCATTAATTGACTCGTGATGTGTAAAAACTCTTCACATTGTGTAACCTTCCACGGTTTTAATCCTTCTCATGGAATGTACCTAGAAACTATTACACATCGTGTAACTTAGTAACACTGCATGTAAATCTTGTGTAGACTATAGAAAATACAAAAACCTACATTTAAACTCCACACACAAAAAGGAACATAGGGAGAGGGAAAAACTACATAATCAATGTAAGGATTCATTACAAACGCCCCACTCTAAATAATTTCCATCCTAGGGATGTCATGTGGAATACGTACCCGCTAGAAAAAGATGGGTTCGCTACTCCCTCATCAATGACTCATGTTCCCAAGTCTTAAGAGAATATAATCCTTGTATCCATAAAACATTGACCAAAAAAATTATCATCCCACCCAAGAAATTCAATTGAGATTCGATGGACTCAACTGGTCTCTCCAAATCAAAATCATCTGAATATAACTGAATATCTTCCCAACTCTGTATGAGGGAAAGATTAGGATGGTATAACCTGAGTATAGATATGGGGAAAACCTCTTGAATACCATTTGACTGAATCGAAAATGCCAACTCATATGAAAATGGGTCGATCCACTCAACGACCTCAAATGGTCCCACAAATATCACAGCCATCTTTCCATGTTTTCAAAGATGATGGTGAACTAAAAAAGGAGAAAAATTCAAGGTAAACCAGTCACTAATGGAAATATAAAAAGGAAAACACCATTAATATATAGAAAATTTCTATCAACTCTATGATGAAACCATACATCAATGTACATCCTGAATCTTCACATATGTCTCCTGAACTAAACTTGGTCTAACTAAAGACAATTTTCCCATATCGTCCAAACAAAGAGGTGATCTACATGGGTGACAGTAAAATTACTCAATGAATTCAATTATAATCAAAGTCATGTAACATTTGTTTAAGAAACTCATCAAGTCCCATGTGTCTATCCCATGATCCATCGAAATCCAACACATATGCATGATGTGTATCCTCTAGGATAAGAATCTGAAGCTATGTCTGACCATCCTTCTATGGATGGTATGTTGTGATAAACATGACCTGAGTTTTTAACACCACATGGAGACTCCTCTGGAACCTCAAGGAAAACCTAGGATCCCTATTTGAAACAATAGAAGAACGACTCCCATGTAACCTCATAATCTCGTTGTTATATAGCTTACCCAAATATTCATCCTAAGTGGTATCATTGATCAGAATGAAATGATCAAACTTTTTTAACTAATCAACAACTACCTATATAGTATTTCTCCCTCAGGGAGTCTATTGTAATACTATAAATAAAATAAATGGATTGCTCATCCCATTTCCAAACATCCACCAAATGATGCTGAAGAAAACTAGAGGGCTTAATGTGCTCTGCCTTTATCTGTTGGAAGGTATAATAGTGGGACACATAATCCGCAATGTCATGCTACATACGATGCCCCAAAAATCATCATTTCATGTCATAATACATATTTTTTATTTTCTGGATGAATTTTCCGTAAAGATATGTGATAATAAAACAATACTAAACACTTAACAGATGTTGGGATAACGAACCACTTCCCAAAGTTTAGCATACCATTTGAATAGAGACACCAACCAAAAATGGTTTCCCCATTAAGAAGGATTTATCAAATTTTACTAAACTCATTACCCTACTACTAACTCTCAAAAATAGACTCTATGAGATATGATGATAAATGAACACTAGTCAGAACCACTCTTGAGACATCCTTCTGAGTATCCAGGTGAAACTAAGTGAAAATACCTCGGAGGTTCCAGTGCACCTTCAATTCCAGAATAGTATGTGTTATTACTATCTTAATAAGAGAATATACAATGACATTCCCCTTCCCCGTAGTATAGGAGATATCAATTTCAAATTAATTAAGGTACTCTAACCATTATCTCTACCTAGGATTAAATTCATTCTTAGAAAATATATAAATCAAACTCTTATGATCAAAAAATCATGAACCTCTCCCCAAAAAGAGAGTGTTTCCCACATTTAGGCCTAAGAATAACCGCAGAAATATATAAATAATGAGTTATATAATTATTCTCATGCATATGAAGTTAAAGATAGCCTAAGATACCACATGTTCATCATCTATAATCATGTATCCCAAAACAACACCAGAAAAATCCCAAAACACCATGTACCCCTTACTGGGATCAGGTAAGATCAGAGTAGGAGTCGATGTCAAATGTCCCTTCTGTTCATTGAAATAATACTGAAACTTTCCATCCCATATGAATTTCACTTCTTTCCTAGTAATATATGTTAAAAGTGACTCCATATTATAGAAATCCTTCATAAACCATCGGTAGTATCAAGATTGACCATGGAAGATTCATATCTCAAAGATATTCTGTGGTTCCTTCCAGGACCAGACAACTACCACCTTCTCAGGATCAACTACTAAGATATGTTCATCAATCTTATTCACTATGAACTTCACTTCTTTAATAAAGAAACTACATTTCTAAATATTTCCATAAAAACAGTGACTTCTCATAATTTCTAGAACTATACTCAGATGGTGCACATTCTCATGCTCAGATTTTAAATAAAATAGAATATCATCCATGGAAACTACCAAAAATGTGTCAGGATATTGATGGAATATCTAATTCATTAATTCTATAAATACTATAGGAACATTAGTCAGACCAAAATTAATCACAAGATATTAATAATTTTTATACCTTCTCTTAATAGCTATTGTTGGTATATCAAACTCTCTAATACTACACTGATGATAACCTGACCGAAGATCCATATTTGATAAACACTTTTCCCCATTTAACTGATAAATAAAATAATCCACACAAGGCAAAGGGTACATGTTCTTAAAAATTACCTGATTTAACTTTAGATAGTCCACACATAACCAAAGTTAACCGTCTTCCTTCTTGTAAGAGAGCATAAGGTTTTTTCAATGAAAAAGGATAGGGAGAAAAAAATCATTTTATCACAATATATCTAATTGAATCTTAATCTCTTTCAGTTCTGATGGTTCCAAAAGATAAAAAGGAATTGATATCGGTTGTGTACCTAGGACTAGGGAAATTGTAAACACTACCTATCTCAATAGAGGAAGACTAGAGAATTCATCTGGGAAAACGTCAAAAAAGTCATGAAAAACAATAGGAAGATCAACAATGGAATAATTGTAATCAGGATAAATTGCAACAGCAGACAACAAACTCTTGATCTATGGGCAACAAAGTACAACACGACCAGACCTCGTGTACCACTCCACCTGAAACATATGAGAGCTCCCATCAGAAAAAGATTGAAACACATCAATGATAATAATCAACCTCACCTTCATGAGAGACATGCTAATACATACCATTGATGATTTCAAACATATCCAGACCAAGCATGAGAAAATCCCAAACCGAGTATGTATTATCCATTGTTAAGGAACAAGAAGGTCAACTGGACCCCTGCACTTTATTATAAAATAGAGAAATCAGTAACTCCATTACAAAAAATGTATTTTTCACTGTATGTTAAAGAATATCAACAAAAAATGTAGATAAAAATGAGTGAGAAGAAATAGTATCAAATAATTTAATCACTGCAAAAGATGATTTAAAGATATCACCTCATACTATTGTTGGACCTTCATCGACCTGTACTAGAAACTCATCTGTTGCATTAAACTACTTCACTCTTGAGGTCTATGGCTAGATCCATTTAGTATTTTAAGCATCAGACTACCCTGTAGTATCCTTTTGAGAAAATGAACCCTAATCATAATGAGGCATAGTCAATGAATAATATAATGTAACACCCCAATATTTCATTTTTCATTATCTCATTAAAGTAATTCAATAGTTTGCGCTACATGCAACACCGACTTTGAGCGCACTATAACTTACCAAAATTGATGTTCAAAAAGTGGTTATGAATAGTATTAATTGAATTCTGAATCTTATATACTCTATATAATTCTAACATACATATTATGTGTTTCTTAAACATAATATAAGAACAAATTCATTTGTGTCATATAAAAGAAGTATTTTTCAAAAAAATAAAATTTTACCGCCTTTTAATAAAGAACCCTTTTTAAAACCAATATTTTACACTTTTATATATTAAATTTAATGAAATTAAATTCTTCTTTAGAATTGGTACATAAAAATTTGGTCTAGAAAAATTCTTGGTACTGTTCTGATAACTTTCATATTTTGACGAATAGTGAAAAATACTATGTTTTAATTGAGAACAAATATTTTAATCAAAAACATTTATAGTGTTAATTTATTCATTTTAAAGGTTTTGAAGTATAATTTTATTATATTTTAATAATTTAATACAATTTAGTCCATTATATGTAACTTCACATTTAAATTTGATATAAACACATGTCAATCTTTTGATTGTTTTTTATTTTTTAAAAACCCGCGTTTTGGTTTTGACAACGAGAATTAATTTTAAATTAATAAATGAAAATTATATGTTTTTAATTGGTTAAAATAGACTTCATTTTTTAATTATGAATATAAAAATTAGCTTTGGGGGAATTTTTTGAATTTTTCTGAAAACTTTCAATTTTTGATGAATAGTTAAAAACACTGCGTTATTATTTAAAACTGACTTTTTATTTAAATAATTATTTATTTTATTTAAATTTATTTTAAGTAAAAATAGATATATAATACCTATGTAAGTTAAATATAATCCATTGTATTGTTTTTATAATAAAAATAGATGTATAAAATTTTTTTGAACTTTTTAACCTCTTTTACCCACCTTCTTGGCACAATAGCAAATGTGCATAAAACATACTTTTACCACTTTTGTGAGTTGAATTTAAAAAACCTAAGAGAAATATTTTACTTGTGTAAGTAAAATTTGATTCATTAAGATGGAAATAAATTTTTTTGAATAGTAACTTTTGACTTTTATTTACCACGGTTAAAAGTAAACAGGGTAATTAATGGTTAAAATGATATTATAATGACCATAACACATGTCCTAATTCTATTGGATTAGTGTAATTCGACCAAAAAAAACTTAGTAATAATATATTATTCTTTAGTTACTCTTGGATTAGATTAGTACATTAATTATTATTTTATTTAAAGAAGAGTTAAAATTGGTAAATTCAATGTTTATTAACTAAACCAATATTAATATAGTGTTATACTTAATATAAATTCGACTATAAATATTAATTAGAAATATAAAAGTATTTTATACATAATGGTATTTTATTTATAATTTTCAGAGATTAAATAGTTAAATTTATTTATGACATAATGATGACACAATAATTACATTCGTAATAAAATTTTAAAAAAGTTTATATTATAAATATTAAAATAAACATAATTTAAAAGTTTTCATTATGTCCATGAATTTTATAGGTTAATATGATATTTTGGGGTTGATTAGATTAATTTTTTTCTAAGTGATAAGGTTTTCCTTAATTTCAAAAAAACAAAATTCCAAATAGTGTCAAATTTGACATAAATTAATTTTTAAAACTAATACTATATTATTGGTTTATATAATATTCCCAAAAATCTAATGTTCATCCAAAGAGATTAAATAATATTATATATATCATTAAGGAACCACTTTATATTCTCTTGTATGTTTAGAGTACATTTATTAACCATATATTGTAAGAATACCGGAAGACACAGTAAAAGTTAAACTACATAACTAAGAGTTTAATCTAAAAGATAATGTTAAAATGGAAACCTAAACTTGTCTAAAATATATTAGTTGAAATTATTTGGACCCATAACCACCTAAGGATCTATATAAATTCATTTTTAGCCATTATAATCTGAATATTATTGTATAATAATTCAACATTTTAATCTTTTCCTAAAGTGACCAACACCCCTCTTATAAAAGGGTACTTCCCCTTCTCTCAAAAGCACACCTCCAAATCCATTTGGATCCGAAAAACCCTACCCAAATATCCTACAAACCTTCCTCGCATAACCCTAGAGTCTTTAATTTTATCATAAATCCAACCTATGGAGCCCTTTTGATCAACTCAAAACGAAATACCCAGAGAAAAGGTAATAATTTCACCTCCCTCTTTCATGTTCTTTTCATCTTCCACATACTCATTATTTTTCGTTTCCATTACAAAATAATAACTCCAGTACCTCCTACATATTGTTATATTATTATGTATATGGTAAAACCATATACGTTATTCTATCCATCCGCCAAATGGAAAAATCACCATAGGTGCGTACGTACGGCTTACCGTCTCTACGTCGTGGTGTAGTTTGTTATTCAAACACTTCATTATTTGGATAAGCATAACAATGAGTATAATTGATATAATAATAAATATAACATGTTAATTATTCTTTATATATGATATAACATCCAATTACATATGATTTTACCATCAATATAATGATATTTTCGCTCGTGCGTACGTACGGATTATCGTCTCCACGACGCGATGAGTTTCATTCCCACGTTCACCATTCAAAAATGATTATAAAAATATATATTATTAATATGTATGTAATTAATGAAATAATAATTATACTGGATATATATATATGTATATATATGTATTTATGTACTTACATATATCTTATTCACTTACTTCTGGTCAGTACGATATGAAAATAGAAACATCATTTTTGCGTCTGTACGGCCTACCGTCTCCATAAACGGTGCCTTCCTTTTTATATATCTATCTATTATAAATATTTATATTCTAAATATATATGATATATAAATCATGTTTTATATTCTGGATGTATTTAAATCATTATCTAAATGATAATATCAAGAATAACAAGTTAAAACACGTACGATAAAGAAAGAGATTATTACCCAAAATGTAAATTTAACATGGAAATCATTATTAAATGGGTATTATAAAGTCATAAATGAATCATTTATGATATAATATATATGAATTTGGTTTTGGTATAATTTAATAACCTACTATGGTCATTATAATAGAGGTTAAACGTACCCTTGACCAAAGTAAAGTGTGAGGTAAGGGTTAATTTCACAATCTATTTATTATCAGAGGTTAATTTTATGTAAGTATCTACTGAGACATATTTATTATCCCCATCCATGTTTTATAAAAGTTTTTTCAAAGGAATTTTTTAAGGGACTTTTTACTAAAACATCATTTTAAATTTTTTAATGATTTATTGTTCTAAACCTTTCTCATTATTGTCCAGGTTTTCAAAATGGTCTTAAGGATTTATTTATATGGACATGAATGTTTAAAAATATTAATTCCTCTCAAAAGATTCAAAGTGGTATGAGACATTTTTATTCAAAATAATATTTTAAATTACTTCCTTTATATTACATTTAAATTATTTCATGAAGAAGGGATATTTCTCTCAAATATTTTTACTGATCATTTCCAACTATGTCATTATCCTTTATGGGATATTATTCTTGATCGAGGTTGATTTATTATGATAAAAAACATCCATATTGTATAGAAGGTTTTGTGATATCTTTGACTATGGATGTTTTATTTTAATACCATTCGTGGTTTATGGATAAAGTATTGATATTTTGTATGCTATTTTTAATAGGAATGTTTATGTTATGTTTAAACCTTTTCAAATGTGGACTGCGTTGGACTTAGTAAGTGATGGGTGGAGACCGCTATAGCACCTCGATGCATCAGTAGGTCTCATGATACAAACTAGTGTCTTGGCATAAGTCCTTGACAAAATCTATTTTTTTTTTCTTGGAACAAGGCATGGACTATGTGGTTATGAAGTCTGGCATTATGCATTACATTATTTTGAAATTAGCTATAGATATAACATATGATTATTCAACTAGTAGAATATCCTTGTGAATAAGTAAATAGAATTATTTGATTTATCACTACCATAATATTCTTATGTTTATGTTTAAAAGGCTTTTGATTTAATTTTATACATTTCCTTAAAAATTTATGCTTATTTATGAAAGTTTTCGCTATTTTGTTATCCTTACCGAGAATCTGAAATCACTCCTTTCTATGTTTTATTTTTCCCAGGAATCGAAGAAGTATATTATGAATGACTTGTAGGGATAGTTTAAGGGATATTAATATGGTCAATGGAGGTAATTTTGTTGTTGTTTTTCATTTTATAATGTAATATAAAATTCATGTATGTAATCTACTTTCCATGACTGCTAAACTGATCGGTCTTTTGGGACTTGATTCCTTGTAATCATACCAATATATTAAAATAATGCACCGACTCTGGGTAAATGGGGTCAGGGAGTTATAGTTGGTATCAGATGATGTTTAGAAACAACCTTGTAAATAGATTTAGATGAAATTTGATTAGATAAAATTACCCTATGATAGATTTTGAGGATTATTATAGAAGAACTTCCTATAATTTTGGTAATGAATAGATTTTGTGTATTTTCCAAGCAATACATCTATTTTTGGATACGAGCAGGTAGATGCGGCTCTGGAACATATATACCTAGGGGTGAAAAATATAACAAGCAGTTTTGAGCTTGACCTAGGGTATCCTGGTACATGACAATAGGCCTTGCGACACTCTTGGTTACGACACTCCTGGGGGATATGATTAGGATAATTCACATTTTCAATACAATCCATTATGAAGGATTTAGGAGTAAATACTTTCTCAAAGAAAACATTTTATTATTATATATTTTATGAATAATCTTTTTAATTTATGGTAGGTATTTTACAAGTTTGGAATTATTCATTGTGATTCATAAACTAACCTTTTGTGTGCCATTATTTAGAAATGGTTCCTTGTAGAAGGGATGAGAATTCCAACAATACGCATGATGGAAAGATTATGAAGGATCATATATTTCACGGTATTAAGCCAACATTTAAAAAGGAAATAGTCTCCCATGTATTCACATCATATGAAGAAATAGTCTCATGTGTTAATAGGATAAGTAAAAAATTCTCTGAGTCGTTTGGATTTGAAAGGAAGCAAGTGAACAAAAAGATAGAAGAGAGAATCATTTATAAAGGGGATAGGAGAAAGAAGGATTTTCCCATATGTGATAACTGTGGAAAGAATCACTTTGGAAAATTCATGAAGGGAATGAGAGTTTGTTATAAGTGTGGAGAAAGGGACACTAAGTGAATGATTGCAAGGGTAAGAAAAAGGTTCAAAATTTTCAATGATTCATCTGCAAGGAGTTGGGACACTACACGAAGCAATGTCCAAATCATCAGAGTATACCCCAAATGTTGATATTGGATAATAATCAAGTTATGATACTACCTAAGATGAAGAGGAATGATTATATTTCTTATGTTGTTATTAATGTATTGTGTCATTTTAGTATTGTATTAATGATTTACTTGTTATACAAATTATAGAGAGTAAAAGGATTGTACTGTAGTACAATTTCATTAAGGACTTGAGATTGTGTCACACCAAGAAAAGTGACTCAATAGCAGGTTATTTTTTTTGGAAAATATATGGTTGAGATAAAGATAAACCATAATATGGTTCTGATACTGAGGCAGTTATTTTGGAATAATATATGATTGATTTGGATAAATTATATTGGATATTCTTGACTACATTTAAACTGATTGATGATTTGTATATTCTTTCATTGTTGGAGTTTACAAAATTTTTGGATAAAATGAGTATATCCAGTATTGTATGAGGAATAAGGGAGAATGAATGTATTCAATAAGGTTTTATGGTAATTTAGTGTTTTATAGTGTTTTAATAGAATATGTGATGAAGGTATTCAGATGTTATCACATGGAAAAAAGGATCTTCATTGTGTTTACCTTCTTTATATATTTTGGACTGTGAGTTTGGACAGAAGTTTTTTGGATAAGTTTAAAGGTTGGAATCGAATATGTTTAACATTTTATACTATAGTTAAGGTTGAATTTTTTTCGTGATTATTTTGGGATTTCCATAAAAATGATAACCCATAGGTTGGGTGACAACTTGTTGCGTCCGGCAAGGTTGCAGGACTGGAAACCACAACCGAAAGGGCGACAAGGGTGGATCACCTACCACTCACATACGTGATGTCCTAGTTTTAATAATGTAATTTTTTAAATATTCTAACAAATGAATTATATTTTCATTATTTTTGGAACCCTATACGATTATGATAAATAGAATATTTTTGAATTCAATTAACTTTTGGAGTGAATGATGAGTTTGTGGTAGGAATTAGTTGAAGGATGAAACTATACTTGTTAATTATACTTTTCTTCCTCTTATTATATGAATAAATTAATTCTTAAACATTATGGAAGGGATCTTAAAATGAAAAATGTGTCATCCTAATTCCTTTTGTTTTGTTTAACTAACTATATTTTAAATCATAATATATTAATGGCTTTGAGGCCCTCAATTATACACTTTTTTGTGATTGATGACCTCAATAACTCCCTATAAATATTTACGTTTTTACTTAAATTATGTGTCTCTAATTTCCCCCAATGTTCTCCTAATTGAGATCATAATTTGGTGGTGACTTTTTCATTCCCTTTCCCTCTTATTAAGACTAAATTTTATTAACCTAATTTCTGATGTGGGTTTTCCACAAAGGTAATTTTCTATTTTTAACCATTTGTTTTCAAATAACAATTTCAAATTGTGAGGATGAAATTAATTGAAGGAGGGGAGAATGTAACACCCCAAGATTTCATAGTTCCCTTTCTCATTAAAGAAATTCAATATCTTGCGCTACACGCAACAACGAGTTCGAGCACACGACAACTTACCAAACTAGCTGCTCAAAAACCAGTTATAAATAATAGTAACTAAATTTTGAATCTTATATACTCTATATAATTTTAACATTCATATTATGTGTTTCTTAGAAATAATATAAGAAAAATTTTATTTTTTCAAATAAAAGAAGTATTTTTAAAAAAATGAAATTTTACCACCTTTTAATGGATAACCCTTTTTAAAACAAATATTTGACACTTTTATATATTAAATTAAATTAAATTAAATTATTCTTTAGAATTGGGACATAAAAATTTAGTCTGGATAATTTTTTGGTTCCTTTCTCATAACTTTCATATTTTGACGAATAGTGAAAAATACTATGTTTTAATCGAATATTTTTTTAATCAAAATACTTGACAGAGTTAAATTATGCATTTTGAATGTTTTTAAGAACAATTAGATTATATTTTTTATCATTTAATACAACGTAATTCATTATAAGTAATTTAACATTTAAATTTGACATAAACACATGTCAATCTTTTTATAGTTTTTACTTTTTAAAAACTCACTTTTTGGTTTTGACGACGGGAATTAATTTTATATTAATAAATGAAAATTTAATGTTTTTAATTTTGTAAAATAGACTTATTATTTGAATTCATAATATCAAAATTAGCTTAGGGTTAATTTTTGGTATTTTTTTGAAAACTTTCAGTTTTTGATGAAAAGTGAAAAACACTGTGTTATTATTTAAAACCGAATTTTTATTGAAATTTATTTTAAGTCAAAATAGATATATAATACCTATATAAGTTTAATATAATTCTTTGGAGACATTTTACAAAAAAAATAGATGTATAAAATTTTATTGAACTTTTTACCCTCTTTTACCCACCTTCTAGGGACGTTAGCAAATTTGCATAAAACATAATTTTACCACTTCATTGAGTTGAATTTAAAAACTATGTGAGACACCATTGACATCAGTAAGTAAAATGTGATTCAATAAGATAAAAATAATTTTTTGTGAATAGTAACTTTTGGCTTTTATTTAACACGGTTAATAGTAAATAGGGTAATTATTGGTAAAAATGATATTATAATTATCCTAACAAATGTATTAATTCTATTGGATAAGTGTAATTTGATTAAAAAATACTTGTAAATAAAATATGATCATTTAGCTCCACTTGGATTAGATTAGGACATTTATTATTATTTTATTTAAAGAAGAGTTAAAAGTGTTAAATTCAATGTTTATTAACTAAACCATTTTTAATATAGGGTTATACATAAGATAAATTCAACTATAAATATTCATTAGAAAGATAAAAAAATTTATAAATAATTGTATTTTATTTTTAAATTTTGGAGATTATATAATTCAATTTATTTATGACACAATGATGATGCAGTAATTAACCTCTTAATGAAATATTAAAATAGTTTATATTATAAATTTTAAAAATAAATTAAATTTAAAAGTTTTTATGACATCCACAAATATTCTGGGTTAATATTAAATGATAGGGTGGATTAGATAAATATTTTTCGAAGTGACAAGGTTTTTATGACTTTCCCAAAAACAAAATTCGAAATAGTGTAAAAATTGACATAAATTAATTTTTAAAACAAATACTATATTATTGGTTGATATAATATTCCCAAAAATATAATGTTTTTAAAAAGGGATTAAATAGTATTATATATATCATTAATGATCCACTTGAGGTTCTCTTAAAATCTTAGAGTATGTTTATTAAACATATAGTGTAAGAATACAAGAATACACAGTAAAAGTTAAACTATTTAACTAAGAGTTAAATCTGAAAGATAAGGATAAAATGGTAACCTAAACTTGTCTAAAACCTATTGTCGGAGAGGATTTCTACCCATAACCACCTAATTCTCTAAATAAATTCATTTGGAGCCATTATATACTGAATATTATTGTATAATAAGTTAATATTTTAATCTTTTCCTAAAGTGACCCTCACCCCTCTTATAAAAGGGCACTTCCCCTTCTCTCAAAATCACACCTCCAAAGCCATTTGGATTGACCATTCCCTGCCCAAATATCCTCCCAAAAATCTATCAAATAAAACTTGAGTCCTTTCTTTTATCATAAAGCCAAAATATGGATACCTTTTTATAAACTCAAAAGGAAACACCTGAAGAAAATGTAATAATTTCACCTCCCTCTTTCTAGTTCTTTTTATCTTCCACTTCCTCATTATTTGTTGTTTCCAAAACTAAATAATAACTCCAGTAACTCCTACATACATTTATGTTATTATAAATATGGTACAACCATATTAATTATTCTATCCATCCTCTAAATGAAAAATCCACCATACGTGCGTACGTACGACTTACCGTCTCCACGTCTTGGTGTAGTTTGTTATTCAAACACTTCATTATTTGGATGGGTATCATAATTATTATAAATGATGTAAATAATAAATATAAAATTTTATTGACTCTTTATATATGATATATCATCCAATTATATATGATTTCACCATTAATATAATGATATTATAGCTCATGCGTACGTACGGATTACCATCTCCACGACGCGATGAGATTCATTCCCATGTTCACCATTCAATGATGATTATAAAAAATATATATTATTAATAAGTATGTATTGTATGAAATAATAATTCTATTGGGTACATTTATATATATATATGTACTTACATATATCTTATTCACTTACTTCCGTTTAATACGATATGAAAACGGAAACAGCGTTTATGCGTACGTACGACCTACTGTCTCCATAAACGGTGCCTTACATTTCATATATCTATATATTATAAATATTTATATTTTAAATATATATGATATATGAATCAAGGATTATATTTTTTATGTATTTAAATCATTATCTAAGTGATACAATCAATAATAACAAGTTAAAACACGTATGATAAAGAAAAAGATTATTTTCCAAAATATTAATTTAACATGGAAATCATTATTAAATGGGTAGTATAAATTCATAAATGAATCATGTATTATATAATAAATATGAATATGGTTCTGTTATAATTTAATAACCTACTATCGTCATTATACAGGATGTTAAATGTACCCTCGACCAATGGAAAGTGCAAGGTAAGGGTTTATTTCACAATCTATTTATTATTTGAGGTTGTTTTTAACTAAGTATCTACTGGGAAATATTTATTATCCATGTCTATGTTTCATAAAAGTTTTATCAAAGGGATTATTTTTATGTTACTTTTTACAAAAACTTCATTTTAAAATGTTTAAATATTTATTCTTCTGAACTTTTCTCATTAATATCCTTGTTTTCAAAATGGTTTTAAGTATTTATTTATTTAGACATGAAGGGGTTAAAATTTAAATTCCTTTAAAATGTTTCAAATTGTTATGGGAAAATTTGATTCAAAACTATATTTTAAATTACTAACTTTATATGAATTTTAAATCATTTCATGAGAAAGGAATATTTCTCTCAATGATTTTTACTAATCATTTTCAACTATGTCAAAATCCTTTACAGGATTTTATTCTTGATCAAGGTTGATTTATTATGATATGAATCTTCTATATTGTATTGATGGTTTTGTGATATGTTTGACTATGGATGTGTTATTTTTGTATCATTCATGGTTTATGGATAATGTATTGAAATTTTGTATGCTAGTTTTAATACGAATGTTAATGTTGTGCTTAATCCTTTTAATATGTGGAATGCATTGGACATAGTAAGTGATGGGTGGAGACCAGTATAGCTCAATGTTTCGATAGGTATCATGAGAAAAACTAGTGTCTTGGCATAAGGCCATCATAAAATCTTATTTTTAGTCTTGGCATAAGGCCTTAACTATGTGGTTATGAATTCTGGCATTATGCATTCTATCATTATAAAATTATCTATTGATATTACATGTAATTATTTGACTAGTAGAATATCCATGTGAATAAGTAAATGGAATTATTTGATTTATCATTGACATATTATGGCGAATTTTATGTTTACAAGGATTTTTTTTTAGTTTTATTCATTGCCTTAAATATTTATGCTTATTTATGAAGGTTTTCACTATATTTTTATCCTTTCTATGCATCAGAGCTCACCGATTTATATGCTTCATTTTTTCTAGGATACGAAGAAGTATATTATGGCTGACCTGAAGGAATAGTCTAAGGGATATTAATGTGGTCAATGTAGACAATGTTGTTGTTGTTTTTTATTTTATAATGTAATGTAACGTTCATGTATGTAATCTATTTTCCATGATTTCTAAACTGATCGGTCCTTTGGGACTTGATTCCTTGTAATAATTCCAATGTATTAAAATAATGCACCGACTCTGGGTAACTGGGGTAGGGGAATTACATGAAAGTGTAGAAAGTGACCAATGTGTCCATCGTTTTTGCATGTTTTCACAGGAATATGAAAAGATTGTCTAGTGTGTCCAAAAATTCCACACTGATAGAAATCCATAGGAATATTTCTATAGATAGCAAATGGTGCATATGATGATTGTTCCTAAGACCCACCTCCACCACTTCTGTGAAGATCTTTCTGCATGCTCTAATTCAAATACATTCCACTAAAACAACCATTATATGGAACAGAATGGGTAGAGAATCTAACCTCTCCGGTCATGTACATATATTCCATCATAGCTCTATATACATTCTCCACATAGGTATAAATATTGTACATAAACACATGAGCTATGATATATGGTTGCAAACCCTATAGATATTTTGACGCTTAAACTAGCCATTATTTACCACATCCATAGAGAAATTGACAATCTCTACAAACTGATTTGTGTACACCAATGCCAAATGATCTCCCTACTACAAAGATAGGAACTCCAAATACTTTTCCAACATTTGGGACCCTAGAGAAAACTGGTGGAAGAAAAAGGGTTTGGAACCCTTCCACTACAAGTCCATGTGTCTGTCTTCATGAACTATATAATCCCACCATCACTTATAGGAACCAAAGAGCCTGGAAAATACACACTTTAACATGATATTCTAAGGTCTATCTAGGAATTCGAATATATAATCGATCTTATCTAGAAATTCATCTTCCTCTTAAGGTTCATTTGTTATTTTAATGGAAGGTGGCTTCTCATGCAAAAATTTCCATGACCGATCTCTCTCTCCTACAGCTTCTGAATGCAACTCAAAAAATATGAATTGAAAGCATGCTATGTTATGATGTACAACATGAAATATATATACAATAGTCGCAAAGAGATTCTAATCTACTGGTGTATTCCCTTGTGGAGAATTAGTTGTATCCTCTCGAGGAACTTGTGGAAGAAGACTCAAAGGCATATTACTGCACACCAAAAAAGAATAAAAGATAATACAATAGAGTAAATATTAGTTCAAACAAGAAAAAATATAAGTATAAACATTGATTTAAAAGAAATACCAGCACTAGAGACACATATCCCAAAAACCCATGGAATCTTGAGTCTCGTCATAATGAGAGCTAGCCAGGAACTTATCACAACATACCACACAAGTCCCAACAATTTTATCCCTAATCTAATAGATGTACCAAGACAAAGACTCTAGAGTGAAACCTCAAACTATCCTCTAATACCATTTTGAACTTAACTGACTAAATTAACCCTCAATCATAGAACTTGACCCATTCTTTCACATACTTGAAGGTCATTCTTGATCCTAATGGGTTGGAGACAAGAACCAATGCATCAAAAAACAAACCAAAGGGCCTGATTTCTACCAACATGAACAAAATCATGTCTTTGCCCATAGTGATGGAGGAAATAATGAATGTCTAATATATATATGCCATAAGTGTAAGAAAAAAGAAAAAACAAAACAATGGTAAATGTAGCCAAAATATCCAAGAGACAAGTCCAACTACAAAAGACCAAAACTAAATAGCTTCTCCATGTGATAACTTAGACGAACTCCCACCATCTCACAACCAACTACCCAACTCAGCTAACACAAAACATCTCCACCTCACTATGGATCCATTCATTTACCTTCATTGGAAGACATAAATTGGTCTACACACCACCAAAGAGGTGTGCATGGTGTGAGATAATAGTATCAATATGATCCCAACTATGTGTTTTAAAACAAGTCTCTATATAGTAATTCATGTATTCTCATTTGAATAAAACATGGAATGATAAAAAGTAAATAAGTTTAATTGAAAACGTGGTAAACATTTAACTTTTTCACATATCTAAAAAAAGAAGGTATATTAATTTATAAGAACATTTTCAATGTCATTTTTCATAATAATATACATTCATATCAAGCCTAAAAAAATCCATACAAACCAAATAGAAGCGTGGGTATCAACACCAAGGATCACTATAGTTCTACCCAGTATACTACTTAGTCCAAAATAAATAAAGTGCACAATCTGGTTCCTAGAACACAATCTCAAGAAGTAGCTGAATAACCCATCACTAAACCCCCTAAAAATTTCAATATCATTCCCCTAGAATAATGGGACCAGGAAAGAGAGGAAATCCCCATGATAAAACCTCCCAATAATCACAAAAATGGGTGATGTCCTCAGACAAAATCTTCCACCTATGTACCTAAGGTGGCCTATGTGCTCATTTTTCCAATTTATTTCAATGCTTTGAAAACTTTTTTAAAAAAAATTTGACATTACATTTCAATTCATTGAAAATACCCCATGTTCTTTACATTTATTAAAAACCAGGGAAAACAATTTTTCTTTATATACTTTTTTAAACAAACACAAAATGGTCATAAAATTCCATTTATAAATCATTTTACAAATCATGAACAACAGGGTTCATCAAAAATGGATAGACATAGAACCACCTACCTCGAGACTCGGGTTGTACACACTAGTTATAGGATCCACCACCAACAAAGAAATCAACAATATCAACAAAGGCCCTAGAAACCAATCCAGACATCTTGAAATTGATCCAATTGATAAAGAGGGTTGGAGGAGAAGAGTAAACACTGAATACCTCAAGAAGTAACACCCACCACACCATAAATAACAAAGGAACTACTTCCAAAAGGAGGTCATACAATAGATCTAGAATAAGGCATAAATAAACACCATTCAAGAACAACAAATCTGATAATGTGATGCATGGGCGCTACTGTGGTCAGTGGTAATCAAGAAGTAGAAAGGTCACTCAAGGGGAGAGATACAATAAACCTTCAATGAATATTGACCACCTAATGGATAAATTTGTAAGTAATAGAGTCTTCCAAAACCACTAGAGAGGAACCCTTGGTCAAGAGAAAAAGGAAAACTTGAAGCCAAAATGGGAACTCAAACCCAAGTGATGCCCTAGAAATCCCTGATCTATAAATTGCATGATGTGTTATACCATTACACATCATGAAATCCATGATATCAATATAAACTGAAAAACTCATCATGTTAGTTTAAAATCATATCTTTAATTAACTCACGATGTGTAAAAACTCATCACATCATGTAACCATTCATGATGTGAATCCTTCTCACAGCATGATCCCATCATCCATAACATGTCTTGTAACCTAGTTACATAGAATTTAAATCTCTTTTAGCCTACATAAAATCCAGAAACCAATATCTATAACTCCACACCAAAAATGGAACACAGAGAGAGAGGGAAAACGTACTCGATCAAGGTAACATGATGTTGCGTGGCTTCACCTACTGATTCACCAACCCAAACCGATCAAAAAACTTCCCCACCTGAGACATTACATGATCATTCACACATAACCACTGGATATCATCCATGAAAAATGATATTTCTAAAAAAATGTATACATAACCAACCAATCATTATTATTCTATTGAGTAAGCATGTGTATTTCCAAGCCTCTAAGACACCCAATAAAAATCGACCATTTACAAATGGCCTTATTTGGTTGTGTCCCATATACTAAGAAGGTAATGTATTCACTAGAGCCAACATGATGCTCCCCACTATAGGAGTATCCTAGTAAAAAAAAGACTATCTACTCAAAAGTGTCATAAATGTTGACATGAAATCAAAAAAGAAACCTGAATGGCATGTCAAAAAACATGATCCTGTTGAAGTAATCCAAGGCATTAAAATATACTGTAATTAACTTAACCCCCATTTCACTCTATTATGGAGATGAACTAAGAATGTACTCAATAGAACAAGGCTAAATGATTACACTAAACTCAATGGGTCTTTTATACTGCTTAACAACTTGATAGGCACCCCGTATATCAACATAAGAACCATGATATTATAGAAGAATGATGAAAAATCTGTTGGATCGAATAGTAGATATAAAAGTCTATTAGATGGAACAATACAAGAGAGGGGTGAATTGTAGGTTTAAAAAACTTTGAGTTTTAGTAACAAAGGGATTAGTATAAATGATCTTAAACTAATACAAATACAAATACCCACAATTGTATTGAATGTAAAAGGTATGACGTATTGTAATACTAATGTAATGTAAAACGATTGTATTCAAAGTGAACACAAAAATCAGAGTAATACAAAGATGGATGATTCTACCTTAAAGCGTATAGAATCAATCAATACAAAATGTAATAGAAAGATTGTAATTGAATCATTTTAAAATTATTAAATCGATAAAAAATGTAATAGAAAGATTGTAATTGAATCAATACAAAATGTAATAGAAAGATTGTAATTGAATCATTACATTAATTCAAAGTAAAAATTAAATCATTTTGAAATTATTAAAACAAAACACCAAGGTATGTAGGAAAGTCTTATCGAATATCCTTTTTAAACATTGAACATCTATTACCATCTACTCCTTATTTGTAAATTTTTACATTAAATTACATTATAATTTATAATATATAAGGAAACCTATGAGAGTCCAATTAAACCCACTTGGGTTCATCAGAATGAAACCTAATAGTATTTACTTAATTATTGATGTTTCAAAACACCCAATTAGAGTTATAAAATAAGAAACATGACCCAACATGTAATGTCTCTATTTTTATGTTTGTTATTTTTAAATATTATATGGAACTATTACGAGACCAGGTGTAGAGGCGATACCTCATTCCGAGGCCAGGTGATCCCGAAATGGTGGTATGATTTTTTTTAATTTATGTGAGTTGGCTCATGTGTGTGGTTGTGGTAGTTTCCAAATGGATTCCCAGATTAAAAAAAGAAGGGCACCATTGTGTCCAAGAAAATGACATTACCTATGAATGGGTCTAATATCAACCTGCGTGGGTCGAGGGAAAAATATAATTTTTGGACGTTTTCAGTAAAATAATAAAAATGGAAAAATTTATTTTATTTGGAAACATTCACTGCAACGCAGCGATGGGGCAGCTTTCTAGTAATTAATGTCATATCATAATGACTCAAAACTGGAAACATGACTCATTAATGTCATAGAATATCAAAATTCTGAATCACATTCCCCTTTTTAATTGGTTAATCAAATGGTGGTCATTGATTAATTTTTGAGAAGAAGATATACAGAATCCATGGATCCACAGAGAAAAAATCTCAGTGACGAATGATGACGAATCGAAGCTATGAATCATTACACCAACAAAGTAGAAGGATTCGACGACGACAGCAGCATGACCCCTTCATCAGCGATCGATACCTTCATGAGGTAGGGGTTTGTTATTTAATTTCTTTTTCATGTTTTTGATATCAATGACGAACACAAATCAACCACAAACAAGTTGATTCACATATTTTTTCTTTCATGCTAGGGGGTTTTTGTTTTTATTTTTTTGGGGATTAATCCATTATTATTGCTCATTGTTTTGATCCTGCTCCAGTTGATCCTACTAAAGGGAGCAGATCGATGCCATGACGAATGACGGCGGAGGTTCGTTCCTTGATCTGTTTATTGGATTTCCTCCTACTTTTTCTTTGAGGTGTTCTTCACGTTCTTCATGGGGCAATGAACAATGGATCATTGAAGATCCATTTTGTGATGCAACAATCCCTAATTGAAGATCTGACATTATGATGACCTAATGGAGGTGTGAAAATGATAGCAGATGACGAATCAACATGGTAGGAGAATTATTGTTCTTCGACTGTTCTTTATGCGGGTGAATCAAAATTCATTTTTCAGGGAAGATCAGAGGCCCAAAAACAACGGAAACGACTTTGAGACGTCGGGGCGACCAAGATTCTGGAGTTTCGTGAAGATCAGATGGCCAGATCGATGAACGGTGCAGCTGATAAGGCATGACAACGGAAATCCAGGATTCTGGAAATTTCCAAAATACACAGTCTGTATCCCGAAAAACACGCCGTGTGGACAGGATCAGTGGTGGCTAGGGTTTTTGGCATCATATGGGTATCACACGGTGTGTTGGACCTTCCCCGAATACCAACGTGTACTTTTGGAAAGTACACGAACACGAGATGGACGACAGAGACTCAAAACATGGCTTGTACTCTTTACGCAGCATGGAAGAGGTGGCTACGCAGGACTCGGAGTGTATCCTGGGGATACACAGACATGGGGTGTAATACAGGGCTAGGTGATGTGAGTAGCGCGGGTCACACCGTTTACGGACTACATGGGTTGGCGTACATGGGTTGTGGCTGTGTATGGGTGCATGGACAACATACACGGAGTTCACCCCAGTTCCTCGGACACGGCCTGTAATTCGTACCACATGTCGTGTATTGACTTTTCTACACAACCGACCTCACAACACAGGTCGTTGAACATGGTACGTACCTGGGGTCAGAAGACACAGCATGTGACTTTCCTACACACCGTGTAATTTATGGAAAATGGATCGGTTGTCTTGTCCATCGTAACTTAGACATTCTTTCATGTGGTTTCATGCCCCTTATTCTCATTCTCCTGAAGGTCAAGCATCATTTACTTTTATAGGATTATGATCCCTTCAGTAGGACATTCTAAGATAGAGTCAGACATCCCTCCGAGTAGCCCAGAGTGAGTTCCTCTATCCATTCCTGACCCTAGGTAGAGTTTGGCATTGACGTGACCAACTCTACCGGGTGTTGATCCTCTACCTAGCTAGTGAATTCGGATGAGTCACAGTATCCACCATGGCCCTGGTAGTGATCCTCATCTATGTATCGTGATCTTTCCCACTCAAGAGTGTCTCTCTCGTAATGACTGTATCTATCTAACGTGATTCTTTCCACTCAGGTGTGTGTCTCCCGTAATGATTATAACTAAATATCATGATATTTCTCAACGAACAGTACTTCATGGATGGATGTAATCAGAGCTACCAAACTCATGGAGTGTGTTCTCCTAGAACGAGTGCATTATGGAATCTTTGAACTGAATCCCGAGACGGGGTATGTGGTTTTGTGACTGGCCTCTAGACCGCGGGTCTGGGCTTCGAGTATATCTAGATTTTGTTTCACTTTATATATGTTCTGTAGACATATACTGTGTAGATCTGACTATACCTTTACTTTTTGTATTTCTTTGTGGTTTCTGGGGTCCTCTACTACGTATTGTTATACTCACCCATGTATGAGCTTTTCCCACATGTGTCGTGTCTTGTGCAGACGAGCAGCATTTTGATAGAGTCCCAGGCGGACCATGACAGTATTGAGCTTTTTAAGTTCCTCATAGCCTGAGCTGTTCCTATGACTACGACCTGCAGTCCCAGTACCAGTTTGTGTTTACAGGTTAGACATTGCAGTTTTCAGACTCTTGTTTTGGTGGGCTTGTATTTTGGCCCAGTTTACTTTCAGCACTTTGCCTTCCATTGTACTCTGGTGGTTGGGTTTAGTTGTATGTATTCATTTTGTTCCTTAGTGCTATTTTTTTTACATTTCAGCATTTGTGGGCTTAGAGATGTGTGCATTTGTACAGGAAGTTAGGAAATTCCTCCCATGTTAGTAATATTCCTACCCGGTGGTAGTCACCCGCCCCTATCCTATTAGAGGCGGGCTTGGGGAGAAGCGGCGCGGGGCCTACTGGGACTGGTCGTGACACAAAAACCTACTCGGGTCCAGTTATGAGTTTTAGAACTTAATTGCATGATCTTTATGCCCATGTGATAGTGTTAGAAGCCTTTAAAATGGAAACCAATTTCAATTTAGTTCAAAATTAAAAAAAAGCATTTTAACCATTTAAAGATAATACATGGTCATATATAATGCTTTTGTTATATGGGTGGTCATCCACAAATCCATAAAGCACTGATACACATTACAGTTTTTCATAGGGATCCCATAAATCAAAACCAATTTCATGTTCGAATTTGATCTTTAGCAGCCTTAGAAATTTACCAATAGTCTTAAAATGTTTATATAAGGGTTCAGATATGGTTCGAGTATACATGTTACATTTTCCCAATTTTAATGAAATCATACACCTTACTACTGAAAACTAGTTTCTGGTTAATCACAACCAATAAGTTATTCCCATTAAATGGATTTCATATTTACATTATAACATTGCATGTTTTACATACAGGTATTCTAGTCAAATACCTAAACATGCATAAAACAATGCATGCAATTTTATACAAAATCATGACATAACACTCATGGCACAAAATAAAAATTAGCATCTAACCTAAAAATTAAACTAAATGGCTTGGAATATGCATGGTATATGAATCTCTAGGTGTCTATAATGATGCATGTAATTATCCATCCCTGCCTTACCAAGAAAAAGGTAAAATACTATAAATTTCATAAATCAATAAGTAGTTGAAATTAAACCAGTTCCTCAAGGTGAAATAATACTCAAATATAATATAAAACAGCATAAAAACAATCCTAGACCTTTCCACATGGAATTTTTTTCCATGGGTGATCATCCCTATAACCAGCAAATTACTATGCACAAAAAAATTCATAATCTTCTATCTACCATCCCAAAAATAGTAAGAAAAAGGATAATAACCTCTCAGATATAACTTTGTAAATGTGCCAAACTAACTGATAACTAAGACTGTAGTAGGACCGGTGTGTCACATGGCCTCTAGCACATTTCCATTTATGAAACATATTTTCAACTAGCAGAAAGGGTGTAAGGAGGTGATTATGGGGAGACTATACCCTCATGATTAGAGTAGCATTGCGGTATATTAGGAAATGAATAATAAGAAATATCAGAGGTAGTAATAAATGAAAGAAAAAGTTTAATAAGATTAATATAAACATAATATAATATATGGGTAACTCCAAAATAAAATTGATTCATGCATATCCTGGTGATGATATATAAAATAAAACAAAATATATATAGCACGCAGAAAGATATTGTACAATTCATGAATAAATAAAATAAATAAAATAAAATACCAAGGGAGATCTCTATGAGTATCTCGAGCTACTGCTTCATCTTGCACTCTTAACTCTTAGATACAAGATAAATAGCATAATAAATCAACCATGGTCCTACAAACATAATGTTTTCTTGGGTACCCCAGTGTAATGGTGGCTCATGCAACGTGTGAGTTCTAAATCCCAGTAGGTTGCCACCCATTTTTTCTATGACTAAATCCATTACAATTATATAATTTAAGGAATTGTGAAAGAATAAGAAGTATAACAATAAGTAGTGCTGAATAAATAAATAAATATCAGTCAGCCCAAGTTACAATAGGATACCTAACCAAATCAACCTACTTCAGCTCATGGCTGAAATGAGTGTCTTAATGGTATCCATATATATATAGTAATAATATATACATATTATAGTAATATATTTCATCTTTCAATATAAACATGGTATGTACGAATTTAAGTGGAAATATAACTGGAATACTAGGTGATGGATGGAGAAGGAATAACTCAGTCATCCATAAATTGTCCAAATGATCCTATAAGCTCAAGAAATAGGGTGCATTCCCTACATCCCAATAGAGTGTGAGGTGTCATGCATGACACTTAGGATGGTGAGTGAGCCACCATTTCATCACTCTAAACATGGAGTGTGGTGACTCATCTAAACATCCCATATAGTATCAATGGTGTGAGATGTCATTACTCAACATCTGATGTAAGGGAGGTTGATTTACAACCATGCTCAAAAGATCCCTTACCATCATTAAAAATCACATTCAAGGCATAATCATATATCGATAATAATAAACAAATACATGAGACACTGTCTCTCATGATCTACATTTACTAATCCATTGCATCAAGGAATAAAATTTCAATTTTAGCATGTATAAAGAATTCATTGAAAGGCATGCCCTTAGAACCCTTTACAATTCATTTCATTTAAAACACTCAAATACATTAATGAATTAAATCCATAACGAAGCATATTGATCCACATAATACAAATTACTTGGGCTATGTGTATTTAAATATAATAATATGTGTGTTCAAACCACCCAAATTCAATTCCATTTCATTTAATCCATTAAATACATTCATGGGGATCAATCCATCATGAACAAGAAATTCAAATTAATATTTTCCATTTCAGTAAACAAACATTGAAATTTATTTATCAAGGTTCTAAGGTCACATAGATGGTTCCTTGGTCACATACGTAATTACCTACATTGTTAATATATTTTATAAGTCAGTACAAGTACTTAATAAGTTATTGGTATCAATTAAACATTTAAATTAAAGGAGGGAAAATCCATTTTAGATCAACAGAAGAGGCCTTGTACTAAACATGGCTTATGTCTAACCTTAAAAATCATAGTATGCCATCAATTCAATATAGCCAAAAAAAAATATAAATTTCATGAATTAAAACTTTTTAATTTCAAATATAGTTCACCTCATTCTATGGTTTTTATTATAAAAACAATAAATTGTTCCTGAAAAAAATTCATTTAGCCTTCATTAAGCATCACTCTCAAATATCTAATCCTAATTCACCAAGGAAATATTTAAAAACCAATCATTCATGGAAAAATAAAATATAAGGATCTTATTATCACATATTAGGTTCTATTATTATTTGGTTTCATCACACAACTATATAGAAGAGGGGAGTTTCAATTTCAAACCATGAAGAACACTTAAGAGTAATGTAGAGAATTTAAACAATTATTTAAATAAGGTACGAATACAAAGAAACACCCAATTCTTCTCTGTAATCATGGATGGAAACCTAAAACTACTCAAGAATGATAATAGGGAGTGAATCATGGTATATTGATCAAATGAATATGAAGAACTAAATTAAATGGTGACAATCCATAAACTATAATACATGGTACAAGAAAAAAAGTTTTAAAATTGTAGAAATTTGAGGAAAAATCTATAAACCACCTACCACATACAATGGTTGATCTACTCATCCAATATCAATGTTTGATTTGGTCTAGTTTGGAAGAAATCTATGAAACATGCATTCTCTCTAAAATAGGGAAAATGAGCTTAAAACATGATATTTTTTAGATAATATTAAATGATGAAAAATCAATATGTAATCAAGAGTTTAGCAATATCCATCCATAGAGACCATTGGTTCCCAAATCAGTTGATTGATGGGGAACATATCTTGAAGATTGGATTTTTAATTTGAGGAGGAATGCACAGCTTAAGGAGAGCATCACACTACTAGAAGAAGATGTATAAAAGAGAAAAGAAACTAAAAGTCTCATTAAGATAAAAATTGTCATTTTACTCCTAAAAAACTCATTTCATGGTTTGGCCATAGGTTTTGGCCAAACCGTATGCCAACTATGTATCACCCTTTTCTTTAGAACCACCTATCACAGTTTATCTGTATGGTTTGACCTATGCGTGTGCCAACTATGTGGGGGGGTTTTGTGAGGTTACATCCTAATTCGAACTAAAATTGTTGGATAGAAACATGATTTGGGTAAACTACATGCAGCCCATGTTCTTTACATTTGGTAACCCACTACAGCTGCACAATTTTCTACTAGGGATCGCACAATTATAGACAAACCATGCACCCTATTCAGAGCACACAAACGTTGACATTTCGGAGCCTGGTGCCCTGGAAACTCAATGAAGCACCCAAAGGAACCCTTAGTACTTTAACCACATCAATAAACAACACATTTAAGTATTATATCTCCCATAATTATATTCATAATCTCGGTTCAAAAAACATCCCATCCAATAATCTCCAAAATTAAAATTCCCATGGAATTTTACCTTTGCTCATAACACAGGTTGTTACATAGAAAATCCAAAGTGATGTAGAATTAGTATATCTGTAATGTAGTTATTTTCTACTTCCTTGAATGGTAGATACTTCATGTAAGATTCTATGACCCTTTAGACTAGTTGAGTTCTCTGTATATTGTACGTAAATTCACAGTGGATATTTTTAAAGATAATGTGTGTAAGATATTTCCTCTCATACTATGTAATATCTTTCTTCAACATATATGTGTATGAAAATTCATTTATAATATAATTTCTATGTAAGATAATTTATAATTATGATCATATGATAATTTCTCACTCCCTATAAGATATTTCTCCAAGCACTATTTTTATATGATATTTAATGATTTTATAAAACAAAATTCCCTTTTTCAAAAACTCACTCTACAACCTAGAATTCTAGAAATGCTTGACATTATAAGGTTCTGTAATTTTTTAGAGTATCCAAATTGTCATTTACCCCTTACATTCAGATGAATGAAATATAGATGACCTTATTATATTTCCAAATCAATGAGTGGAAAACATTTCTGATGTTGGTAGCTTGATTTATCAATAAATTAATGAATCAGTCTGAATTTAGAAAATTGATGGGATATATAAATATTATAGAAAAATGGATAATTTTAAAATAACCCAAATAATCTTATAATATTTCAATGTAGTATCAAATGTATGCATTTCTATTGGAAAACCATCTCAAAAATTTTTCAACAATTCCTGAAAATAGTATCTTGAGATATAAAAACTAGAGAAACTATAATTTTAGATTTTCATTATAACTGAACACATAAAGTGTCTTCACAAAAATATGTGAATATCAAATTACTGATTTGACATTCAATGTAATTAAATAAATCATATATAATATTCTTATCTTTCTAAAAAAGAGGAGCCATGAAATTCTAAGTACGGTAGATCTAAATATAATCAATTTTTAGGGAAGCGGTAAAATTTATTTCCCTATTTCTTATTAATAGTTTTCTGTAGCAAGGCATTATACTAGAACCGTAGTAATAGCAAAGATGTAGTAGTGGTGACACTATAGTAGTGGAGGCCCTATGGAAGTAACTATAGTTGTTGTGTTATTGTAGCACCCCGAGTACTGTAGATATAATATTCACCAAAGGGTTCTTGGGAAACAAAATGGGCTATCTAGCCTTGTATTTAGGCCACTTGGTCTTGGGCCTTCAGGCTATCTAATGGGTCTCTGTCTACCCAAACAAAATGGGGTATTTTCTTCAATAAAAAAAATGAGGCTTCATCCCCAACCATTTAAAAAAATGTTCCAGAATGACCATATAATAGTATAAAAGCAAATATAAATAATGAATAACATATAATAACATATATTAAAAAAATAACTTATATTATAATATTCAATAGATTAATAAATTTGGGTAATAAAAAATAAAAAAAGAGGGTGATGTGATTAAAAAAACACAAATGGGAATAATTGTGATCCACCCAACATTATCCCCTTCGTGATAATTAAAAAAACCAATCATATCAAACAAATTATACCCCTTCTGTATTTATTAAAAGGTCATGTAAATAATGATTAGTAAATACAAAAAAAATTAGAAAATAACACCATGGACCATTCAATTGTATTATACATGAAAATATTAACTCACCTTTTTGGAATTAATATGAAATAAACACTTAATTTTCAAATCGAAAAACCATACATTCAAAAGAATTAGAATTTATGGAAGAGGTGAGTACACTCCCCCTTAAAAATAATAACCTATTAACCCATTAAACATGCTTCTAGAATAGTTCTAACAAAAAAATCCCAAAGAGAATTAAAATTTTAAACACTTAACAAATAATTCATTTAGTAGTAAGAAAAAATTTGAGAGAAGATAATATTTTTCAATAAAAATATAAATCATTTATACTCAAGGATCAACAAACTATAAATATTTAAAATCATGTTAATATAGAAAAATAATAACAATAAAGCTAAATGTTAACTCCCACTAAAAGAAAATAAAATTATAAAAAATAATTTTTGGAATTTAATGATGAGTTAATTTAACATAACCCCAAGAATTATTCAAAGTGATAAATAAATAATAAAACATGATGAAATAAAAAAACCTATTTTCAAAACATAAAATATTTTTAAAAAATCTAATCCACACCTTGATGTATGCTTCTACTTTAGAATATATTTAACTGTAAATTGTTTCATTCTTAAAATAATAGTAGAATGACAACTTTTCATCAATGTGAACTCCCCCAATGTAAAACATCTAAAGTATAAGGATCCAAGAAATATATTAAATATATTCAAAAAAAATTCACCAGAAGTTTAAGCACTATCGATACCAAAATACATGCAATACATAAAAACAATTTAAATGTTTTTTACCTGAGGTAACATGACAGTCTAATGCATGAAAGTAATATATCAAATATTAATTTAGACACATGATTAATAGGATGATAAAAATTTATATATTTTAACATTCCAATATATGACTAGATAGAACATTAAAAAACATGCTTATTAGATATAAATTTATATTCTAGTAATAGAAACATTTTTGAATGATTAAACAATCAAAAACATGAACATGTGGGTAGAGGAATATAAGATACAATGTTTAATATATTCACCACACACATAAAAAATAAAATGATGTTTAACCAAGTTTAAAAAATAGAGATGTAATACTCTCTGTTTTACAGTTTCTTCTTAAAATTTATTTATTTATTTATTTAGTATCCACTTAAATATTTAACATTTAATTCTACTTTCAAATGGCAAAATAACATAAAACAAATGTTCCTTTTGGTACCCATACACTCTTAGGTCCATAAGTTTCAGCTATATAATTTTTGGGAAACCAATCCTTCTTTTGTTGTACAGAAAGAATATATTTAACCTTCGATGAATTATTTGAAAATATAATCACGTTTTACAAAAAAAATATAATCAATTTTTTTAAAAAAAAAATTTAAATAGTGACCTTTAATTACACAATGAAAGAATATAATAGTGGATATGATTTTACTCTTAGAACCAGCAATAAAATATTTTCTATAATGTTTCAGTTCATTACCACTACTTCCAATTCCCATATTTCCTTTATTTTCTTGATTTTTTCCAATGATTTGGCTTAAATGATTTTATCACTGAGTAAACATGATATATTTAAGTTTAAAATATTCTTTTTAAGAAACTAATTATTAAAATTTATTATCATTCATGAAACATGATTTTTTTTAAAAAAGTGATCATAAATTACAGATTTGTTTATAAAATATATGGTTTTTCATAAAAACAACATCATAATATTTTATAACAATAGTATTATTTTTTTGGAGAATATTATTTATCATCATGTATATTAAAATACGAATTAAGTTCATTAAAGGATATATTTTTAGAAACAGAATTTTAAGAATAAAAATATGATTACACCTTCTCGTCTTTAGCCATAAGATAATGATTTTTCATTTTATTTTCATTCTCAACTTCAATATTGGAAGTAGTGTCACTACTAGAGTAATCTGAGGCACTCCATGTAGACATTATATATTTCCTATATTTTCATTTATAATTATCCTTACATTGTGATTTTAATTGAGGTTTTTCTAGTCTTATGTTACCATTATTTTTTCACCCATACCAATAGAAAATTATTTCCCAATTCTTCATATATTTATCATTTATATTATAACACCCCAATATTTTATGACATAGATTCTTTTTAATTTCTTTCATGTATTATGTTATATGTTACACCAATATTATCTTTCTCCATAGACAACATTTTTTTAGCTTGAAGAGTACACAACACTATTCTTGGCTTGTGTTACATGCAATAGTGACATTACTGGATAGCTTGTGTTGTACACAATACTGAGTTTCCATAAACAATGATATATTATTAAAATATTATTATTTAATGGGATATAAACTAGCCATTATGAATAGTATTAATTACATTTCAAATTTTATAACATTAAAATTAATATTATGTTTTTTATAAAACATGATATAAGAAAAATTTTAACTTTTTGGATAAATGAATTATCTTTCAAAAACTGTATTTTTACTGCCTTTTGATGGCATAGAAATTTTAAATCTAGTTTTTTAAAAAAATTATATTCTATTTGACAAAAATAAATTTATTCCTTAGAAGTGAGATATCAAAATTTAACTTGGTTAAAATTTTGGTATTATTCTGACAAAATTTCTATTTTGATGAATAGTAAAAAATACTTCATTTTATCTCAAAACTCCATTTTTAATAATTTATTCATATAGATAGATTATGTTTTTTACTTATTTTAAATTGTAGTTGGATTATGTTTTTATCATTTAATACAATGTTGGTCATTGTTTTTAATACCACAATTAAATTGGACATAATCACATGAGAATCTTTTGATAAGTTTTTACTTCTTAAAAACCCAATTTTTTTGTTTTGAAAATGGGAATTAATTTCAAATTAAAATTTTCAAATTCTGTGTTTTCAATTATGAAAAATGGATTAATTATTTTGAATTATTGGTTTCAAATTAGGTTATAGGTTACTTTTATTTTTTTTGGATATTATACATAGTAACTACGATAATTTTTATTTACCACAGTTGAAGGTAAATCAGGTAAATTAGGGTAACAAAACATATGATAAATATAGTAAAATTACCCTAACACCTGTCAAAATCCTATTGAATGAATTAAATTTTACTAATATCATGTAAGGGTGAAGATTTAATCATTTAATTGACTTTTGTCGATAAAATTGATGTAATTATGATTAAAACAAAAGAAAGTGACAAAATGTAACTCTCATATGTCTTATAAGTGTAATAATTTTAATGTAGTGATAACTTGATAAAACTTCAAAGGGGTTTTGAGTTTTGTGGCTCGGTGGTCGATGGGTCTCAAGGTGCTACCTGGGTCAGCTTCCTCTTCTTTTTGAAGGGCCCTGGTTTTCTTCATCCTCGTTGTTGCCTTCATCCAGAGCTCGCGGGCACTCAAACCACTGCTCTGGCCTTATGCTTTGTTTCTCCCCACTAAGTCGGATCTGAAGCAGTGGTTCCAATAGGGTCCTGGAAGGGGTGGTTCAGCGGCTGGTAGTGTTCCTGGGGAGTGGCCTTCGACGAGGGTTTTGGTTTTCGATTTTTACTCAAGACTTCAGTGATCAGTTGGAAGATTTTTTTATGGTTTTTGGATCTATGGTTCTGTTTTGGCTTCTTTATTGATTGGGTATGTTGGCGGTTTTCTGGTTTTGCTCCGTTCGTGATTGGGGTCTTGTTGTTTCTGGTTCGACGGGGTTTGATAATACGGCGATGTTCGACGGCGGTTTCAAGGGTCTTCAACTGTCTCTAGTGCTGGTGCTGCACATCGGTGAATGGAAGATGTTGTTTCCATCTACAATGGTGGATGTGGGTGTCGAGATAATGATGATATGATATATTGATGGTGATGACGTATTTCCAAGACATGTGCAGCTCTCCTAGGGTGCAGAACGGGATTTGCGGGATATGTTGTGATAGGGTCTTCGACTTATGAAACAGGTGATGTGTTGATGGTTCTGGCGCGGTGATGCTAGCTCTATTTGAATCTTTTTGAATTTTGAATTTTTACAAAGTGTAATGTGTTCTGTGTGACCTTCTTCTGGTTTGGATGTTTTTGTTGCAGGTTCCCATTTTCGCTCAAAGTGGTTTTTTCAATAATATAAAAAAAATGGATTAGAGGAGGCAATAACAAAAACAATTATATGGTCTAAAATTTCATAAAGTATCCAATTATGCAAAATTGATAACACATAAGTAAATATTTGTAACCATTTAATATTTAGAATATTATTGACACAAATAAAAATAATTATTTTAAATAAGGATAAATCAAAATGATAAGGTCTAAAATAAAATCAAAACATGTCTAAAACTTATTAGTTGAGATGATTTCAACCCATAATAATCTTATATTTGAAATAAATGAGTTTTGGAGCATTATAAATAGAAAATTAATTTAACAAAAATTAATTTTTCATGACTTTCCCAAGGGGCCCCTCCCCTCTCTTCTAAAAGGGCACCTCTCCTTATCTTTTAATCACACCTCCAATACCCTTTGGGGTGGTCAAACCCTACCCAAATCTCCACCCAAATTCCCTCAATTCATCATAACAGATAGCCTTTGTGCATAAATCTATCTTATAGAGTCATTTTCTACATACACAAATGAGATAGATGAAAAAGAGGAGTTTCAGACACATATGGAAGAAATCAGACCTAAGGTAAGCGATAATTTCGGAATATCATTATTTTTTGAGATTGTTTATATGTAACTATTTAATGGGTTATATTTATAATCAATGTCCGTGTTTCCCAAAAATATAAATGTATTTCTATTCTTATACTATTTTTTAATTCAATTTTACCCATTGGTAAAATTTTGTTAAACTGTATGGAATGAGTCAATCATTAATTTTTTATACGAGGTGCTTTTTGACTTTTCTAGTAAGAGTACTAGAAGAATGTATTTTTTTATCTTATATGACATGAATGGATTTTTACATCATCATAACTCCTAATTTCCATAAAGCTTCCTCTACACGGTTTCAAGTGTATTTTCAACTGAATTCTTTTCTTTTAAAATTGTGCGGCATTTTTTGAATAGAAAATACTTATGAAGAAGAATGGGTAGTTTCCTCGTGAATTATGTTAAAGTATTTTATCACAATTATTTTCCATCTAAGATGATTCTATTTAAATATGGTTACATTTCTATCCTTATTATTACTATGATTTGATTGTGTTAACGATGTAATGATATTTGATATAGATTACGTTGTGATAGAATTATTTGTAAGAAACCCATTTTATTTCTTGGGTGATGCTATGATAAAAGGTTTATGTTTTTGTGAAATATGTAATAATGATATCATTATGAGATTGGTGGGACCTATATATCAATCTAATTAATTGAGTAATGATTTATATCTCATGAAATATGCATGAATAGAACGATATGTAAATATGGTTCAGTAATAAAAGGCTACAATGGAAGTTAAATCAAGCTCAGTAATACATGGATGGAATGGAAAGTAAACCAGGTTCAGGAAAGGACTTGGTCACTATGATGGTCTTGGAAGCAATGCCTTGGCTACTTTGGAAAATCATATTATGTGTTTATTTATTTTCCAAAATCTCATGTTTTATGCCAGTGCTATTTTATCTTGGTTAATGTTCAATTATGATCTATGACGTACATACTGCAAATATTTATTTCCTGAGCCAACTTTTTGATATTTAAATATTATGTTTATGTTTTTACATACTTATGTTTATGGTTTGTTCTATGTTCTTAATGTTTATCCTTACTATGCATTGAGCTCACCCTTTCTGTGTTTTCTTTTCCCTAGGATATAAAGAAAGGTTTTAGGTAGGAAAACAAAATGGGGAAAATCTTTATGGGTGATGTTAAAGAACTTTCACCGAGTAAGAAGATTATGTTCCTTGTTTCAAAATACACAAAACTAATATGATCATATGGTTTATTTTTGTGTAATATATTAACTATTCCTCAAAAGAAATTTAGTATCCATGTTCGCCATTCTTGGGTCGTTACAGTTGATATCAGTGCAATGGTTTAGTCAGCCTTTGGAAACTAGGATATGAAAACTTTAGTGAAATCCCTTGAGATATTTCTAATGTATGTATAGGGATGTCCCTAAGGGTAAGTATAACTATAGGTTACAGTCCTAGAATTATGGTCATTATCTTGAATAACTTAGGATTATAACTAATATGATAAAGACTGATTGTACACCCTCTTCATTATGCTATTTTCTTAGTATGATTTTTCCTCTCACACTATTCTTTTTGATTTTTAGATAATGGATGAACCCAAAGAAACCGTGTTTATGATCAATGCATAGGTAAATGCATTGATTTTAATCATGAAAAACGAAATCATATGGGATATGGAATTAAAAATCTTATTACTATACTTACACAAGCTATGAATCATTCTGGACTTCCAAATGAGCAGAGAAGAGAAAAGCATTCTATTGAGTCCTTCATGAGGCAACATCCACGTTCTATCGGCGGGTCTTCTTATCCACCTGTTGCTGAACAATGTATTAGTACCATTGAAAATAAATTTTCCATCCTTCCCTATTCATAACATGAAATATTAATTTTGGATACTAATCATTTAGAAGGTGAACCAGACTAGTGGTGGGATCTAATCATGAATACAAGGTATCAAGATGAAATTGAATCAATGGAATGGGATGAGTTCAAGAACATATTTTTCAACAAGTACATCCTTGATATTCTATAAACAAATATGTAAAAGGAGTTACTTGATCTATGTAAAGAGGATGATGAATCCATTGGTACATACGAGGCACATTTTACAAGACTTTCAAGGTATGCTTTTGGTTTTATCATCCATCCTAAAAACAATGTTGATTTATTATTTAGTGAATTAATACCATGTCTTCAAAGAGCATTATATATAAGAGACATTAGTAGATATGAAGAGATATTGTGTCATTCTATCAAGGTAGTAATATAACTTGGTGTTACATATCAATCTCATGGTTTTAACATGAAATAAAAGATTGAGTTCACGGAAAAATCTCAAAAAAATGGTGAAAAGAAGGTGAATGTCTCCTTATTCTCAGAGTGTTGAAAGAAGCATGGTGGAGATTTCCTTAAAGGGACTAGAATGTGTTTTAAGTGTTGAAAATAAGTTCATCTATTAGTTTACTGATGAAGTAATGGGAAAAGGTTGCTAATGATGTGAATAGTGAAAAGACTTCAAAGAATGTACCACCCACACATCAATGCTACAAGTGAATGAAAATGGAGAATTATGTTAACCAATGCCAAAATACAAGGGTTAAAGATGATGATGAACAACAGAAACCTCTTAAGGCCAAAGACAAAGTACAATCTCATGCAATCACTATTTTTGATGTTGAGTATGCCAATGAAGTGGTGGTATGATTTAAGTGTTTATTTAATGGGACTCCAAAATAGTGTTGTTGAATCTCTTTTATAGTATTATGGAATATTGGAATATCTATGTATTGGTCCATTGTGGTTTTCCATAAGTATATGGTACTGATAACCATGAAGTGATTGTAAAATATTTTTGGAAATCACATGATATGCAAATAATGAATAGATAAGAAGATAATGAGATGTTTGTTAGTATTAGTGATCCCATGACTAATATAAGGACAAAGTGATATTTGGGTTTGAGTATATATAATTTTGGGAATTTTAAGTGTGTGTAAAGAGTTAATTTTGACCGATAGAATGTTTTCGCTAAGGATCTATGGTAATTCATGTTATAACCATGTTTCACGAGAATACAAGATTAAGGTGTTTACATGTTTGGAATGTGATAACCAAGAACTACCTTATTAGATATGGGAGATAAATGTTATGTCAATTTAGTTCACCTCTTTCACAAGTTTTCTATATTTAGTTTTTGGAAAATTGTAATGTTATCCATTTATGGATAGTATAGGTTTTATTTTGTTTGAATTTTGTTATATTAATGTATTATCTCACTATCTGTGGACTTGTGCATATTTTATTACATATGATAACGTTTTTGTTGAGACAGATGGAATGATCTATTGTTATATCCGCATGATCTACTAATAATTCAATAATGAAAAATTCAACTTCATTTCATTAGATAATAGAATCCGTGGAAATTGTTCAAGACACGAACAATGGTGAGATAATACTAAAACCAAGTAAATATTTATTCTCAGGACTAATTCTTCAGCTTTCGGGAAAGGATCTTGAAAAAGAAAAATGTTATCTTAGTACCTTCTTATCCAATGAATCAGATGGTCCCTTAAATTATCAGAGATTTCTGGATTTCTGGTTGTTAAATTTCTCCAACATTGTTCTCTATCACTATCCATCATAACATGATAGTTGGATTTATCTTCCATATCCATGTTTTCATTTCCCACCTATGTTCTTCTATGTGGAAACCGAGTGACGAGTTAATTTGTGAACAGTTATGTTTCTAACATTCCTTTAAAAATAAAGTTTTAGTATTCCATCTTACAATGTAGGTTTCTATAAAAGACACTTTCAAGTAGTAAAACTTTTATAACCTCGATGAATTTCAATGGTGAAATTCATTTTTAGCGGGGTATAATGTAACACCATGATATTTAATGAGATAGATTCTTTTTAATTTCATTAATGTCTTGTGTTTTACACTACACCAATATTTTATTATGCTATACGCAACGTTGTATTAGCTTTCAGTATATGAAACACTATACTTGGCTTGTGTTACACACAAGAGCGACCTTCCTGGATAGCATCTGTTGTACACAATATCGATTTTCACTAAACAATGATATAATATTAACATTTTATTATTTAATCGGATATAAAATATCCATTATGAATAGTATTAACCATATTTTTTATTTTATAACATTAACATTCATCTTATGATTTTTTTTGGAAGATGATATTAGAAGAGATTAAATTTTTCGGATAAAAGTTGTATTTTTTAAATGCATTTTCCCGAATTTTTTATGGTGAACCAATTCTAAATGTAGTTTTTAACACATTTATATATTATATTTGAATGAATAAACATCTTATTTAGAAGCGGGACATCAAAAAATTTGTTGGTTGAAATTTTGGTATTTTATTATGAAATTCATATTTTGATGAATAATGAGAATGCTGCATTTTAATTCAAAACACCTTTTTGGTCTAATTTATTTACATTGATAGATTATATTTTTAATTTTTTTTAAAATTTAATTGTATTGTCTTTTATAATTTAATACAATATTGGTCATTGGATTTAATTTCACGTTTAAATTGAATATAAACACATGACAATATTTTGATAATTGATTACTTCTTAAAAAACCGCATTTTTGTTTTGACAATGGGAAATAATTTTAAATTAATTTCTACCAATTTTGTGTTTTGAATAATGAAAATTGATTCAATATTTCGAATCAGTGGGTCCAAATTATTTAAATATGTTACTTTTATTTTTTGGATATTATGAATAGTAATTATGGTGATTTATATTTACCTGAATTAAAGGTAAATTAGGTATATTAAGGTAACAAAAAATATGATAAAGATAATAAAATTATCCTAACACCTAAAAAAATCAAATTGGATGAATTAAATTTGACCAATAACACTTAAGGGTTAGAATTGATTCATTTAATTGACTTTTTTCAATGAAAGTGATGTAATTATAATTAAAATAAAAGAAAGTGACAACATTTCTATAACACCATGAGATTTTATGTGATACATTATTTTAATTTATTTTTTGCCTTGTGTTGTACACTAGAACAAGATTATCTTTCACTATACATAATACAGTATTATCTTTCTGTATACGCAACACTATTCTTGGCTTGTGTTACACACAATTTCAAGTTCTTTTGATAGAATTCATTTCACACAACACTGAATGTAGATTTTTTTTCAGTGTATAAATAAAAATAGTTTGGATTATATTATACTCAACACGAAATTAATATTTTTCTACAAGAAACACTGACTTGGATTGTGTTACACTCAAGAGCTACCTTCTTTCATAGCTTTTGTTGTACGCAATACTGAGTTTCACTAAGCAACAATATATTATTAAAATATTATTCATGGGATATAAATTAGCTATTATGAATAGTATTAACCACATTTTTTTTAATATAACATTAAAATAAATCTTATGTATTATCTGGAACATTATATAAGAACAAATTCACTTTTTCTGATAAAAGAAGTATTTTTCAAAAAATATGCAGTTTTTCCACCTTTTGAGGGAAAACCCATTTTAAATTTCGTTTTTAACACTTTATATATTATATTTGACAAAATAAACTTCTTATTTGTACGAGGAACACAAAAATTAACTTTTTTTGAATTTTTGGTACTTTTCTGATAAAATTCATTTTTTAATGAATATTGAAAAATACTACATTTTAATTCTAACACATCATTTTTATCTAATTTATTTATATACATATATTATGTTATTAATTGGTTTTAAATAGTAATTGTACTATGTTTTTCGCATTTAATTCATTTTTGGTCATTTTAAGTACTTTCACATTTAAATTAGACATAAACACATGGCAATCTTTGGATATGTTTTACCTTCTTAAAAAACCCACATTTTGGTTTTAACAACGGGAATTAATTTTAAATTAATTCCTATAAATTATATGTTTTGAATTATGAAAAACGGATTCTATATTTTAAATAAGTGGGCTTGAATTATGTTAATTGGTTACTTTTATTTTTGGGAATTATGAATAGTAACTTTAGTAATTATTTTTATTAACATGGTTAAAGGTAAATCGGGTAATTTAAAGTAACAATAATATTATAAGATTACCATAACACTTGTCAAAATTCTATTTGGCTGAATAAATTCGACCCTTATCATCTATGGTTCCAAATGTAATCACTTAACTTCACCTTTCACATGAATATGACACGAATTTAAAAAATGTGACAAAATGTCACACTCTAATTTAATATAAGTATATTAATTTTAATTTAGGGATTAGCAGGAAATAAAATCAACTATAGGTACTCTATGGAAATATTATATAATTAAATACATCATAGTAATTTATTTATAATTTTTAGAGTTTAAAAAATTATCATTAATGATGACTCAGTAGTGATGCAAAAATTATTTTATTAATAGAAATATCAATTAAATGATATTAAAAATATTAAAATAAATATAATTTGAGTAATTTAATGTCATTCAATAATTTTATTGATTAATTTTACATGTTATTTATTTTTTAAAGTATTTTGTTCAAACATTTCTTTATGTTATGATATTTCTAAAAAGTAATCTAATGAATACTGTCAAAATTGACACTATTGATATTTTAAATAAATATTATTTTAAATAATATAAAATTCAGAAAAATATTTGGGATCATGTTAAATATGTCACTAATGGTACATTTATGTCTCCTTTGTCATTTTAGAGTGACTATATTAACCATTATTAAATAAAAAGACACGTTTCTGTGGTAAGAGTTGAAGGAATTAATTGAGGGTAAATCAAAATTATAATGTTTAAAAGAAATAAAAAACATGTCAAAAAAATTATTAGATTAATAATATTGGATAATTATCACATTATTATATTTTTTTTAATGGACACTTTTATATGAAAATAAATTATATATTTTATAAATCAATGATAGTTACAAAATATCACTATCTTGTATTATAATATATTTTATGTGTCCACATAGGGCCAAAATCAATATATGAACGTATCTAAATGTCTATTTTGATATAAATGAAACCATTTTTATTATATAAATTAATTTCTAATATTTATAAGTTATTTAATTACATTAAAAGTCTCTTCAATTCTAAAACAAAATTTATCCAGTTAACATAAAAATATAATAAATGATTTTAATAATTTTAATTTAGTTATATTTTGGATTAGTTAATGTGTATATCAAATTTACATGAACTATAAGATATATTATAGATGTTTGAAAGCACAATATTCTAATTCCAACTTTTCTTATTGTATTTTAAGTCAAATTAAAGGGATGGTATTAAATTTGGCAATAATAATATCTTATTGAATTAATTTATTATTTAATTATTTAATAAAAAAAATTAAATAATAAAAAGATAATTAGATATAGTCAAAAATGTATTATATATTTTATTTATGGTCCATTTTTAATTATTTATATCTATAATAGTCTTATTATATTTTATTATTTTGAGAGTTTCCTTAAGTGTCCATCTCCTATCTTATAAAAAGGCAACTCCTCCAACATTTCCTCACACCTCCTTGAGCCTTGTAACTCGACCAACCACTACCCCATAATCCTATGAACATTTTTAGTTAACTTCTAGAGGTCCTGGTGTTCCAAAAAGTCCACCCCTAGTGTCACTACGATGAGATCCAAAGGAATTCCAATGAAGAAGAGGAAATTGCATTACGAATTCAATTCAAATCCCTTTCTTCTTATACTACCTATTTAGATGTTGATTTCATTATAATGTAATAATTGCAGTATATTATATATTATCATATGTTATTATAATTATGGGACAACCTTATACCTCCTTTTATCCATCCTACAAATAACAATATCACCATTCGTGCGTACGTACGGCTTATTATCTCCACATTGTGGTGTAATTTGTTATTCAAAAATACATTATTAGGATTGGTATAATGATGAATATAATGGATTTAATTAATTAATATAAAATTATAACAATTATTTATAATTAATATTCCATCCAATTATATACCATTTAACCATCAAGAGAATGATATCGTCACTTGTGAGTGGGTACGACCTACTGTCTCTACGACGAGGTGAGATTCGTTCTCCACGTTAACAATTCATGAATTATTATAAAATCTATATTATATGTGTAAATAATAATTTTGAACATAATTTAAGGAATAAAATAAATCCTATTCATAAAAAACAAGACTTAAATAGAAAACCTAGAATGGGAAAATGAAGCAGTTAACACTCGAAATAATGGTAATATTGAAATACTATTAACGAAATTATATAACATGATCATATATTATAACATAAATATGGATATGGTCCTAGTATAATTTGATAAATGATTTAACCATTATACATGTGGTTAACACACCCTAAACTAATGAAAAGTACATGTTAAGGGATAATTTGGAAATCTCATTTTTATCTGAGATTGTCTATACGTAAGAATTTAATGGGGATATATTTATCTTCCATGTCCATGTTTTCTAAAAACATTTTCATAAAATGATTGAAATTATTATATGCATGTATAAAGTCATTTTTAACCTTTTTTGACTTTTAATACAAGGTATGTAAATAATATTTATTTATTTTACCATATGAGGTACTTTTGGACATTTCTGGAAAAAGCACAATGAGAATTATTTTTATCTTTTTTCAGGAAGATTGGATTCTTATGAATTCAAAACACCTTTTTTTATGAATTTTCCTTTAAAATATTTCAATTGTATTTGAAATTAAATTATTTTCTTTTAAAATTGTTTTTAATTTTGAGAAAGGAAATGGTTTTTGAAGAAGAAATGATATTTTTCTCATGAATAAAGTTCAAATGTTTCATAAAATTTATTTTCCATCTAAGGTGATGCTCTTATATAGGGTTTTGTTTCTATACTTATTATTACAATGATTTTGTTGTGTTAATGATGTAATGATATTATATATTCATTTTGTTATGATTAAATTATTTTTAAGAAGCATGTTTTATTTTTTGAGTTATACTATGATGAATGATTTTTGTTTTTGTGGAATATGTAAGAATGATTTAATTATGAGATGGATGGGACCTATATATCCCTAAAATTCATTGTCTAATGATTTATATCTCATGATATATATCACCGGAATGGAAAGTAAATATGGTTCAATAATACATGGCTGGAATGACATATAAACCTGGTTTAGTAATGGTCTTTGTCCACTATGGTGGTCTCAGAAACAATTCATTGGAAACTATGAAAATCATAATATGTGCTTATTTGTTTCCAAAATCCAATGTTTTATTCCAATTATATTTAATGTTAATTTTATTTTCTGATCTATGCCTTTCGATATTCAATGATTTATTTCAGGACTCCGTATTTTGATATTTAAACATTATGTTCATGTTTTTACATTCTTATGTTTATGTTTTGTTTTATGTTCTCAATGTTTACCCTTAATGAGCATTTTAGCTCACCCTTTTTATTTTTTATTTTCCCCAAAATATAAGGAACGATTTTAGTTATTAAAAAAGAGGAAGATATATATAGGATATTTTGAAGATCATTCACCAAGTTAGAAGATTATGTTCTTTTTTCCAAATGCACTAAACCAATACGGTCTTTGGGCATCTGTTTTTTTCATGTATTAAGTCTTTTGAAAAAGTAATGAAATGTCCATGTATGTCAAGCATGGGTTATTAGAGTTGGTATCATAGTAAAAGTTTAGTCAACCTTTGGAAACTAGGATGTGAAAACATTAGTTATATCCCAATAGATATTTATATGGTAGGTTAAGGGAGGTCCTTAAGGGTAAGTATAACTATAGGTTACATTCCTAGAATTATGGAAATGATCATGAATAAACTAGGATTAAACCCAAGATGAGAGAAATTGAAATTAATCCCCCTTGATTATGTTGTTTTACTATTATGATTTTTTCCTCTCACACTATTCCTTTTGGGTTTCAGATAGTGTATGGAACAAAAAGATACCACGTTAATTCTAGACGCGATTGAAATGAAATGATTGTCCTCCAGAACAACCAAATTTTAAGGGATCTCGAATAAAGAATCTTGTTTCTATGACCACTAATCCTTCTAAGCTTCGAAATGACCAAATTTGGGAACAATGTTCTCTTGTATCTTTCTTAAGGAAACATCCACCTTATTCTAGTGGAACGAATTATCCACTAGTTATAGAGAAATGTATTTGTACCACTAAAAATGTATTTTTCATTATCCATTGTTCAAAACATTAAAATGTTATGTTGGAAACTTGTTTCTTGGAAGGTAAATAAAATTTGTGGTGGAACTTTATCATGAATATGAGGCGATAAGATAAAATTGAATCTATGGATTGGGATGAGTTTAAGAACTTATATTTCTGTGTCTACCATCTTTTTATTCTTTTTAAAAAAAGGAGATTTCAGTTTGTCATCTATCTAATGGATATGATAAGAAAAGATGGATATAATTCAAAGGAAACTATAAAAATTATAGAGAACAGATTATTAGATTTTATTTATGCTCAAAGTGTGGAAGGACACATGGATGAAATTTTCTTAAGGGGACTTGTAAATATTTTTAGTGTGGGAAAGAAGGTCATCAATAATTTAATTTCAAATGTAATAGGAATAAATAGAATTCTCCAAAGAGTGAACCTCTCAAAAATCAGGGGTACAAGTCCAAGGAAATGGGGAATTATGCTAACAATTTACCTAATCCAAGTGTTAATTATGACCGGCGTTAGAAACCTCTTAAGGAAAAAGACAAATGGAAGTCACAAGAGATCACTATTGGCGATGTTGAGTATTACAACGAAGTGGTGTAATGATTAAGCTTTTATATAACGGTATTCCAAAATAGTGTTGTTGAATCTATTTTATAGTATTTTGGAATATTGAAATATCTATGTGTTGGTCCATTATGGTTTCCCATAAGTATATGGTACCAGTAACCCTGAAAAGTGGTTGATTTTTTTTGGAAATCACATGATATGTCCATTATGAAGTGATAATGTGATAATGAGATGTTTGATAGTATTAATAAACTCATGAATGATACATTAAAAAAGTGATATCATGGTTTCATATATAGAATTTTGGGTATTTTTGGTGTGTGGAAATAGTTAATTTTGATAGAATGCATGTTTTTACTAAGGTTATATAGTAATTAATTCTATTAAAGTTTTTCAATAGAATAAATTATTTAGTTATTCACATGTTTGTAATTTGACATCCAAGAAATAACTTATGAGATATGGGAGATGAATGTTAAGTCTATTTAGTTCACCTCTTTCTAAAGTTTTATATTTTTATTTTTGGAAGGATTGTAATGTCTTCCATTTATGGATAGTAGAAGTTATATTCTATTGGATTCATGTTAGATTAATGTATTATCTCACTATATGTGGACTTATTAATATTTGATAACGTAATCTAACATTTTTGTTGATATAGATGGAATGACCTATCATTCTATAACATGATCTTCTAACACTTCAAGAATTACAAATGAAAATTAATTTATTTAAATAAGAGATGTTGTGGAAATTGTTTAGGGAATGACCAATGTTGATATTATACTAAAATCAAGTAAGTATTTATCCTCATTAAAAAAATCCTCAACTTTGGGAAAAGGATCTTGAAACAAAAAATGTTATCCTAGCATCTTCTTATCTGACGAATCAGAAGATACCATAAATCGTCGTTGATTTATGTCTTTCTAGTAGTTAACTTTCTCTAAACCTTATTCTCTATAAATATCCATTAGAAAATGATGGCTATATTTCTCTTCCATATCCATGTTTTCAATTATCACTTATCTTCTCCTATGTAAAAACCCAATGATGAGTAAATTTAGATAACCGTTATGTTTCTAACTTTCCACTACAAAATGATATTTTATTATTCCTTTTTACGATGTGGGTTTCCATGGATAAATCTTTAAATTAGTAATCCATTTATAACGACGATGAATTTAGAGGGAGAAATTCATTTTAAGGGGTTAGAATGTAACACTCCCATATTTTATGGGATAGTTTTTTTCTAATTTATTTGATTTATTATTTTGTACGCTACACCAAGATTATCTTTAACTATACGCAATACAGTATTAGTATGTAGTATACAAAAAAACTATAATTGGCTTGTGTTACACACAATTTCAAGTACTTTTGATAGAATTAATTTCATGAAACACTGAATATTGATTTTTTCCAATGTATAAATGAACCTTGATTAGACTATGTTATACTAAACAATAAAGGAAAATTTTACAACATGAAACACTGACATGGCTTGTGATACAAAACAAGGGTGACCTTATTCGATAGCTTGCGTTGTACGCAATACTGAGTTTCACTAAACAATGATATATTATTAAAATATTAAAAATGGGATATAATATAGATTTTATTAATAGTATTAACCAAATTATGAATTTTATATAACATTAAAATTCATCTTATTTGTTTTCTAAAACTTGATATAAGAAAAAATTCAATTTTTTTGATAAAATAAGTATTTGAAAAAATTAATTTTTTTCACCTTTTGATGGATCTCCCATTTTAAATATAGTATTTAACACTTTTAAATATATTATATTTGAAAAAATAGAATTGTTATTTGGAATCAGAACATAAGTATTTACTTTTTTTTGAATTTTTTTTATTTTTCTGATAAAATTCATATTTTAATGAATAGTTAAAAATACTGCATTTTAATTCAAAATTACAGTTTCATATAATTTATTTATATTGTTAGATTATATTATTAATTGGTTTTAAATTTTAAATGGATTATTTCTCTATCATTTAATCATATTTTTTTCATTTGAAATAATTTCACATTTAAACTGGACATAAACACATGACAATGTTTTGATAATGTTTTACTTCTTAAAAACCCACTTTTTTGTTTTAACAACAGGAATTAGTTTTACATTAATTTTTACCAATTTTGTGTTTGAAATTATGAAAAATGGATTTAATATTTAGATTTAGTGGGTCTAAATTATTTCAATTGGTTACTTCTATCTTTGGCCATTATGATTTGTAACTTTAGTAATTAATTTTATTACCATGGTAAAAGGTAAATCGTGTAATTAAGGGTAAAAATAAAATTATAAAATTACCTTAAAATCAGTAAAAATCTTATTTGGATGAATAAATTCGACCCTTATCATTTGTGGTTTTAAATGGAATAACTTAATGGACACTTTCCCATGATTATGACATGAATATAAAAAAATTAATGAATGTGACAAAATGTCACACTCTCGTTTTATATATGTATATTAATTTTAATTTAGGTATTACCAATAAATAAAATACACTATAGTTAGTCTATGGAAAGAAAAAAAAATCTACTATATCATAGAAATTTAATTACAATTTTTAGTGATTATATAATTATCATTAATGATGACTCCATAGTGATGCCAAAATTATTTTATTTATAGAAATATCAAATAAATTATATCAAAAATATTAAAATAAATAAAATTTGAGTGAGTTAATTTCATACAATACTTTTATGGAAGTATTTGTCATTTTATTTATGTTTTAAAGGAGGTTTTTTAAATATATCTCTATGTTATGATATTTCTTAAAGTCAACTCATGAATAGTGTCAAAATTGACACTGTTGATATTTTAAATTATATAAAATTCATAAAAATATATACATATGCCAAACAATTGGGATGAAGTTAAATACATCACCAATGGTCTATTTATGAATCCTTTTTTCATTTTAGGGTGACTATATTAACACTTAGTAAATAAAAATACATGTTTTCATGGTAAGAGTTAAATGAATTAATTAAGGGTAAATCAAAATTATAAGGTTTAATATAAAACTAAAACACATACAAAAAAATTATTGGATGAATAATATTCAATAATTATCACAATTTGAAAGATTTTGAGTTCTTTATGGCAAACTTGTACATGAAAATACATTATATATTATTTAAATCAATGATAGTTATAAAATATCATGATCTTGTATTTTAATATATTTTATATATCCTTATAGACCAAAATCAAGATATGAACGAATATAAATTTATATTTTGATACAAATGAAACAATATTAATTATTTAAATTCATTTTGATTTTTTAGAAGTTATATATTTACCTCCATATTCTCTTCAATTCTAAAAAAATATTTATTCAATAAACATAAAAATAGAATAAATGATTTTAATATAGTTAATTTAGTTATATTTTGGATTTGTTAATTTGTCTAACAAATTTACAAATCTATAAGATATATTATAGGTGTGGTAAATCATTATATTTGAATTTACACTTTCTTCTATTCTATTTTATGTCAAATTAAAAGAATAGTATTAAATTTGGCTATAATAATATATTACTGAATTAATTTATTATTAAATTATTTAAAAATAAAAAAAATGTTAAATAATCAAAAAGGGATAATATTTTTTCAAAGATGTATTATAAATTTTATTTATGGTCCATTTTTAATTATTTAGATCTAGAATAGTATTATTATATTTTAACAATTTCAGAGTTTCCTAAAGTGCTCCTCTCCTCTCTTATAAAAAGGCATCTCCTACCCCATTTCATGAAACCTCTATGAATATTCTTTCTTGACCAAAACCTACCAAATTATCCTATAAGAATTCTTAGTTTACTTCTGGGGATCCTGGTTTTCCAAAAATCCACCCATAATATCCCTAAGAATATATCCAAAGGAAGTCCAACGTAGAAGAGATAATTGTTTTACCAATTCAATTCAATTTCTTTTCTTCTTCTACTCCCTCTTTATATGTTGATTCCATATTAAAATAATAAATCAAGTATATTATACATTATAAGATGTTATTATAATTATGTGACAACCTCATACATCCTTTTATCCATCTAAGGAAAAACAATATCACCATGCATGCATGCATGCATAAGATTTACCATCCCCACGTCATTGTGTAATTTATTATTAAAAAATACTTTATTATGATGGGTATAATGATGAGTATAATGGATTTAAATAATGAATAAAACAAATAATTATTATTTATAATTAATATACCATATAATTACATACCATTTAACCATCAAGAGAATTATATTTTTGCTCGTGCGTACGTATAGCCTACCGTCTCCACAATATAGTGAGATTCTTTATCCATGTATATAATTAAAGAATGACTATGAAATTTATATGATGAGTGAAAATAATAATTATGAATATAATTTCATGAATAAAATACATCCAATTATTAACAAAAATGACTTACATGGAAAATAGGATTGTGAAAACGGAGCAATTAACACATGAAATAAAGGTAATATTGAAATAATATTAACAAAATTATATAATATGATCATATATGATATCATAAATATAGATATGGTCCATGTATAATTTAATAACATGATTTAACCATTATAAAGTGGGTGAAACACCCTTGACTAATGAAAAGTACAAAGGGAAAATTTTTCAATCTCATTTTTATCCAAGATTGTTTATACGTAATTTTTTAGTGGGGATATATTTATAATCCATGTCCATCATTTCCAAAAATGTTTTCATAAAATATTTAATTTTATTCTATGTATCTTTAAAGTCAATTTTACCCTTTTTTTACTTTTACTACATGGTTTGGAAGAAATCTTTCTTTTGTTTACCATATGAGGTACATTTTTTACTTTTTCAGAAAATGTACAAGGAGAATGTTTTTTAACTTATATGTAATGATTGGATTATTAAAATTTCATAACACCTTATTTCCATGAATCTTCCATTACAATATTTCAGATGTATTTTTAGTTAAATTCTTTTCTTTTAAAATTGTGTGTCATTTTGCAAAAAAAACATTTTTGAAGAAGAAAAGGATATTTTCCTCAAAAATTAAGTTCAAGTGATTAATCAAAATTATTTTCAATCTAAGATGATTCTCTTAAATAGGGTTATGTTTCTATCACTATTATTACTATGATTTGATTGTGTTAATAATGGAATGATATTTTATATGTCTTTTATTATGATGAAATAATGTTAATGAAGCCCATTATATTTCTTGGGTTATGTTATGATGAATGATTTATGTTTTTGTGGAACATATAAGACTTCTTTCACCTATATATCCCTAAAAATCATTGGGTAATGATTTTTATTTCATGAGTTAGACATGACTGGAATGGAAAGTGAATCTAGTTTATTAAAACATTTGTTGAATGACATGTAAACCCATTTGAGTAATGGACTTTTTCAACTATGGTGGTCTTGGAATCATTGTCTTGGATACTATAGAAATAATATTATGTGCTTATTTATTTTAAACAATCCCATGTTTTATGCCAATTTTATTTTATGGTTAATATTCTTTTATGATCTATTCCTTACGAATTGCAAAGATTTATTTCATGACCCATGATTTTGATATTTAAACTTTATGTTCTTGTTTTTACATTCTTATGTTTATGGTTTGTTTTTTGTTCTCAATGATTACCATTATTGAGAATTTGAGATCACTCTTCTTATTTTTTTCTTTTCCCCAGGATATAAGTAAAGGATTTTGGTGGGAAAATTAAAAGATATGATCTTTATGGGAGATTTTGAAGATCATTCACCAAGTTAGAAGATAATATTCAATGTTTCCAAAATCAATAAACAAATATTTTCTTTTGGAAACTTTTTTTGTCATGTATTAAGTATTCCACAAAAGTAATGTAATGACCATGTACATCATGTGTGGGTCATTGGAATGCCACGCTCATATATCTTATAAGTATAATAATTTTAATGTAGTGATAAACATTATAAAACTTCGGACATTAATAGTCTCTATAAATCTAATGAAATCACATACATCATGTGAAATTATATATAATTTTTAGTGATTAAATAATTACCATTAGTTATGACAAAATAGTGATGTAGAAATTATTATATTGATATAAATATCATATAAATGGTTTTAAAAATATTAAAATAAATATCATATGAACTAATTAATGTGATCAAAAAATTTTCCTGATGACTATGAAATGTTACGAGTTCAATAAATAATTTAATTTTCCAATTTATCTTCCATGGGGATTTTTTTTAATGTAAAATAAATGAATAGTGTCAAAATTGACACTATTGATATTTTATAAAAACAACATATTATTAAATTCTTTAAAAATTAAAAAAAATTAAAAAATACACAGTGATAATTATATGGTAAAAATGTAATAAAGTATCCTATTATAGTCAACTGTAAACACATAAGTAAATATTTATAACTATTTAATAGTTATAATATTATTAACAGAAATAAAACTAAATAGTTTAATTTAGGATAAATCAAAATGATAAGGTTTAAAATAAAATCAAAACATGACTAAATTTTATTGTTTGAGAGGATTTAGACACATACTCATATTATCATCAAAATAAATGAGTTGGGATCATAATAAAACCAAAAATAATTTATAATACATTAATATTTCATGAAATTCCTAAGGTACCCCTCCCTTTTCTTATAAAGATCACCTCTCTTTATCTTTTAATCACACCTCCAAATTCATTTGGCCTGGTCAAACCCCACCCAACTCTCTTTAGAACTTCCCTCAATTCATCCTAGAGGCAACCCTTTGGGTAGAAAGCCATCTTAAGAAGTCCTTTTGTTTATAACAAAAGGAGATACCTGAAAAAGAGGATTTTCATACACATATAAAAGAAATCAGACCAAGGGTAAGGGATAATTTCACTATCTCATTATTATATGAGATTGTTTATACATAAGTATTTACTAGGGTATATTTATAATCCACGTCATGGATTCCTAAGAATATAATAATATTTTTTTAAATTCAATTTTACCTATTGGTTAATTTTTATCAAATGGTTGGATATTTCTTTCATTTTCCATACGAGGTACATTTTGAATTTTCTAGAAAGTGTATGAGAATAATGTTTGTTTCTAACTTATATGGTGTAAACAGATTTTACATATTCATAACTCCTTTTATTATGAATCTTCCTCTACACGGTTTCAAGTGTATTTTCAAATACATTCTTTTCTTTCAAAATTTTGTTGTATTTGGAGAAAAGAAAATTTTATTGAAAAAGAAAGGATATTCTCCTCAGGAATTAAGTTCAAGTGTTTTATCAGTATTATTTCCCATCTAGGAAAATGATATTTGAATAGGATTATGTTTATATCCCTATTATTACTATGATTTGATTCTTTTAATGATGGAACAATATTTTATATGGATTATGTCATGATAGAATCATGTTTAAGAAACCCATTTTATTTCTTGGGTGATGCAATGATGAATGATTTATGTTTTTGTTGAACATGTAGGAATGATTTTATTATGAGATGGGTGGTACCTATATGACCCTAAAATGCATTGGATCACCCTACAATGCATTGGGTAATGATTTATATCTCTTGAGATTGGTATGATTGGAATGGTAAGTAAAACTAATTTTGTAATACAGGGAATGAACATAAAGTAAGTTTGGTTCAAAAATACATGGTTGTAACAACAAGTAAAATGGGTTCAGTAAAGGACTTTTTCCACAATTATGGTCTTGGAAGTAATGCCTTGGATATTATTGAAATCATATTATGTTCTTATTTATTTGAAACAGTCCCATTTTTTATGCCAAGGTTATTTTATCATATTTAATGTTCTATTATTATATATGCCTTATGTACTACCAAGATTTATAATAGGACCCAATATATTGATATTTAAACATCATTTTCATGTTTTTTACATTTTTATGTTTATGATTTTATCTATTTTCTCATGGTTTACCCTTATTGAGAATTGATATCACCCTTTTTATGTTTTCTTTTACCCATGATATAATGAAATATTCTAGGTTGGAAAACAAAAAAGGGATGATCTTTATCAGAGATGTTGAAGAGATTTCACTGAGTTAGAAGATTATGTTACATGTTTCCAAAGACAATAAACTAATACGGTCTTTTGTTAAATTTTTTTGTAATGTATTAATTATTCCTCAAAATAAATGTAATGTCCATGTACATAATGATTGGGTCATTACATATATCCATATACATATAGAAAAACATTCTAGAAAATTTTAATAATTAATATTTTGAACCGAAACTACTTGAACATTAATTATAGTATTACTCCATTGAAAAAATTAAGATAATAATTCTAATTTTTGTTAAAATTATGATATCCATTCTCATCTAGCATCTCAACTTCATAAATCTTGATATTACCAATTAACTCTTTAATATTAAAATCTTTAACTTTTTTTTTCTCCAACATCCTCAATTATTACATTCAACTTAAATAGTAAATTTTTTGGTACTTTTAATTCCCCATTATACTTCAAAATTATTTTTCATAATGAAAAAATATCATTTACTAACTCAATGAGCCTTCCATTCATATGAGTGATATTTTCCCCCTGATACATTCAAAATATATCATACATAACATAATAGTATTATAAATTAGTTGTTGAACATTGTCCATACCATCATAAGTAAAAAAATATATATAACATTTTATAATATTTTGAGCATTGAGAAACATGGTTGAACTAATCTGGACCAAGGAAAAAAATTATCACATTCAAATATTTAGAAGTCAAATCATACTCAGCCTCATCAATAGAACTCCACATTTCAAGTTTTACATCATTGATTTTATAAGGAATATAAATTTTCAAATAAAATTTTAATCCCATGTACTTTTAATATATAATAATACTAGATTTCTAGGAACCATAATTTTACAATTAAAATATGGATCATGGATCATTAACATACCTTATTTATGATCATCCATTAAAAATATTCTTCAACAAATGATCTTCCAATAAATATTATTAAATCCTAATGATATCTTCATGAATATAGAAATGATATTTATGGATGATATAAAATGGTTTTGATAGGTAAAAAAGTATTATAACATCAAATATCGTAAAAAATATAGCCTATGATCTAGTACTAATTTATTTCCCAAGTTGAGGGTGTGATGCTTCAAGAGGGGTGATGAATTGAGTCCCTTAAAATATGATGTTGGATTTAGAAGTCCTTATTAAAGAAAAGTTGATTATTTACTATTTATTTAAGAGAGTAATGCAGTAGAAACATAAGAAAATAAGGACATGAGAATAATGTTATGTAGAGTGTTTTGGGGAAAAAATCACTATTCCACCTCACCAACACTCTACCCATTGAACTTGGGGATTTTAAAAGAACCAATCCTTTTCCTAGGGACTACATGACTTTAGTACAAGTGGATATCACCTATTATAATTCTTTTCTAAGACCTTCATGTTCATTTCCTAGGAACAATGACCTCCCATTAAAATAATTGAACACTCCATCAAAACTAATTACAAGAAATCACCACATAGATAAAATATAGGAAAAGTAAAAGCTTGATAAAACATCATCACATAGTTTCCAAAGAAAAAAAAATTTGATAAGGATCTTCAACAATGAAAAATAGTAGTAAAATGAAATTCATTAAATACACACTTCCTCTTCATGTATTTATACTTCTTCATTCAAATAAATGTTTCATAATAATATTTTTCTTCTTTAAAAAATGTTTTCTTCTTCTTTGTTCTTCTAACAGGGACATAATAAAAGATATATTGAGTATTTCTATTCTCTCCACAAAGGTATTGAGTATTAGATGTGTATATCCAAATGACACAACACTTTTCTTTTTTCCCTATACACACCTACTATTCATCCATCAAGAAGCCCAAGAAAATATAGAAATATATTTTCTATATATTATATATGTTTCTCTTATTTCAAATTTTTCAAGTATATTTATCCCAATAGGCATTATAAATAAATATTATAGACTTAAAAAAGGCACTATACTTATGTTATCTTTAATATTCTTTATATGAATCAGTATAAGTTCAGTTGTTTCATCATATGGGATACCTTGAAATAATCTTCATGAGTTGTAAAAGTCCCTATATCATTATATTGATAGTAATATATAAATCAACCTTTTTTCAAAATGGTAAAATGGAATAATATTTAAAAATATAGTATTTTTAAATATAAATCTTCATAAAATATCGTAAAAAATATGAAATTCATAAACTAGAAAAAATAATTCTACTATTACTGCATAAGATAGAATTCAAAAAAATATGGTACCCTTACTTATAATATTCATAGTCCAACATCTGTACATTACCTATGATATCTTCTACCGTAACCTCCTAAATCATTAAATCATAAAATTATATTATAAATACCAAGAATGTTATATATAAAGGGTAATTTTTGTAATATCTTAATAGAAAAATGATTTTTGTATAAGCTGTATCTTTGATTTCTAGATACCACGCCAATATATCTCATAGCTTCAAATCTCAAAATACCTTCGATAAAGAAGACTGCATGTTATCAGTCATCTGTTAATGTATTAAGACTATTTTACACACATATCATTGATATTTTTTCATTTCAAATGGATGAAACATTAGATATCCAAAATCCACCATGGTATCATCTTACACAAGCATTATACATCGAAGGTCCTCTCTTTTTTACATGGTTTCATAAAATATGATTGGATTACAACATGAAAGTTCCCTCTAATTTTCATGTGACACATTCCAACATGTAGTAAAAGATCATTATATATTGTAACACTCTAGATGAATTGGTGGAATAAACTTCATCCCCTTGAAACATCTAAATTTCTACATGCAGTGCTTATCTCCACCATTCTACAGGTTCTACTCATTAAATACTTCATACGGTATCTTCTCTACTATGTCATGCCCATGATATTTCTCCAAAATTTTAGTTCATGCATGATACATTCATCATATCCTTCACATTGCATCATTTATGACCATAGATTTAGAAAATGATACTCAGTTTCCCTATTTATTATACAAACAATTCCAATCAAGGAGTCCATATAAAATTTCATAATTGTAACAATATATAGTTCCATCTATATATATCTTGGGGGAGTGGTTTATCATCAAACAGAATAGTAATAATTCAAGATAATTTGAGATCATAAAATTCTATATCAATTTCAGCAAGAGCAGATCCCTCCTCCCCTTTGATAAAACTCTATGTTTTTAGTTCTATTGGAGTTCCCACCTATTCTTGTAGACCATAAGTGATTCATCTTTAGTATATCTAGAATAAAGTTGTTATATTATTTCTTGAATGTATTATAAATCATTACAGCTTCCATTCACCATCATATATGTTAAATTATTTATATGTTGTAAGTAAATTCACATCAGAAATATTTTTGGGGAATTGGAGTAAGATATTTCTACTCACGCTATGTAAGATATTTCATCTAAATTTATTTGTAAGATAACTCTGTCATAATATAATTACAGAAAAATATAATTTATAATTTTTGGTATAAGATAATTCCTTAATCCATATAATATATTTCTCCCAATACTATTTTCATAAAATATTAAATAATTTTATTTAAAATAATTTCCTTTTTCAAAAAAGAACTCAACAACTTGGAATTTTTGATCATCTTGATAAATTTAGAAAATGAATTAAATCATGTCATCTTTAATTAAACATGAAATAAATTTCAATATGTCTATTTTATAGCCATCTCAATATGTTTTTTGAAATTAATATAATTTTATGTTGTGATATAAATAAAAAACTGAAACAACTATAATTTAAAAATCTATTGTGTGACTGGACACTTAGGACAACATCTAAAGAAAAATTTGAATATCAAACAACTGAATTGACCATTAGTGTAGTTAAATAAATCCTAAATAATATACTTTTTTTATAAAAAATTAGAATTTGTGAAATTATGAGTATTTTACCTCGAAATATAATCAATATATAGAGGTAGTAAAACTGATTTCTAGATTTCTAATTACCAGTTTTTTATTTCCCTAAAAGACTATGTTCTTAAAAAAATTATTCAATCAAAAAATGTGATAAGGTCTATAATGACCACATAATAACATAATAGAAAATAAAAACAATGAATAACATATATTAACATATATTATATATGTTAACAGACATAAGATTATTTTATAGATGAGTAAATATGGTAAATAAAATAAAAAAGAGAGGGTAATGTAATTATCAAAACTAAAATGATAATTATAAGGATTCATTCAACATTTTAATCTTTCCATAATGATCAATAAATAAGGTAGATGTCACACATGTGTACGTATGGCCTATCATGTCCCTGATTATAATGTAGTTCATTTTTAATATCTATAATTCATGGTTTTTTATGAATATATTTTATATATATTTATGTTCATTATTTCATTATTATTTTTCTGATGATGATGAAATAAAAATCTCTTTAACGTTTCTCAAATTTCTATGTTTATTTTGGATATATGGGATGAAAATTGTTAAAACACCTCACTTGAAAATAAATGATTGGGTAATTGAGTATAACATGACATGATTAAAATAAAAAGTAAAATTAAAATTGAAAAGGTTATTAAGAAATTAAATAATTAATGTTTTTTAATTATCTAAGAATATGAATAACTCACATGACAACTTAGGCTAGTGGAAAGGGATCTCTCTAAAGTACTCTTCTCTTTGTATTATAACGAATACCTCTCTAACTTACTATATATCTCTATTTCATGTTATCAAACAATTCAAAATTCTTTATACATGTATACCTATCTCAATCTCCATTCCTTTATAAGGAAATCATACCATATAATTATTTCTCAAATGTCTTATTTATGAAATCTCTTTTTATTATGATATGAGTCATGATTATGAACACATTTTCTTTACATGGGTAATTATTGTGTTTATTACTTGTGAATTATTTCCTCATGTGGAACATATATTCATGGAAATGATATGAATGTGATGGGTGGGAACATAATTATATATACCTCTAATTTATGGGGTAAGGTTTAAGCCTCATAAGATGTCATGTATGGGATTAGAAAGTGATCATAATCCATTATGAAACACTATCCACCAAATGATGTTGTCTCAGTGGTTATTATTGGCATATGTGTATGTCATGTTTTATTTCTCTTCCATGATTCCTATTTTACCTTGATTACATGATACCACTTTCATTATGTTATGATTCCATGTGATTAATCAAGAACCATGTCATTTATGATGTCATGCTACAATTTTGACTCACAAGTTATGATTCTTTGTCAGGTTTATTACATTAAAGGGAATTTTATCTCACCACATTGATTTAAGTTTTCACCAGGTTAACCTACGATGTTTTAGGATCTCAAATATATTTATGAGGTAAACATGTATAATAAATTAATGATTCCATTTTTTAGTTTAATTTTCATGTTTTATGAATTTATCCTTAGAAGCACACTAGGACTCTTGATATTTTGTATGTACTTATTGGATATTTATATTTAAAATATTTTTAATAATTTTTTTAAAGTATTGGGTCGGTATATAATGGTTTTCACTACTATGACTTTTACTTATCACTTTTTGGGGCTTGATTGGTTAATAGACTCTACTCCTAGTTGATAAATAGTATTCAATGTAATTTTGATAAGTTATTAGTGGGTCACATAGTACGTGTATTAAAAATTATAGAATATAATTATTAATAAGATTATAGGAAATTGTGGGTCCGTCCATTGGGTTTTAATGATGATAAAGAGTATACAATCTCAAGAGAATAAATAGGTTCATATTATTAAAGTTTAGAATAATTGGTATTTAATTTATTTATTTAATGTTTCAACTGGAATTTAAGTGAATAAATGAAAAATATTATATGAATGCATATATTTTTAATATTCATGTTTTGTTTAATATTTTCTAGAACAAAGATATGATTTAATTGCATTATTTTTTCATATAATATATTTATTATATTAAAATTAAGTGATAAAAAATAAAATATATTTTTAACTTACTAAGTCACACATTATAGGTAATTTGTAGACTATTTAGTGGTAAATAAATATTCAGGGGTTGGTGATGCATTTTGGGTAGTTTTATAACTCACTATATTAGGTGGAGGAGGCTCGAATTTATAAAACACCATCACATGATTGTTGAGATCCTATATCCCCTCTATCACTTTTGAGAGATAAGATAATATTATAGAAGATTCCTATGAGTGTAGTTCTTCTTGGATTGATGGATTATTATTGTGGTGATAATCTAGATTTCGATAGAGTTCTGGGATCACTATGCTATCATCCTAATTTTTATTATCTATGTTTCCATAGACATTCGATATTTATATATATGATCTAGAGGTTTCTCAATTCAATTCCATTGAGAAAGTTTCACCAATTAATAAAGGATTTTGAAATCATATTCATGCTGATCGAGGAAATTTTTTTATTTAATTTTAATATTTAAATTCTTCACATAGGATACTCACATTCTATACCAGGTAATAAATCCATGGAGATAACATAGTTACATTAGTCAGATGATGAAAATTTGAAATCCCATGCCCAATTTCTTCTCCTCTACACCATTGTTCTATCAATTTGTATCCAATCTATCATGTGAAAATTTTAAGTCAATAAATACTATTTTTGAAATAAACCCATGAATAGAGCACTATTATTGTCCCAAATGAACATATGGTGATTCAATCCAAAATCGAACAACCAAATTTAGAGCATAAAAATATTTTAATGGATTGAAAATTTATTGTCAGTTGAGAATGAGAAAAAAATATATGTATATATCTGTATATATATATTTCATTTTACAAGGACTCAGTCACAAGTGGTGTATTTTGTTCAACTATTGATTTCTAGTAATTTACCGATAGCTGAAATAGAACTCTATAATTTCTCCAAAGTCTAAAACATTATGAAAAAAAATTATTTATTTATTTCCATTATCTAAATCATATAAGAAATAATTTTACAAAAAATTAAAAAAATAATAAATAAATAAAAACTATTGGGGTGTGGTAGTGGTTCACAATGAAGAAAAAATAAAAATAAAAAAACAATACTGAAAAAGTGTGGCTAGGAGGACACTTCATGTGGAATAAAACTACAATATTTTTGACTTTAGGGTAGAATCACAATCGCCCCCCCCCCTTTATATAACACACATAACTAGAAATTTCTCTCCGCTAGCATATCTCTATCACCAGAGACCAAACACAACACTCGGCCTAGCCAACACCTCTAGATATACATGTTCTTCATCCCCACCTCCCATTGAACAACCACTCCATGATACATTAGCCCAACTAAACCATGCCACCCCTAACTGATTGATCCCCTTTATCACATGTTTCGATAACCCGTTTTTCCATTGCTCAAGATGGGTATCTCAATATGTGAAAGGAATGGAGGAGAAATGGGGCCATTTTATAAGTTAGGATAGTAGCTCTCTTTTAATTGTTCAATGTTTAAAATTTTTTAAGTGTTTTATTCACAGACATTTTGAACCAAGGAACCCAAAATTCATTGAAATTTTGAGGATGAATTGAATCATACTCAACCAACCACATTTAGACTAGTGATGGATAAATTTTAAGACTTATCTCGTAGTTATACCCAATGAACTGGAGAATTATAAAAAAATTGTAAATGATTATCATAAATATAGAATCAATTTCATTAGATTAAAATTGTATAGGTATCAAAAATTATATTTAATATAAGAAGAGAAGATGCAGTAAAAACGGTTTTTAGGAAAATAAAATAATTAATCATAAACATAATATTAAATTTAAATAATGTAAAAAGATGATTTAAAAAATTATTTTATAAATAAAATATTTTTTTTATAATTTCAGATCAAATCAAAATCTAATGGAACCTTCAAAACATTCAAATAACTACCAAAATCCAAAACGATGTTTAATTTGAATAAAATAAATCTAATGTTCATAGACGTCAATTTTAGGTTCCTAAATTAAAAAATAGTTCTTTAAAATATATTATTAAATACCTAAAATTAAAAAATTTATTTATTCATTCATGAACCATGCAATTTTATATAAGTGGTGGTATTTTTTAAAATCGGTATGTTCACTATTCACCCATAACTCAACTAATTCTAAAAACATTCAATAATTTACCATAAGATATTTTTGACCTAATGAATTCAAAAATGATATTAATTTATAAAAATTAAATTTCTAAAAAATATTTTATTTTATTATAATGTTCAACTGAAAAATGAAATACAAAAGTTCTTCGAACAAAAAAGATTTTTGAGGCAAAAAATGACTTCCCTCAACATTGAGAAAAAAATAATTATGAATTAATTAATAGATTTTAAATATATTAAAACATTATTTATATTTTTTATAATGTTTTTATTCTCATTTATAGCACCAATTTAAATTCTAGGATAAAATTTTCGCATTTAAATAGTAATATTTTATAATATATCATAGTTCCCCAGAATCTTTGTGTTTCTTGTTAAGAAAGATATCAAGTATATTATTATTTTAAACAAAATTTTCAAGGTAAACACATGCAAAACTGAATCACTATGTCTATGATGAATTCCCAAATTACCTCAAACACACATCCCCATATGTAAGAGGATATATAAAAGTGGTAAGGACCTGAATTTGAACATGGGGAGATAATTCGGTCAGTACAGATATACAACCAACACTTATTCACAAGGAATCAATAATAATATCAAAGTATCAGAAATATTAATTAAAAAATATAAACCATGTGTATCAATATTTCATATAATAAAACCAATAATTTAACAATTATTACTTAATTAATAAATAAAAATGATAAAATATAATAATGACACCATAATAAGAATCCCAAATTACCTAGTAACTCCACCCAAAAACCCTAATCCTCTATATCGGCTACCCAACATAAGGCCATTTCCCTTTACAAGATATATAACCATAAAGTCTATGAAAAAAAATTATATTTACATAGAGGGTGTGATTAGAAACCCATTAGGACTCTACAAACGATTCCATAATAGAAGTGAAATAGTTATATAAAAATGTATGAAAAAGCATGAAAATGAATACATAAGAATGAAATTGTGTTCCATGTTATTATGAACTGACTAGGTTACAACAAACCCCATCACTAACTTATTTAGATCCACTCTAGAATATAAGTTATTTCTGGTTTCCCTGAATCTCGTAATATTCCATAAGGACAATGTATGCCTCAAAATATTCTACAATCCCATCATACCTTTGGTGTGGCAACAAGGTCATCAGACTCATTCATAGTCTTTGGCCTGGCCTCGTGGACACCATGTCCTTCCTTTTATCATTCAATAACCCTCCATAATCATCACATGTATAGTTTCACATGATCCCCAATAATGGATTATTCAATACATGTAAGCTTTATCGATCAACCTGATACGAGATAGAATAATTTGATAATCTATAAAGATATATACATAAAACATTCATGACAAGGAAACTCATATACTATACACAAAAAAGACTGAAAAATCAAAAGTGGTATAATGGGCCCCAAACACACACAAATAATTATATTATGTTAATATAGGTCTGATGTGCCAAACACACACATACAAGTTGATAAGATCATTCTGTTTTATACAATTTTTGTAACATAGTATGAAACTTCTAACTATAAGCGTATCGAATACCAATGTCTATTTTCCCACCTGAATCAATATCACAACCTAGATATCACTAGAAATAACCCTATATCACATCATATGTGTTAAATAGATAAGATACAATAAGAAGAACATGATAAGGACTAAGATCAGTTTCTACATACCAAATGATATCCAACATAACTAATGAATCTAGATGAATCTAAAATGATGAATAAAAAACTAGATTACCACCTTCCTATTCTTAATATATACAATAAATCACATTATATCAAGTTAGAGTTCCAATATCAAACTATGAAATTCTGAATCTACGGTCTTCACCACAAAGAAAGGTGGAGATTTTTCCTAAACATAGAGAGCATAAGATAAATAGTAACATGCCATGTAATCCCGATGATTGGAATATCTAAATCTAATTGAATTAATCTTTGAGAGGGAAAATCTCTCCATAAACAACCACTTGTTTCCATTGGATCAATATACTTATGTATATTAGATATAAGGAGGGGTTATGGGATTTTCTGGGAAAAAATAATGATTTTTTATTATTTATTCTTGCACACATATTTTACCACATGTTTTATCCAACCATACGCCTACCATGTGAGGATCATGTCCTTTTTAGTGTACCCAAACATTTTGGTAAACCATGTGCCAACCATAATATATATTTTATTCTGAGTCACACAGTTTCATGGTAAATGTAGCATGATTATCTCTAACTATAAACCACCAATTTCCCCCTCTAAAAATTCACTCTGTTTCCAGTAAAAAATTTAATGGTTTCCCATTACCATTATTAAAATATAAATTATAGGTCCACAAGCCTGAATACCTTGAGAGGGGGGTGAATCAGGGTATGACTAATTTAAATTTAAAGCTCTTTCTGATCTTGTTTCGCTGTTAACAAAAACACTCTTCTCTCTCTTTCCTGTTTCACAATATAAACAGAAATTAAAGCAAGCACAAGACACATCAATTTTTACTTAGTTCACCACTAAGGGATACATCCCTGGAGCATACGCCAACAGGTTATCGTTCATACCAAATTCCACTAAACTTCACTAGCTGTGGATTATAAGGTTTGGGAATAGTCACTTTGTCCCAGGCTCACTGCCTTTAGAAGATTTAGGGTCAACTCACTGCTTTCCCAAGGGTCACTCCCTATTTCTCTCTCTCTCTGGCTCACTGCCAGTGGAGAGGATCACCTTCTTCCTCTTCCTTTGCTCACTGCTCCGGAAAGGATCCACTCACAGTTTACAGACTTGTAGGTCTCTTCATTTGAATGAAAGAATGCATCTTCCTCTGTATTTAGATGATCTGTTGAAGTAAAACTTTCACCTGAAGATGAATCTCACTTTTCACTGAAGGTATCGGGAAATCTTCCAGATTTCATGTATCCCAGAAACACTACCGTGAATCAACCATACATGGCATGCAAGTCTAACCCGGTGTGAAAGTATCAGTGCGTAGGTCACAACTGGCATGCAGGTCTACCTCAATCGCCTGTGCAACACAACCTTCTTTGACTCCAAACCTACGCAACTCACTTCCTTTTACGCACAATCCAATATTGGCATTCAACTACAAACCAGCACACACATTCCAACCTTGGCGCGTAAGTCCACCAGCACTACCTCACACCACTTGCGCAACATCCACACCTTCGTGACGTGAGCTCTGATTTTTCTAAGTGTCGAACTCCATTCAAAATGAGGATGGGTGGTCCTGTATTTATAGGCATTTGGGCACCTTGCATGATGGTGTGCAAGTATACCCTCAGCGCGCAAGTCTCGGTGCAAAGCTCTCTTCCCCTACAAGTCACTTGCGTGACCCACATCCAAACTTTCATGAAACTCTTTCCTTTACCATATTATTAATTTATGATCTTGAAAAAAAATAGGCGTTCAATTTTCTAATCCTCCTAGGCACTGGCGCGCAAGTCCTTTCTCGACACGCAGGTCACCTGCGCGACCAACTCAATTCTTGCGCGACCCTTATCCCTTTTCCATATTTTTATGATCTGATCTTAAAAAATGTATGGCACACAATTTTCGAAACCTTAAAGTACACGGGGCGCAAGTCCCTTTTCCAAAAACCCCTTTTCTTTATTTTTCAATTTTCCGGCCCAAAAATTTGGAAAACACTGGAAAACAACGCCACATTGTATCTGTTCTTTTTGTACCACCTCCAGATCATCCATTCATTTGTCAACATTCTTGAATCAAACATGGATCATTGACAACAACTCTTGAACTCAACATGCCACCAAGAAATCCCCTTTCACAACAAATTTTTATGTCCTTGTTTTGCTTTGTCAACAATCACCACACTGATGTCCACTTTCTCAACAAACACAATCACCTCAAAAATGCTTCAATGATAAATTGAGGGATTTTTTCCCATCCATCTCCCCCTTTGGGTTAGTTGATAACTATTCCATAAAAAGATACATCGTTACTTCTTTAGCCACCATTTACCTATCGCGATTCTGATAGCGATCAATAATTTACTCAACACATACTCTAATCCCACATGAGAAATGCTTGGTGTGACAAAAAAGAGTACATGAAAAGTTCTTCAATGAATCACTAAATCTATGACACCCGCTGTTGACACCAAACAGATACCAATTGTTACCAAACTGATACCAATTTTTGGAAATATTTCTAACACTCTCCAACACCACTCTTTTTCTTTTATCGTGATCCTCAACTATCGTGATATCTATTCTTGGATCGATCACTTCTAGCATCATCAAATTTGATACTCTCCCCCTTTCTACTTACTGCTTCAACTCTTTTCAGCTTCAAAACCACTTTAGCCCTATTTATTGTGTTGTCCAAGATAAGCTATGGATAATCACGTTCAACTCCCCCTATCTGGCTGCTCCACCTATCAGCTTCTCCCCATATATTTCAAGATTTCTCAAATAGTCACATTGTCTCCCCCATGAATAAGCACTATTTTCTCCACCTTTGTCAACGAACCCAAAGGTCGCTCCTTTGTAGTCTGTAACAGAGTAGAGACCACATATCAGTACATTAGGGAAAAACACATCATATCTCGGGGAGAGGGGGGGTTCCACATCCACACTATTTCAAGTACAGGGAGTCGACTAAACTCCTAGAGCCAGTCGATGCCTCTCAAAAGCTTCCTTGGGTAAGGCCTTTGTCAGAATGTCAGCAACCTGTAGCTTTGTAGGCACATACTCCAACTTCACGATTCCCTGATCAACTTTGTCCTTGATAAAATGATACTTTATCTCAATTTTCTTTGTCCATGAGTGATGGATGGGATTTTTTCTAAGATTTATAGCACTTGAGTTATCACACTGGATTTTGATCAGAGACTTCACTTCTACTCCCATATCGTCAAGTTTTTGCTTCATCCACAATAATTGTTTTCATGCTTGAGTGGCTGCAATATACTCATCTTCCATGGTGCTCAATAAAATACAATATTGCTTCTTGATTTTCCAAGAAATACACAATCCACCAAGAATGAATGCACTAGTGACGTTGATTTTATGTCATCTACTGATCCGGCCCAATCTGCATCTGTGTAACACAGTAACACTGATTGATATTTTTCATTATAAATCAGACCGAAATCCATAGTGCCTTTGATATATCAAAGTATTATTTTCACTGCGAGCATGTGGCTTTCCTTGGGATCACTCTGATTTCTTGATGCTTGGCACGTGGTGAAAACAATGGCAGGCCTTGTTGCGGTCAAGTACAGCAAACTTCTAATAATTGGCCTATATTCTGTGATATTAATTGTCTTTTCTTCCTCATATTTTGATAATTTCATCCGGGTAGCAACCAGAGTCTTCATCTCTTTGGAATTCTCCATTCCAAACCTTCTTATAACCTCCTTGGTGTATTTGTATTGATAAATTAAATTTCCATTAATTCCTTTTGTCACCTGTAAACCAAGGAAAAATGTTAGCTCCCCAATCATTGACATTTCAAATTCAGTTTTCATGAATTCGGTGAACTTTCTGTACTGTGCTTCATCTGATACGCCAAATATTATGTCATCAACATAAACTAGCACCATAATCCACTGATTATTGTCATTACCGAAATAGAGATTGTAATCAACTCCCCCACGTTGGAAACCAAGCATCTTCGAGTACTGATCAAGCCTTGAGTACCATGCTCTTGGTGCTTATTTTTTCCCATACCACACCTTCTTCAACGAGAAAACTTTGTTCTCATCCTCATGAATGAGAAAACCATCGGGATTCTCAATATACACCTTCTATTCTAGAACTCCATTCATGAATGCAGATTTGACACCCATCTGGAAGACTTTGAACTTTCTTTACACTAGTATGGAAAAAAATAATCTGATCATCTCCAGCCTTGCAACTGGTGCAAATGTCTCATCAATATCTATTCCCTCTATCTTGGAGTGTCCCTTACACACAAGTCATACTTTGTTCTGAATCACTGTGCCATCTTTATTCATCTTGTTGCAATAGACCCACTTAGTTATGATGACATTCTTATCTGTGGGCCTCGAAACAATCTCCCATGTCTGGTTCTTCTCAATTTGATTAAGCTCTTCATTCATAGGTTGAACCCAGTTTTCATCTTCCGCTGCATTGGAAAAAAATTTCATCTCTACTAGAGAAAAAATAATTCTTTCTGTAATGATTTCATTCTTCGAGTCTGAACTGGAGCTGTCTGATCACCATTGATATTCTGCCTATCAATTTTAGCTCGACTCTTTGGCTTCCTTGCAGACACATACTTGACAATTTTTTGTTCATCATCAGTATATTCTTCTGAGTCAGCCTCTACCACTTCTAATCCCTCTATGTTTCTTACCTCATAATCACATTCATCCAGAAACTGTTCACTGGGTCTTTGAGTACTCAGTTCATTTTCAACTATAGTGCCATCATTGCTCTCAACAATTTTTCCCAGCCTTTTGTTGAAACATTTATATTCTTTTCTTTTCCTTGAGTTGCCAAGGAATATCCCCCCATCTCCTCGTGACTCAAACAACCTGTGATTTTCTTTGTTGATAATGAAGCACTTACTCCCAAAGATTCAAAAGTATTTTAGCATTGGCTTCTTTCCATACCACATTTGATACGGATTCTTCCCTTCCTTTGGACACAACAAAGACCTATTCGAAATATAGACTGATGTTAAAACTTCTTCCTTCCAAAATTTCCTTGGTAGGTCCTTTTCAATAAGAATCATTCTGGAAATGTTGTTGATGATTCGATTTCTTCTCTCAACCACTCCATTCTGTTGGGGAGTTCTCGCTGACTAAACTTGATGCCTTATCCTGTGTTTCATGAGATAGTCTTCGACTTGACTGTTTGTGAATTTTGTACCATTATCAGTATAAAACTTCAGAGTTTTCTGCACAAGCATCCTTTCTGATTCCCTCCTATACTGCTTTATACAACTGAACACCTCTATCTTATGGGTAACGACAAATACCATGGCCATTCTGCTATAATCATAAATTAAAAGAACATAGTACCTTTTCCCATTTATAGCTCGTGGTGAGATAGGTCCACATACATCAGCATGCACCAATTCAAGTACTCTAGTTGATTTCTATTCCTTTGGCCTCTATATACATCATATGATCTTCTCTTGTTGGAAATCATCACACTTATGAGTTCGATCACGTGATAGTTTGGGAAGGTTTCTAGCAGCATCACACATTACCAGATCTTCCATGGATGGTTGGCATAGAAGACCACGTCGCTTATGCCACAACTGGTGTTCTTCCTCTCTGGATAAAAGGCACATATCATATTCCCCACCTACAAGGTAATGATGTCCCTTTATCATTTTTCCTTGTAGAATAACTGCTCCATCATTTCCTTTAACAACACACATCTTTATGGTAAATCGGATAAAGTTCCCAAAGTTACATAGTTGACTGACACTGAGAATGTTATGACTAAGACCCTCTACAACCAAGACATCGCTACATCTCATTTCTTTTCCCCCAAACTTGGCTTTTCCTAAGCCAACAATCTTCAGGCCTTCATCATTTCCAAATTTGACAACTCCTTTTTGTCATATTTTATGCCTGTAACCAGATCCTTATTACCTGTCATTTGAGATGTGCAACCACTATCAAGGATCTATACACAAGAGCGATCTGATGCCATAAGGGAAATTTATTCCACCACATCCTTCTCATTTTTCTTCTTCTTGGTCCATACTTTTTCCTTCACACTCGGCATGGATTGAGACTTAAGTTATTTCTCAGTGTATGATGGACCAGCTTCATCTTGCAAAGCCGCAAACCTATTCTGCATTTGTAACTTACCTATGGATTTATTGATCTTCTACTTGTGGATGTTTTGATTCTAATTTGGCATATTTCTCTTTATGGTCAAATTACAGTACCTATCCATGTGCCCAAATCATCTGCACCAAAAACAGTGTCTTTTGAAATATGTTCTCGAAGATTGTTCTCTGTTTGGCTTCCACCTCTGTTCTCGTTCCCTTCGATATCTCTTGGCTATGGAACACACATACAGTGAATGCCCCATATTTCCACAACAATAACACCTGATATAAGGTACATTCCTTCATGTTACTTCAGCACAATGAGTTTCCCCTTGGGATCTCTAGATATTCTAATTCTTCTTTGTGCCCAAATCAACCTTCAATCTCGGGACGAGTTCTTGCGGTCTGACTTCAATTGACACAGATTTTTGCTTTTGATCAAGCCCTGAATCAGCCTTAACGTTTGATCTCAATTGTTTCTTCTTTCCCACTGAACTACTAAGATGCTCTTTCATATTTTCAGTCTTCAGAATGACCTGCTTTCCCAAGAATGTATTGAGAATCAAGGTTTTTTCCTAGTCTTTTACTTTTCTACGCATACCGATAACATCTTCTTTAAGCTCTTCGATACGCTTGACGTGGTATTTCACTTTTCTGTTCAATCCATCAATCTCCCTTTTCTATTCATCAATCTTGAGCTTATACTTTCAAACTGATTCTCAGTTCTCTAGTGTTGATAGCTTGAGTTTTTCAATTTCTTCCATCAATTAAGACTTCTCTTCTTCCTACTGCTACATATAGAGTTTGGCATCAAAAACAACTATATTGGATTTCTTCGTTTTGGCTATCCAAACATCTATCTCCTCAAGAGATGCTTCCAATTCGACTTCCATATCAACTCTTCCTTCAACTTCTTCTTCTTCTTCTCCAGCATCCGTTTCTTCCTTTTCCTGAGAACAACTGACGACTGCCACCATAGCATTTTCTCCTCGATATTTTCAGTTCTCTATTTCCTCAACCTCGTCAACCTCAGACTCATCTGAACTGTCTATATCTTTTGAATGAAGATTCTTCTTCTTGAAGAAATTTCTCTTGAATTTATTCTTCCCTTTCACATAGGCTGATGATTTCTTCTTGTGAATTTCAACATCATATTCATCATTTTCTTCTTGAAACATTATGGGGAATCTTTTTGCGAGATGTCCAACCTTTCCACATCTAAAGCACACAAGAGGAAGTTTCCATTTGAACTTTCCTTTTCCTCTTTGATGGTTTGAGGTGAGGAATGACATTACCTCATCTGCCTCTTCTTCTTCTTGAGAATCTTAAATGATGAGCTTCTTCATGGCCTTAAATGCCACCTCTTTGGATTTCCCCTTTTCCACAGCGTCATTATCATTATTTCTCATTTCATATGAAACAAAGGTGATGTTCAGGTTATCCAATGTCAATTCATTCAGGTCATTGTCTTCCAAAATAGAAACTTTTGGATTGAACCGAGGTGGAAGTTTTCTCAAGATGTGCTTCACAATTTTTATGTCTTCGATAATTTCACAAAGACCTCACATGTATTCTACCACAGCATTTACCCTTTCAAAGAATGAATCAACAGAATCATTCGGGTTCATTTTCAGATCTTCATACTTGTTCCACAACACTCTCAGCTTTTCCACTCTAACCTTTATATCCCCTTCATATATATTCAGAAGCTTTTCCCACATGGCATGTGACGTTTTTCATGACATCACATTTGTATAGATGGGATTGGAAATGGCTCCCACTAAGGCATTGATTTCTTTGGCATCAGCATCCAACTCTCTATGCTCAACTTATGATAATTCACCACTAGTAATATCAGCTATGATACCATGCATAGCTCCAGAAAACACATCCATTTCCAAAGATCAGAAATAGTGTTGCATTCAATTCTTTCATATCTGAAAATTACATCCATCGAATATCGGAATCCCTTTATGACTAGTGACCTCCATTGAGAGAAGAACAAATGTCAACCTTTCCCTCTAATACCAATTTTTAGGTCCACAAGGCTAAATACACTGAGAGGGGGGTGAATCAAGGTATTAATAATTTAAAATTAATGCCCATTATGATCTTGTTTCGCTGTTAAGAAAAAAACTCGTCTCTCTCTTTCCTACTGCACAATATAGAAAAAAATAAAGCAAGCACAGGAAACATAAATTTTTACTTGGTTCACTACTAAGGGCTACATCAAAGGAGTATATGCCGACAAGTTTTTGGTCATACCAAATTACACTGAACATCATTAGCTGTGGATTACAAGGTTCGGGCATAGTCACTCTATCCCAGGCTCACTGCCTTTACAAGATTTAGGGTCATCTCACAACTTTCCCAAGGGTCACTCCCTGTTTCTCTCTCTCTAGCTCACTTCCAGTGGAGAGGATCACCTTCTTCCTCTTATTTCACTCACTACTCCGGAAAGGATCCACTCACAGTATATAGGCTTGTATGTCTCTTCATTTACATGAAATAATGCATCTGCCTCTATATGTAGATGCTTTGTTAAAGTCCATCTTTCACCCGTAGATGAATCTCACTTTACACCAAAGGTATCATGAAATCTTCCATCTTTCATGCAGCCCGGAAACACTATCGTGAATCAACCTTACTTAGCGCGCAAGTCTAACCCGACGTGAAAGTATCGGCGCATAGGTTACAACTGGCGTGCAGGTCCACCTCAACCACCTGTGTGACACATCCTTCTTCGACTCCAAACCTGCGTGACTCACTTCCTTTTATGCCGAATCCAATATTGGCGTGCAACTACCAACCAGTGTGCAAATTCCAACACTAGCGTGCAAGTCCACCTGTGCAACCACACACCACTTGCGTGAATTCCACACCTGCGTGACAGGAGCTCTGATTTTTATAAGTGTTGAACTCCATTCAAAATGAAGAGGGGTGGTCCTATATTTATAGGCATTTGGACACCCTGCGCGGCGGCGTGCAAGTCCACCCTCGGCGTGCAAGTCTCAGCGCGCAAGTCTCTTCCCCTGCAAGTCACTTGCGTGACCCACTTCCAAACTTTCGTTAACCTCTTTCCATTACCATATTTTGAAGTTCTGATCTTGATAAACAACAGGTGCGCAAGTTTCCAATCCTCCTAGGCATCGGCGTGCAAGACCTTTTTCGGCACGCAGGCCACCTACGCGACCAACTCAATAATTGCGCAACCCTTATCCATTTGCTATATTTTGATGATATGATATAGAAAAACATATGGCGCGCAAGTTTCGAAGCCTTAAAGTACACGGCACGCAAGTCCCTTTGCCAAAAACCACTTTTCTTCATTAATCGATTTTCAGGCCCAAACATTTGGCATACACTGGTAAACTGCACCACCTTGTATCGGTTCTTTTTGTACCGCCTCCAAATCATCCATCCCTATGTTTATGTTATTGAATCAAACATGGATCATTGACCACAGCTCTTGAACTCGACATACCTCCATGAAATCCACTTTGAAAACAAATTTGTATGTCATTGTTTTGCTTTGTTAACAATCACCACACTGATGTCCACTTTGTCAACAAACACAATCACCTTAAAAATGCTTCAATGATACCTTGAGGGATTTTTTCCCAACAATATCCCCCTTTGGGTTTGTTGACAACCCTTCCATAAAATATTAATCGTTACTTCTTCAGCCACCATTAGCCTATCACTATTCTGATAGCGATCAAGGATTTACTCAACACATACTCTAAGCCCACATGAGAAATGCTCGGTGTGAGAAACAAGATTAAATGAAAAGTTCATCAATGAATCACTTTAACTCTGAAACCCACTATTGACACCAAACTGATACCAATTGTTACCAAATTGATACCAATTTTTGGAAATATTCTTTCCACTCTCCAACACCACTCTTCTACTTTTATCGCGATCCTCAGCTGTCATGATGTCTATTCTTTGATCGATCACTTCTAGCATCGTCATATTTGATACTCTCCCCCTTTCTACTTACAACTTCAACTCTTGTCAGCTTCAAAACATCTTTAGCCATATTTCTTGTCTTGTCCAAGCTAAGCTCTAGCTAAAAAAGTTCAACTCCCCCTATCTGGCTACTCCACCTATCAGCTTCTCTCCGTATCTTTCATGATTTCTCAAATAGCCACATTGTCTCCGCCTTGAACAAGCACTATTTTCTCCCCCTTTGTCAACGAACCCAAAGGTCACTCATTTTCATTCTGTAATAGAGTAGAGAACACATATCAGTACATTAGGGAAAACACATCATATCTCGGGGAGAGGGGGGGTTCCACATCCGCACTCTTTCAGGTACTGGGAGTCGACTGAACTCCCAAATCCATTCAATTCCTCTCAAAAGCTTCCTTGGGTAAGGCCTTTTACAGAATTTCAGCAACCTGCAGCTTTTTAGGCACATACTCAAACTTAATGATTCCCTACTCAACTTTCTCCTAGATAAAATGATATTTTATCTCAACATGCTTTGTCCTTGCGTGATGGACGAGATTTTTTATGAGATTTATAGTACTTGAGTTATCGCACTAGATTCTGATCAGAGGCTTCACTTCTACTCCCATATCGTCAAGCTGCTGCTTCATCCACAATAACTATTTGCGTGCTTGAGTGGCCGCAATATACTCATCTTTTGAGGTGCTCAATAAAATGAAATATTTCTTCTTTCTTAGCCAAGAAATATACAATCCATCAAGATAGAATGCACCTCCTGATGTTGATTTTCTGTCATCTGCTGATCCAACCCAATCTGCATCTGTGTATCCCAATAACACTGATTGAGATTTGTCATTATACATCAGACCGAAATCCACAGTGCCTTAGATATATCGAAGTATTCTTTTCATTTCAAGCATGTTTCTTTCCTTGGGATCACTCTGATATCTCGTTGCTTGGCATGTGGCGAAAACAATTTCAGGCCTTGATGCTGTCACGTACAAAAAACCTCTAATAATTTGCATGTATTATGTGATATTAACTGCCTTTCCATCCCCATCTTTCGATAATTTCATCCAGGTAGCAACCAGAGTCTTCATCTCCTTGGAAGTATCCATTCCAACCCATCTTAGAACCTCTTTGGCGTATTTGGATTGAGAAATGAATGTTTCATTACTTCCTTCTATCACCTGTAAACCAAGGAAATATGTTATCTCTCCAATAATTGACATTTAAAACTCATTTTTCATGGATTCAGAGAACTTTTTGCACTGATCTTTATCTGATCTTCCCAATATTATGCCATCGACATAAACCAACACCATCATACATTGATTATTATCATTGCTGAAATAGAGATTGTAATCAACTCCCCCACGCTGGAAACAAATATTTTTCAAGTAGTGATCAAGCCTTGAGTACCATGCTCTTGGTTCTTGTTTCAGCCCATACAACGCCTTCTTCAACTTGCAAACTTTGTTCTCGTCCTCATAAATGAGAAAACCATCGGGCTGCTCAATATACACCTCCTCTTCCATAACTCCATTCAAGAATTCATATTTGACACCCATCTAAAACACTTTGAACATTCATTGTGCTACTATGGACAAAAATAATATGATTGTCTCCAGCCTTGCAACTGGTGAAAATGTCTCATCAACGTCTATTCCCTCTATGTGGGAGTATCTCTTTCACACAAGTCAAGCTTTGTTCTGAATCATTATGCCATCTTCATTCATCCTGTTGCGATAGACCCATTTAGTTCTGATGACATTCTTATGTACTGGCCTCGAAACAATCTCCCATGTCTGGTTCTTCTCAATCTCATCAAGCTCTTTATTCATATCCTGAACCCAGTTTTCATCTTCAGCTGCATCGGAAAAACATTTTGGCTCCACTTGAGATAAAAATGATTTTTTCTGTAATGTTTTCATTCTTTGAGTCTGAACTGGAGCTATCTGGTCACTAGTGATATTCTACCTATCAATTTCAGCTCGACTCTTTGGCTTCCTTGCAGACACAGACTTGACACTTTCTTGTTCATCATCAGTATCTTCTTCTGATTCAGCCTCTACCACCTATACACCCCCTGTGTTGCATACCTCATCATCACTTTTATCTAGAAACTTTTCACTGGGTCTTTGAGTATTCAGTTCATTTTCAACTATAGTTTCATCATTGCTCTCAAAAAATTTTCCCAACCTTTTGTTGAAACATTTATATACTTTGATTTTCCCTGAGTAGCCAAGGAATATCCCCTCATCTCCTCGTGACTCAAACATCCTGTGATTTTCTTTGTTGAGAATGAAGAACTTACTCCCAATGATTCGAAAGTATTTTAGTATTGGCTTCTTTCCGTACCAAATTTCATATGGAGTGTTCCCTTCCTTCAGACACAACAAAGACCTATTCGAAATATAGACTAATGTCAAAACTGCTTCCTTCCAAAATTTCTCTGGTAGGTCCTTTTCAATATGCATCGTTCTGGCCATGTTGTTGATGATTCGATTTCTTCTCTCAACCACTCCATTTTATTGGGGATTTCTCACCGATGAAACTTGATGCCTTATCCTATGTTTCTTGAGATAGTCTTCAACATGACTGTTTGTGAATTTCGTACCATTATCAGTGCGAAACTTCAGAATTTTCTACCGAAGCATCCTTTCTGATTCCCTCCTATTCTTCTTTATGCAACTGAACACCTCTATCTTTTGGGTAATGAAAAATACCTAGTCCACACTTCTATAATAATCAATGAAAGGAACATAGTACCTTGGCCCATTTATAGCTCGTGGTGAGATAGGTCCGTATACATCAGCATGCACCAATTCGAGTACTCTAGTTGATTTCGGTTCCTTTGGCATATATGTCTTTCTGATTATCTTCCCTTGTTGGAAAGAATCACACGTATGAGTGTGATCACGTGATAGTTTGGTAATGTCTCCAGTAGCATCACACTTTACCATATCTTCCATGGATGGTTGGCATAGATTACCAAGTCGCTTATGCCACAACTGGTTTTCTTCCTCTCAGGATAAAAGGTGTGTATCTTCTTCGCCACCTACAAGGTAAAGATTTCCCTTTTTCATTTTTCCTTGTAGAACAACTACTCCATATTTTCCTTTCACAATACACATATTCATGGTAAATTTGATAAAGTTCCTAGAGTAACATAGTTGACTGACACTGATCATGTTATGACTAAGACCCTCTACAACCAAGACATCATTACGTCTCATTTCTTTTCCCCCAAACTTAGATTTTCCTAAGCCAACAATAGTCAGGCCTTCATCATTTACAAATTTGAAAACTCCTTCTTTGTCATATTTTATGCCTATAACAAGATCCTTATTACCTTTCATATGAGATGTACAACCACTATCAAGGATCCATAGACCAGAGTGATATGATGCCTTAAGGGAAATTTATGCCACCACAGACATCTTATTTTTCTTCTTCTTGGTCCAAAATTTTGCCTTCACACTCAGCATGGATTGATACTTAAGTTCTTTATCAGTGTATGTTGGACCAGCTTCATCTTGAAATCCTCAAATCTATTCTGCATTTTCAACTCACCTGTGGGTTTATTGATCTGCTACTTGAGAATGTTTTGATTCTTCTTTGGCACATTTCTCTACATGGTCAAAGTACAGTACCTGGCCATGTTCCCAAATCCTCCGCACCAAAAACAGTGTCATTCGAAAAATGTTCTGGAAAACCATTTTCTGTTTGGCTTCCACCACTGTTCTTGTTCCCTTCGATATCACATGGCTATGGAACACACATAATGTGAATTCCCCATATTTCCCCAATAATAACACCAGACATAAGGTGCATTCCTTTGGGTTACTTCATCACAATGAGTTTCCCCTTGGGATCTGTGAATATTCTGATTATGCTTTGTGCCCAAATTAACCTTCAATCTCAGGATGAGTGCTTGCGGGCTGACTTCAATTGCCACTGATTTTTGCTTCTGATCAATCCATGAATAAGCCTTAACGTTTGAGCTCAATTGTTGCTTCATTCATACTGAACTACCAGGCTCCTCTTTCATCTTTTTTTGTCTTCGTAATTACCTTCTTTCCCAAGAATGTATTGGGAATCAATGTTTTTTCTTAGTCTTTTACTTTTCTCCGTAGACCAATAACTTCTTCTTCAAGCTCTTTGATATGCTTGATGTGATCTTTCACTTTTATGTTCAATACATTGATCTCCCTTTTTTGTTCTTCAATCTTGAGCTTATACTCGCTAATTGATGCTGAGTTCTCTGGTGTTGATAGCTTGAGTTTTTCAATTTCTTCCATCAACTCGTACTTCACTTCTTCCTGCTGCTGCATATAGAGTTTGGAATCACGAAAATCTTTATTTTCTTTGTTCGTTTTGGCTATCCAAACATCTATCTCATCAAGAGATGCTTCCAATTCAGTTTCCATGTCAACTCTTCCTTCAAATTCTTCTTATTCTTCTTCTCCAGCATCAGTTTATTTCTATTCCTGAGAACTACCGACGACTGCCACCATAGCATTTTCTCCACGATCTTTTCAGTTCTATATTTCCTCAACCTCGTCAGCCTTAGACTCATCTGAACTGTCTATTTCTTGTGAAAGAAGATTCTTTTCTTGAAGAAATTTCTCTTGAATTGCTTCTTCCCTTTGACATAGGCTGAATATTTCTTCTTGGGAATTTCAACATCATCTTCATCATTTTCTTCTTGAAACTTTTTGGGGCATCTTGTAGCGAGATTTCCAACCTTTCCACATCTAAAGCACGCCAGAGGAAGTTTCCCTTTGAACTTTCCTTTTCCACTTTGAATGTTTGAGGAATGGAATGGCATTACCCCATCTGTCTCTTCTTCCTCCTGAGAATCTTCAATGATGAGCTTCTTCATGGCCTTAAATTCCACCTCTTTAGATTTACCCTTTTCCATAGCATCATTATCAACATTTCTCATTTCATATGAAATAAGGGTGATGTGTAGGTTATCCAATGTCAATTATTTCGGGTCCTTATCCTCCAAAATAGAATCTTTCGGATTGAACCGAGGTGGAAGTTTTCTCCAGATGTGCCTCACAATTTTTATATATTTGATAATTTCACCAAGACCTTGCATGTCTTCTACCACAGCATTTACCCAGTTAAAGAATTCATCAACATACTCGTTCGGGTTCATTCTAGGATCTTCATACTTGTTCCACAACACTTGAATCTTTTCCTCTCTGACCTTTGTATCCCCTTCATATATATTCAAAAGATTTTCCCACATGGCATGTGATGTTTTGCATGACATCACCTTTGTATAGATGGGATTGTAAAGGGATCCCCCTAAGGCATTGATTTCTTTGGCATCAGCATCCAACTCTATATACTCAGCTTCTGATAATGCACCACTAGTAATATCAGCTGTGATACCATGCATAGATGCTGAAAACACATCCATTCCCAAAGATCACAAATAGTGTTGCATTCGATTCTTCCATATTTGAAAATTGCATCCATCGAAGATCGGAATCATTTTATGATTAGTGACCTCCATTGAGAGAAGATAAAATATCAACCATTCCCTCTAATACCAATTGTTAGGTCCATAAAGCTGAATACCCTGAGATGGGGGTGAATCAGGGTATGACTAATTTAAAATTAAAGCCCGTTATGATCTTGTTTCACTGTTTTGAAAAACACTCTTCTCTCAATTTTCTATTGAACAATATAAAAAGAATATAAATCAAGCACAAGACACAACAATTTTTACTTGGTTCACTGCTAAGGGCTACGTCTAAGGAGTATACGCAGATAGGTTATTGGTCGTACCAAATTCCACTAAACTTCACTAGGTGTGCATTACAAGGTTCGAGCGTAGTCACTCTATCCCAGACTCACTGCCTTTACAAGATTTATGTTCATCTCACTACTTTCCCAGGGGTCACTCCATGTTTCTCTCTCTCTGGCCCACTACCGGTGGAGAGGATCACCTTCTTCCTCTTCTTTCGCTCACTGCTTTAGAAAGGATCCACTCACAGTTTATAGACTTGTAGGTCTCTTCATTTTCATGAAATAATGCATCTTCCTCTGTATGTAGATGCTCTTTTGAATTCCAACTTTCACCTGTAGATGAATCTCACTTTGCACCGAAGGTATCGGGAAATATTACAGCTTTCACGCAGCCCAGAAACACTGCCGTGAATCAACCTTACTTGGCGCGCAAGTCTAACCCAGCGTGCAAGTATCGGTGCGCAGGTCACAACTGGAACGTAGGTCCACCTCAACCACCTATGCGACACAAACTTATTTGACTCCAAACCTTTGTGACTCACTTCAATTTACGCCCAATCCAATATTGGTGCACAACTACCAACTGGCACGGAAATTCCAACACAGGGAGGCAGGTCCACCTGCACGACCACAAACCACTTGTGCGACATCCACACCTTCTCAATGGGAGATCTAATTTTTCTAAGTGTTTAACTCCCTTCAAAATGTGGAGGGGTGGTCCTATATTTATAGGCATTTGGACACCCTGCGCGATGACGTGAAAGCCTACCCTCAGCGCGCAAGTCTCGGTGCGCAGGTCTCTTCCCCTGCAAGTCACTTGCTTGACCGACATCCAAACTTGCATGAACCTCTTTCTTTTTCCATATTTTGAATTTTTGATCTTGAAAAACAACCGGCGTGCAAGTTTCCAATCCTCCTAGGCACCGACGCGCAATTCCTTTCTCGACGCGCAGGTCACCTGCACGACCAACTCAATACTTGCACGACCCCTATCCCTTTGCCATATTTTTATGATCTGATCTTGAAAAATGTTTGGCGTGCAATTTTCCAAGACTTCAAGTACACGGCGTGGAATTCCCTTTCCCAAAAACCACTTTTCTTCATTTTTCAATTTTCCGGTCCAAAAATTTGGAAAACACTGCAAAACAGCGCCAACTTGTATCTGTTCTTTTTTTACCACCTCCAGATCTTCCATTCCTTTGTCGACATTCTTGAATCAAACATGGATCGTTGAAAACAGCTCTTGAACTCGACATTCCACCATGAAATACCCTTTGACAAAAAAAAATTATGTCATTGTTTTGTTTTGTCAACAATCACCACACTGATGTACACTTTGTCAACAAACACAATCACCTCAAAAATGCTTCACTGATACTTTGAGGGATTTTTTTCCAACTATAAAATATGTTAAAGACTTTAAAAACTATCCAAATACACATATATGTTACCCATAACATCAAAAAAAATATTAATATCTCAAAATTATGTAAGTAAAAAATCCATAAAAAGTCATAACTATCATTCAATGTTTGGGTTTATAACAATATCTCCATATGAGGAATTATTATCCTCAATAAGTGTATCTAGATGTTTTACTAAAAAAAACCCTAACACTAAGAATTCAAGTCTAATTTTTACTCCCAATATTCTTATCAAATTTATTTATGTTTCCATCCAACTTGAAAGGAGACACCACATTCCCTTAGAGTTCCTTTTCACTCTGATCAACAATAGACACTAGATGTTCCTTGACTGATGAATCATCCTCCAACTCAACATATTCTCAATTAATCACATGTTAAGGTTATTGATCATAGATTCTAATCTAAGACACATGAAACACATCATTAACACCTCTATGTCATGGAGGAATACCCATTTAGTTATCCATCATCCTGATTCTTTCCACTATCTTGAACAGTCCCACAAATAGATATGATAATTTCCATTACCTCCTAAATCATTAAGTCCCCAGATTAAGTGATACCCACAATAATAATTTGTTACCCATTGTGAATTTTAAAGGTCACCGCCATTTCTAAACATAATAATGCTATCTAATTTAAAAAATAATTGATTACTTCCTAATTAACTACACCAACTAAATGGTTCCCTACATTAAATTTGTCTATATAATTGTTGACTCAATAAATTAATTCCATAAAAATAGAGATGGATAGGTCTATCTATAATGATCCTCAAAATTATCCACCTAGGATTAATATTGAAAAAAATTATAAGAAAAACTATCAAAGAAATATTTTCATCCCATGATCCACCAAAGTATAGCACACTTTTCCAGAGAATATCCTAAAAAATGTTGATCATACTCTCAGAATTTGTTTCCTTATTAGGTTGATATATTGTACTCATATTTATCTATAACCCCATCACCATATAAATTCCATTACAAAAACTTTATATAAACTGAGCATCTCGATCTGATATAAAGTGATGTCACCCTTTTCTTCATCTTTAATAAGGATTCCTCAAATTATTTGGTCCATTGAAACTTTTCCCTCTTTGTAGTATATTTGATAATAGGTTATTCTAAATTACATAATTCAAGGGTGGACTGATTTTATTTACTAGATAATACAATGAAATAAAAAACCATGATCATTTATTTAAGATGAACTAACATTGTATGTTTCTCTACCTTCTTAGGATTAACAAAAATACACGCATAAAAAATAACATGTCCAAGAAATCACGACTCTTAGATCCAAAAGTGCCACTTTTAAATATTGGCATAAAAGTAATGAACTTGAATTTTACTCATAAAAATATCCCAATGTCTACCATTAAATTATATATTCCATGCATATATATAATGTTGTCAATAATAAACACCACAGTGAAGGAATCCATGTATGGGTGAAAAATATATATTAATAAGTGACATGAACACTACTAGATAATTCATTAACCCAAAAGAAATAAAAAGGTACTCTTATAACCTATATCTTCTAATGGAAATAATATTTGGTATATTTTCTTATTTGACTTGAGGTTGTTGATATCCTAACAGTAGAGAGGTTTGGAGAACCACTAAGATCTCTAAAAAAAGATCAAATAAATCATCAATATAATGAAATGGATATCGGTAAATGTTTGTGACCTGATTTAATTATTTATAATCCACACATAGCCTTAGGCTACAATCCATATTCTTAGAAAAAATAACTAGATCCTCCCAAGGGGAAGTTCCCGATTGAATAAACCCCTTCACCTTAATATCTTAATGAAATACATTCAAATCTTTCATCTTGACAAGTGTCATTTGATACGGAGGGATCAAAATAGGTTATGCCCCATGAATGTGTTCAATCTTGATATTAATTCCCCTATAAATAGTGAGTCATCAAAAATAATCAAGAAATACATATAGGTAAAGGTCCACTACCGGAGAAAATTTTATGGAAGATGTTTATTAATATTTTACAAGAAATAAAGAATTCTCTCAAGTAATAATGGACTTGATCTGATGGAGTTCTGGCCAAAATTTATATGAACCTATAATACACTCTCCATTCATGACATGATTATGTATTTTTATATAAGTAAATTTCATATGAATTTCATAACCATTCATATAATCTCTATAATAATTAAACCATTCCATAAAAAATATCACATCAAAAATAGTCATTCAAAACCCATGAAATCCCATGAAAACATGTATCCTACAACCACTATAGTACATTTTGGGAATCTCTTTATGTGTTTTATCATTATTCTAAGAGGTATATTGAGGGAAAAATATTGAGAAAAATTTTTGATAGTAAAACCAAACATAGAAACTAGTTGAGTAGATTAAAAAAATAGAGATATGGTATTAAATAAGTAAATAGAGAGTGTGGATGTTATCAAAACCATACCTTGAACTATTAAATCCCCCTACCCACTATAATCTCAATTCTTATCCACTATATATCATCTACCTAAATTAGATCCATGTTATTTTACCCACTATAAATGATTCACCTAATGAACTGTACCCTTGGGATTCTGTAACTACTATTGTGAACCTATACCTACTCAATGGAATTACCCTCTAATTGTGTCCCAAACCTCTAAATAATATTCTCCCAACCATTCCCTTTGAATCTATTTTTCCATCATACCTATAAAAATCAAATTTCAGCACTCTCACAGTAATAAAAATTAGATGTCCCATTTTACAAGACTAATGATACTTTGCCTAAGTGGATAAGAAGAATTTTTGGTAGTGTACAAAAAATATGTAGGTAATGCATTGGAGAAAAAATTATCCCACTGAGCAAGCTAAACATACCTTTATCTACTCCTTCTCCCTATTGAGGCCCTAGGGAATCTTTATATCCTTCCCCTTTTTGTTTCTATATGTGTCACTCATTTCTCAACTCAAGAACCCACCATATAGTCTTTTATGTATAGGAAAAATGTCCACTAAATTATCCTTCTCTAAAACATTCTTAATTTTAAGGGAAATTTGACGAAAATCAAAGTATGAATTAAAGTAAATGTTCCTCAGCCATTACCTCAACTTAGGTCTTAATCAAATCTAGATATTTTAGGCTTCTCATGAATTATTATTTTTCAAAAGAGGTGTAAAACATAGAAAACCAATAAAATAATCATAATATAGCATCACCATCATCATTTTATACCAATGTTAGATTAAATTATGGTAACTATACAAATTTATCATATTTGGGAAATATTCCTAAAGACAGAGATCCTTGAAGGTCTCTAATGTTATGACCTCACTCCCATCAGTCTGGTTCATTACCCTCATCCATCTCCTACTAAGATTATTGCGTATATAAGTAGAAACATTCAATAATATTTACCAATGAGTATCTACCAAATCAAAATTCCTTTGATGATATCAATCCAATCCATATCATCTTGGGGTCCTTTAATAAACTAGAGCACTTGGGGATGATGTATCTTGAATTATAAAAAAAATAAACCATAGTCATCGAATCCATGTGTTCCCATATTCCCCCAAAAAGTTACTATCTTAAAGGCTTCATATTGAAGGGTTTACACTTCTTAGAATATTAGAGAAACTATGGTATCATTGTCAATTTCATTCTTTTGTTCATGTGGATGTTTATCATGAGAATTTCTAGTGATGGGACCATCCGGAACCACTTCACTATGTGGTCCCATAAGATGTCATCAAGGATAAATTATCAAAAATTCCCAAGATAAAATATATAAATTCCTTTATCAACAAAAATATCAATACAATCTAGGAGTTTAACTTGAACAGAAATAAGGACCTCTTTATGAAGACTCCTCATAAGTGGATACCTACTAGTACTATATATAACCCCTAAAATCACCCATTATATTAGTACATGTGTCTAGTTCTTTAACATTATACACAGTAATGTACACATACAAATATATTTCATACTCAGGATCAAATATTTAATGTCTACAATAATACCTTAATATATCCCAAAAAAGACTATAACTAGAAAATAATTAATTTAATCTCTATAAAGGAAAACCAAAAAGTCTCCTAACATGTCCTCCTATATTCCTATTCATGATGCATGAAATCTACCAAATACCAAAATAGTAATTGGAAATAATACTCTAGAACAAGAAGAGACCATAATAACACAATCAGTAATGGAAACCCTGCATTACTTGATAACTTGTAGTTCCATTACACCTGATATATCTGGGAACATGCATAACTGCACTACCAGAGTCCCATCTGACCTATCTCTCTTCTATAAAACCCCCCATAAATATCCAAGTAAATTAATAGGACCCTAATAAAAAATTTTGACACCCTAATCTAAATGTATCAGTTTGGGAAGGATTCCAACATGAAATTATGTTCACCTGCCCATATATAAGAGGATACTGACTAGTGGTGAGGTACTTAATATAAAAATGGTTAGAATATTCCATTTGTTTAGATATCCAAAGAATATATATACACAAAGAGCCAATAATAATTTCTAGGAAACAGACATTGGGAGTAAATGACATAGACTATGATTTATTAATGTTTCATACAAGACAACCAACAACCATCCAACAGTAAGTCAAGTACAAAAGAAAATAAAGATAGAAGATAATAATATATTCCAAAATAAAAAACCTAAATTCCATTGTAACTTGATACACCCACACAAATCATTTGGATCATCCACCCAAAACCGGACCCTTTCCCTTTATTGGACTCCTGTCCCTATATATTGTATGTGAAATGAGATACTAGTCTGGGGTGTGAGATTAAATTCAGTAAGGCATGACCAATGCATACTTAACATAAGTGAATCATTTATATAAAATTTTATACGATGATTGGAAAATTAATAAAAAATTAAGCAATCAAATTCTAGGTCATCATTTTCTAACCTGGCTACGACAAACTGGGGCTCGACCAGTTTTGGATCCATGTAATATGAAAAGTGAATACATGTTTCCATGTATCCTAGAATAGAACATAAGGCCAACATAATTCTCATAATAGTCCATACATACATCATTCATAGAGCCAGGACATAAGGTTCTCATAACCACTACTAGTCTCAAGTCTGACCTAAAGGCCATCATGTCCTACCATCATTCATTCAATACCCCCTCCGCAATTACCATGCCTTTGGTTGTACGTGGTCTCCCATTAACGGATTAACCAATCCATGAATAGTATACATGTCACCTTTATACCAGATAATATAAGTAGGTAAGAATATATATATATATAGATATTGATATAAATTAATGGTATAAACTATACAAACAGAAGAATGACATATCAAGAGGGGTGTCGCTGGACACACAGACACATGCATAAGAATTTCATATCATATAGTTTTATACATATTTCATAATAAGGAATGGATATTTATATCTTATGAATATTGAATATAAAAATTATGGTTTAAAAACCAAAACAATCTCACGCACCAATGATCCCTAGAATAAACCCCTAATCACTACATGATGATTCAATAGTGAAGATCCAATAAGAATTACCTGATAAGGATTATGATTGTTTTATACTTACCAGACATGATCTAATGAAAATAAAAAATAATAATAATATGATAATTATCAAGAAAAAATAGATCCATACCTTCCTTTTATTATAATCAAAAACTAATCAAATTAGATTGTATTAGAATTCCTATATTCGAACATGAAATTCCAAATATCGAGTCCTCACCATGTATATTTAAGAATATCTTTTATGAAAATGAATAATAGTGGACAAGATATCACTTACCATGAATATTCCTAAATCCAAAATCTCAAGATCTGATAGAATTACAATTAAAAGGGATGAAATTTACCAATAACATACACTAGAGTTCCTAGATTAAAGAGTATAAGGAATATCCCAAATTATTAGGGGTTTCGACAAGTTTATCAGTCAAAATAAGTATTTTTGTCTTATTTAATTCCATCCACATGGTTTTTTCACATAGTTTATAAAAACATGAAACAACAATGTGAGGCACACTACCACTACAGGGTACCGACATGGTTTCATAAACCATGTGCCAACTGCACTTTTTTATTTTATTCAAAGTTAATGATTTTATAGGAAAATGTATCATAGTTATCTCTAACCATGAACTGACCATGCTCCACCTACTACTCCTCTCTAACAAACTGTACAGTGTATTTTAAAAATCTAATTTTTTCTCCTAACTATTATCAAACCATGATCCCACTTAAATGATTCCAAGACCCTCAAAAACCCCCCAAAAGCTTCACAATACTTCACCCAAACAAAACATAACCCAAAAACACATAATGAAAATTTGGAAACAAGTAAAAACAAACCTAATAATTATAGTTATATTACATATATTTTTACATAACCTTTGCTCAACCCCCTTGTGGTCGATGTAGTCACTAGTGTTTTTTCACTAAAATCAGGATGTTGAATAGATGGCCTTCCCATATCTAATCTGGTTAAATACACCTTATAAAAAATATAGTGAAAACACACTGTATTTAACCCTTTATAAAATTTATTCATACCCTAATTCAATATACATTGGGTAATAACATAGTGTAGCTAGGAAACCACGCCATTGTAAACCTCATGGAGGTAGAGATAGGCAGTCTGAGAACCATGATCTATGGTTCATCCTAAATACCATGTCACAGAACCACTACATATATAGATCCACTAAACCAATCATCAATGGATCCATCAAAAACACTAATTCATTGATGTGGGGTTTCTGAAAATGGTAGAAATACCTTATTACTTCATTTAAATATCAAAGAAAATGGAACATAGTGATTCCCCATGGTCTATGTCCAAGACTACACCACACTACAACCTAGTATGCCAAACAGAAATTACCATCAATTAGATAAAATTTCATTACAAACCACACTTTTTAACTTCAATAGATTCTTGTATGCATAAAATAACCCAAAGAGAAAAAGGAACAGATTATAAAAATGGGTACATGTATCAAATACCTATAAAAAATTCTCCTACTAATGAATTAAATCAAGACTTGGGAAGGAATGTGGTAATAAAATATAACAATTACCACTTTATATACCCCTTTGGGATATTTATTTAATCATAGATCACCTAACTCATCAAGGGAACAAGGTGAATAAATTTAGGGAATCAATAAATATCTCACAAAACACCAAATTCCTACCTAGAATATAAAAAATCAGACATAAAATTACTTAGAATATTGATCATGCATATGCCACTTCCACACCCATGTATTCTCAATTAAGACATTGTTCCACCACAAGACATTGACCGAGGGAATGCCATGCCCACACAATACCTTCTCCCAGAATCCATGAATCTGAAAAGGATTTTTCTTAAGGGTTTAATAATCTTAAACTTATATCTTAAAATAGTAAATGACATGTGAATCATCTGGAATATACAAGTGAATTTGTAAAAAATTAATGGCATCATGATTTTATCTCATATGTGAGGTAAGTTTAAACCAATATGAAATAGCTAAAACATGAGACAAAACCTTGAAAGGTCTAAGAAAATAAGGATAAATATTACACCCATTACTGAAACTTCACTACCCATAATGAGAAGATATATTCATGAACATGTGTTCTACAACATTAAATTCACATGAAATCTTCTTATGATCAATACATGACATCTCAAGAAACTAAATTACCTTAATTTACTCTTAAATAACGTACACATTATCTTTCAAAATCTTTAATAATTTTTATTTGAGAATATTGGACTCTCCAACCTCAATACATCACAATGAATATTGGAAAGGTCATCTCTAATGAACTTCAAAAAATGCCATCATACTGGTATATTGATTAATGTTATTATATGAAACTCCACTAAGTATAGGAACCTCGCCCATAAACCTCTAAAATATAGAATTCATGTGGACAATGTGTTCACTAAATTTAGGATTTTCAACTTTGTCTGACCATCTTTGTGTAGATAAAAGTCAATGTTAATGAATAATATGGAAAAAACATAATTGATACTTATTAATATTCTATAGGTGAAAAGTGGATAACAATCAGATATTATTATCTTTGGAACCCTATATATTCTCACCACCATCTCCAAATACCACCTCCATAAAACATCCACAATGAAAGACTCATTAATCACTAAGAAGTGTGATGACTCTATAAAGTGGTCTATCAAGACCCATAGTGAATCAAATACTCCACAATAACAATGTAAAGTAGTGAATAAGTCTATATAAATTTACTCCCACAACAACTAGGGAATATAGAGAATAAATATAAATCCACTAGAATCATATTTATTTGTATTCATTACCTGAAAAACAAAACATTGAGACATGAACTTGACAACCAAAAACATCATCCCATGCCACTAGAAATGGTCTCACAAAGAGTAATACATCCTTAAAACAATAAAATTTACTCCCAAAGATAATCTATAGAACTCATGGGGAACAATGTGATTCATTTCCAACGGATTGAATATCCTACCCTAAAACAAAATACGATTTTAATCATTCTTTGACCATCCCTCAGGGGAATTGTCATAAACTACTCAATCTCACCAAACCTCCATCTTAGAATCCTCCATCTGGGACTCCTCCACCTATATTAACAAAGAGGATTTCATTGGTATTAGATAAAGGCATCTTCTACAATCAACATATACCATATCATGGTGCATTTTGGATAGATCCTCTAACACACTACATCAATCACTATACCCACTGACAGAATCTCTATGTGACTTCCTAGTCAATGAATTTTAAACAAAATTTCAATTCCCTAGAATACATGGAATCTCAAATTCATATTATTATAATAATTCGAACCACCTATACCAATGAAAATTCAAATTTTATAGGGATAATATATAACTAATGATCTTGTCATATGAGAAGACTATAAATTACTCATCTAAGAGGTAATGCCGCCAAAATATCATAAAAAACACAACCATAGTAAGATCAAGATAATTAGTAATATAGTTACATTCAGGATTTCATAACAGTCAGGACCCCTATGACATAACCTCTCTAAATGCATCAATATCCAACCTAATACAGAAAGTGAACTATTATAATAAATATCAAACTCAAAAAAATCCCTCATAAAATGAATAATATGATAATTGAATAAATTCTCCTTCAAATAGATAAAATAATCCTACCACATGTTATTCAATAAGTATGTCTAATATTTTCTAGTCAATGTTTTTAGTAGACTGGAAATAATAGAAAATTAGAGTACAAACCTCCTATAATAACTAGAAATACCAAGGAAAATCTGCACTTCCAAACCATTATTATTTTATAAATAAGAAATAACACCGCAATAAATATAATATACATGGATACACCACACTAATATATGAAATGTCCTAATAAATTGACCTCATTGGAGAAAACAAAAAAATTATTCCATCCCAAATAGCTCATGACAACAAATAAATCCTAGAATAGGTTATAGATACTCTATTAGCTCCTCCAAAAACTCAAAATACACACTGATTTCATTAGTAAACACTACCATTGATCGATCCAAAAACTCACAAAATAATCAATTCATCAGCCCCGTGAACACTATTGAAGAGTTTGTTAAATTGAATGGAATTGGAATGAACTCATAACGACTATAAAGTCTTTGAAATGAAGTTTTTATAATATCATCATACTTTATCATATCTAATGATATATGGACCCAAATATTTCCAAAAGATGTAGCTATCTAATTTATATTTATCCAATAAAAAATCAATCATAAAAAGGGGATAATGGTTCTTCACTATCATGAAATTCAATGGAAGGTAATCGATTAGTAAATATAGGCTATAATTTAGATTCTTTACAAATAGAATTATAGAACAACAAGGTGACACATTGGTCTAAATAGTACCCTATAGGATAATATCATCAATTTTAATTTATAGTTGTCACAACGTAGAAAGTGCCATCCAATACAAGAAAATAGATATAAAAACCATTCTAGGTAGCAGCTCGATCCAAAACAAGATCTTATATTAAGGGGTAATGTTCTTATCCTCTTCTAGAAATAATTTTTTTTTCTTTTTTAACAACCCTAAAAAGCACCAACTGATGATCCTATACCAAATGAAACATTATATTATCCACCAAACATGATATGGACTCAACACACTGTCATCCCATCTAAAGGTGTCACTCTTTGACACACGTAGTTTTCTCTCCATTAACGTCTTAGAATATAACATTCTTCCTAAAGATATCAATAATATATTTCATAAATTATAGACATTGCATGTTGATGATAATATTGTATGGTTATTTATGAAAAAATAGTAAATATTCCCATGAGAAATATTTCCCCAAAATCAATTCAAAATATCTACACACATCATACAAGTTATCTAAATCTCTAACTGGTTTTTCCAATTCCAACGGAAAAAAAAGTATCTAAACCCTATTTCCTAAAGAATAGACTAGGTCAAGTATAATAAATTATTGCATCACTACAAAATAAAACTAGGAATGCACCAAAGAATAATAGAAGTAAATAATACCTCACATGATATCTGGATCACCTGGTGTAGGTTACTCTAAATCAAACAACTTTCAACATATTTCTGCATGGCCTTTTATCCATGACGATGAGCACTTATATGCTTATTCTCTACTCACATCCCCATATGATGTGGGGATAAATGGGGTTGTCCTTTCCTTGACTAGTCCCTTGTCTACTGATAAAAATATGGAGGTCTGGTTTTCATATCTACCTCATAGGATACTGCTACAATGGCTATGCCTGAAGAGTTACATCAACTTAATGTTGATTACCAAGGATGTTTGGGCACTCTATATTCTGTTGTACAAGACCTTATCAAGAAAACACTATGTATCTACTAATAGTTGTCTAAGAACTTCCATCCCAATTGAAATTGGACGAAGAAGGATGGAATATCTACATTAGGGAGACGCCTGAATACTAACCTCATATGATGATATAATTCTATCCAACATCCTCTCAATGAAATCTACCTTTTATATCACTGCATGATATGTTGATTATATGAATGGGGAGTCAAAGAACTAGTTCAACTGATACAACACCTCCAAGAAATGCCTCACCCAATCAGACTCATAAAAAAATAGTTTAAAGGATAATGAAATAGGTTAGTATTTTTTATACTAAAGTCTCACATTCTATATATCCTTAGTCATAGAGAAAGGATCACCTTATAATAAGTCTCTTTTAAAATGATGAACTAAACTAGCCCTGAAATTGATCACAAAATTTTTTCTTGAAAAATTAAAATCCATATGATTCCCAATAAATTGAAACGAAAACTCTCAAGCTACCCATGGAACCTACTAACTACCAATTGAACATGGTACACCCACTAAAAATAGATCAATGTGAAGGAAATCTCCAACTCCTCCAACTAAACCTTTCCCTCTAGAATTGAAAAAGATCTCTCATACTTATATAGACCATAGTAACGAAACTCTTAAAGATTCTTCACATGATAATTACCTTTAGTGATCTAACATATATGACAATCTATAGGAAAATCCTGCTAAACATCATCGATAAATGTTGAATGGGGACATTGAACTATATCCATAAATATAAATGAGTAAAAAATTAAGGTCTATCTAAACCTAAAATTTTAAATATATAATGTTAATTAATTAAAATTCATCTTCATTATCATTATCTACCCAATTCCAATAAAAAATTATAAAATAATGTTGTATGATCCTCACCTAGGCCTCTTCCCTTTAAATGAAATCACATTGATTAATACATTCAGTAATCTTAATTTCTTTTTTTGAGTCATAGGGGGTCCCTAAAATCCCATGTCCTAGCCAAAATATATCAGATATATAACATGATATGTTTAGTTTATATGGTTTACCTAACAACCCCTGAAATCCTCAATAGTTATTAACCCAAAAATCTATTAAATATCTCAAAAATTAGCAATGATACCACTCTATTAGGATCCCTCCATTTGTACCCCTTTGTGCTCGGGGTGAATATGTGGTTACTCCTAAAGCATGCCTCTAATAGTCAATAGTTTTGGGACTATAAGCAATGGTATAGAATGTATACAATGTTAATTGTTACCCAAAATATATAAATTTTAATGATAATAGATATGATATAGGAAATAAATCCATCACATAACTTATATACAATAAACCAAATATATGAATGTGATTTCATACTAGAAGAATCAATTAAAAAGTACCACGAACATGCCTAACTAGTGACCAAGAACTCCAACACCTTCTAAGAGTCTCCAAACAATCTTAACACCCATCATGATCACCAATAATTTTTTGTATATCATAAAAGATAGATTATATATATATTTGGGGTGAGCATATATGTATATTTAGTAACATCCTACTTGAATACTCTCATAATGTTGTGACTAAAAATACAAAAGAAAAATGAATAAACAAAGAAAATCAATTCATCCAATCAATAGGTAAAAATATATCTCATCCCCACTAATGTCATCTCACTAATTATCTCATAAAAGTAATCAATTCTACATCAAATCATATAAATAATAATAGAACCATGCATCTGTATCCCAACTAGTTTATTTAACTCATTCCCTACCTCTAAATATCTTATGTTACAATTCCCTGCATAAGTTATCCTACCCCTCATGAAACAATATCACATTCATTACATCATCTCAGCCTACACCATAAATAAGAACATCCCAATAAAATATCATTACATGTAACTAGTATAAAATAAATTACATCTCGTATTACATGTAGTGTTCTTCAAGACATCACATCCCAAGTAAGTAAACCTATAGTAACTATAGTAACTATATCTAGTATACGGATATTTTATATTACCTCAAATAAATATATCCCACATATACATGTATATTGAAACAGAGATACCTCACGCCCCAAGTAGACACAAACATAATTCCTTAATCCATCACATTCTAAATATGCCAACACATCATGTAACATTTATAGGCGGAGTTTGGAAGAGAGTGTAGTCATCCATATATTCCATCACCAACCCAGATATTAGGGAAAACACATGAAAACCAAAAAAATTGATACCCATCTTCCCACCCTACATGAGCGATGGGGAATATAAAATTTAAAAATATAATGAATATTATAGCTGACAACCATACTAATGGAAACTACCAATAAATATAAATAATTACATCTAATTCCCTACAAAACACCTAGCTATCACTACTAAGGTTATGGATAGAAGATTTCATATAATCCTAAAAGAATAAACAAATAACTTCTTGTTCATTTTTATTTAGTAATAAATAAAATCTCCCATTATTCATTGACTCCATTATAAATACTAGTAAAATTATTTAATCACATCAATAGAAAATTAGTCAATAATTCATATTTAAATTTATTTGGTTACATCCCATAACCTAAGATAATTCATTTTAATCATCCCATGGAATTTAATTAGTGATTCATAACCATAAAAAATAATCACTCCATTTAATTTATTTATAATTAATATTCAATTCCATAATGTGAGTCCTTTAGAACTCTACATGAAAAATCCCAAAAAGAAGATGCACCCATAGTATATAAGATAAATAATATAAGAAATTAGAAATTATAACACTTGACCATTTTTAATACAAGAAACTCAATTAGAAGACTAATAAAAATAATAAATCTTAGCACTAAATACGTTATAATAAACCAAAAAATTGCTTAATATAACAATCTTGAAAACAAGAAAACCGAACTCCCACGTTGTTCGATCGATCTCAACATCAGCCTCATTAAAATGAATAAAAAAATGAAATCCTAGTTATCATCTTGTGTCCATTTTCCAACACCTAATATAAAAATTGTAATAAGAGCACAATAATTTATAAAAGAGGATCAAAAATCATAAATAAGATGCATGGAAACAACTGTATTTTTAGTATAGAAATCCAAAAAAGAAACCAAAGCCATAACCAATAGTCATAAAATACTGTAACAATCATGAATGGTCACTGTATATCCCTCAAACATTTAATTATACAAAACTAATAATTTAGCTTTATATATTGACTTGTAATTTTTTATTAGTTTTAATTATAAAATCCCCAAAAATAGTTGTTAACAATGATTAAAAATCAGTATTAATAATGATTCAAACATCACATTAATATTTATATATTTTCAAGGAAGGAAGGTAATTAAATTCATATACCTATTTCTGTATTCACATAATATTACAATAATTATGTTATTTCTCAAATTTCAATCATATCATCCATGAAAAGTAATCAATATGAATCAAAACAATCAGTTTTACAGTTTCTATAAAATATTTGAGGAATCAAACATAACATAAACCACATGTCATCACTATATCTCATTCCATATTTCATTATTCCATAATTTTTATATTTTTTCATTATTAGGTTCATTACGCATTTTAATAATGGTATATAAACCTTGTTAAAAACATATTTTGTTATAAAATAAGAATAATTTATAAATCCCCTACCACAACCTAAAGCTTTCAATTCTCATCGAGTAGGAATGGGAGAACAAGAATAGATCTTGGATCACCACTACAAAAAGGAACATATGATACATACTGACAACTGAAAACATATTATTCATCAATATAAAAAATCTCATGGTAAATATATGGAATACATCTTCTATATAATGGAAATATAGAATAGGAGAGAATAGATTCATTGGAGAATAAGAATACTATCCTTGAATCACTATGAATATTGCTCAATAATTTAGGTCTAAAATCAAAGAAAAGGGTGACAAAATTCTAAGATAGAGTTCCTTAAAAGGGTACAAAGATTAATGGAGTAAATTTCATAATTTTGAAAGGGTTTATGAATCTATAAATTACATTGAGTCTGGTCAAATACACCCATAGAAAATCATGAATCAAATCCTATATGTCTCCCTCTTTATAAAATTTAGTCAAACTCTTATTTATATAAAATATTGGTATCATCATGGAACTACCAAGATAATTCTATGTAACACTCATCATGGTGGCTATGAAAAGTATTATAACACCACAGATCTATAAAATATCCCAAAATCCCATGATTCAGGAAACAAAAAATTGAAAAATATCCCAAACTAGGCGTTTATGTATCCGTGGAACAACCTGAACACAATAGTTAAGGGGCCTCTGAGACAAAATAACCACAAAAATAATTCATTCCAAACTCCATTACATAGGGATAAGGCCAAAAAATAAGGCCCATGTCTGGGTCTACATGATGTTTCAGCCTAGTATATTGGGTGAAATGGACCATTCATAATCTATAATTTTGGCTCAAACCTCACTTTAACACTTCCACACATTTTAAGACACCTCCAAGAAACCAAAACATAAATAAAGGTCTTGATAAAACTTTTACCTTATAATTATGGTCAAATATTAGAGATTTTTCATTATTTTATAAAATTTTATTAAAATAATAATATAAATATCTCATTTTAGAAATTTATTTAAATGAATCCAAATGAAATTGAAGGATGTGATCAAAGGTTTAAATATATAAAACATATATATTAATAAATTAATTAAAAATAATTATATGATCTATAGGAGGTGCTCAAATTTTTAAGAATATAAAGGGATAATATTTCTTATAGAATCATATATTTATAAATAAAGGATTTCATATATTTTCCACGTTAATAAAAAATTACAATAAAACATATTTGTAATATAAATATTATCAAACCCATGTAAATATTTATTTTTTGTTAATGAGTCAATATTTCTTTAGGGATTATGAATATGGAGATGATTATATTTAAATTATAATTTTGGAGCATCAAAATTGGATTATAAATTGATATAGAATATTTTAAATAATGTGAGTGTTTAGAGGTGAGCATTTCCAGAAATAAATATATTATATTTGTTTATTTATTATCAAATAAGATGGAAAAATAATGTAACATTTTTTAAAAAATATTATGTTCTTGACCAATTGCTTTGATTACCTAGTGATTGGGTGTCATTAGGGGTCGTTTCGGGAGTTTTTCTGGAATTTTTTTAAGGTTTCTGGGCATGTGCATAGTTTGTGCACGGTTTGAGCACAATTTGACAATGTGTGAAGACTGGAAAATATAGAGTTTCATGGTTGGCACCTGGTTTGAAAATTTGTGCATCAAAACCATGAAACACTTTTAGTGGGTTAGTTATGGGTGTACGAGTTTCACATGAATGGCACAAATAGTGCGACCTATCGCAGTAAATCATGAAGATGGTGATTAAAGTTACAAAAATTGTAATTACAATCTGAAAACCCCCTAATTAACCCTAAACACATCCCTCTTGAACTTGAATCAATTTTATAACTTTTGGGATCCCTCAAAAGCCATTTTTTCTCTCCTAAACCTTATCTATTGGTTGGTCAAAGTGCCAATAAAAGTATAAATCTTCACTTTCAATGACTTGTCCTCTTATTTTCTTGGATCTACCTTATTCTATTGATTAATTCTTACTATAGGATAAAATTTCCTTTCATTTTGTTGGATATTGGTTGATTTTTTGGAAGTGTAGATCTATGATCTCCTCTATCTTATTTCATGATTTATCTTCTTATATCTAGTGATCACCATTGAAGGTGACATATAATTGATTATTGATATCAGATTCATTAATTTCAAACTTGTTGTTTCTTTTACTTTCCTTCATTTTTTTAATTTATTATTTCTAGATAAATTCATATATACTTGTTTCATAATTCATAATACACATTCTATGAAATTCATTCATTATATTCCTTATAAATTCATCATTTATCTTGATCTCTTTCAATTGATTATGGAATTAATTGAATAGCTATAACATAGATATTTATATGCTTTTTGGGAATTTTCTACATTACATGTTTTTTTGGATTTATTTCAAAATAACTTTTATATGGTATTTTGGTGAAATTGTGGGCTTTGGCCTGGGTTTTTATTTAAAAATTTAATTTCCTTGATTGGAATTAAATGAATTGAACTATTTTATTTTTTCAAAATATTTTTAAATGCTTGAGTTTATTTAATAACTATGAACCCCATTTTAATGTTTTAATACATGTCTTTAAATTGGTGTATTTGAGTTATTTGAAAAAAATTATTTATTCACATGGAATGAGGGTGTCGACCCATTTTTTCAAAATTATTTCAATCCTTATAAATTATAATACTTCCTTTAAATTATTTAGATATTTTTGGAAATAAATTATTGTTTTAAAGGATATTTTGAAATTTTAATGAAGAGTTGTGAGAGTAAGTGGGTATTAGTACCCCTTTTGAATATTTAATTGCTTAAAAGGTTTTAGAATGAACTGATGACCATTTTATTGGAATGTTTGGAATTTTAATAATGAATTCTTAAAGCAATCAGGTGAAATTACACTTTTTTTAATGTTGAAATTACTTAAAAGGATTTAAATTAAACTGATGATTCTTGATATCTTGGTTAATACTTTATGATGATCCGCTTTTTCAATAATTTATTAATGTAACATTAATCTTATAATTCATATTTTTGGGTGTTGGAAAAGGTATTATTTACTTTGAGTGAATTGGGGTGAGAGTGAGATTTGAATTGAGAACATGAAAGGGTTAGGCTATTGGAACCTATATAGTTAGATGATATGTATGAGATATATGCTTCACTAGTGGACTCACAACCTTCTAGTGGATATATAGAGAACATGAAAGGGTTAGGCTATTGAAATGCATCCAGGAAACTAGGTGTGCATGGAACTGGCTTAATTTCGACCCCTGAGACTATATGTAGGCCAAAAAATTTGTCATGTTGTATTTAATTAGTTATTCTATGGTGGACTCACTATCATACCTAGGTTATACCCATGACATCCATATACTTGATCTTAATACATGAAAGCATTCATTGTCACTATATGGAACCATAGTTTCATTTATGGCTTCATTTATGGTTATTTCACACCCTAAATCTGTTGCATTCAATCCTGATAGTATTTCAATATAAGGTGAATATTTTTATCATTTCTTTATTAGATAATTATCTTCTGAGATGGTTTTAATATCTTTTCAAGAAAACTTTTATTTTCTGAATGGTTAATGTCAGGTTTTACGGGTTTAGTTTAATAATTGATTTTTAAATGTTCAAACTTCTATATTAAATTAATCTATTTTTCTTTTATTTATAATCATAATTCTACTGGGCCCTTTATCTCACTTGATTCTTGTACCTTTTTTGTGTTTACAACTCATTATTATCTTTTAAAATGTTTATGTGTTCTCCTTCCTTTGTAGTTTCATGATTAGGTTACTAGGGGTGTTTGACGTGGGACATGGTGGGTGGTTGTGGACCACCAAGAGACAGGTTTTAGTGGTTTTGTTTTTCTTTATTCTTTCATAGTGTCTATGTGTACTTGATATGTATGAGTTGATTGAATATATACACACACACACACAGAGATATATAATTATCTTTCCTCATTTTACAATATTATTGTAATAATTTTGGGGAGATATAATTTACAACATTTATTTGTTAATGCCCAAGTGCTTTCCATCTTCCCATGGAGATCAAGAATGCTCTTCAGGTTAGTGCGGAATTAGATCAGGTATCTATTTAGATATATCCGACGTTAGTTCATTACAAATGGAATTATATGAGGTATTTATATAAAGGTAAATACTTGAATTTGAATTCATTATGTTCTTTGGGGTGAGTTATGGTATAAAAGAGGCTAATAAAGTGTCCAGACTCAAGAGGTAGTCCGTGAGTAGGTACTTGACCACCACCCCTTCATGGAGAGACTAGACTTACCAGGGATGATGGGAGTTGAGTATTTATTTTTACTTATTTTTTTACTTATGATAAATTATATTTAGATTACCAATGATACTATCTTTGATTTTGGTGAATCTATTATGATTTTTTGGAACAATAATGGAAGGATAACCACATTATCACCATGTTTTCATGGTCTAGTAAATTTTTAGGAATCGGTGTGACTAATCTATAAGTACATCCATGAATAGTTGTGATGTTAGTGTGGGGTTTACCAACCAATATGACCAATCCATTTACATTTATAAATTTTTTTATAAACATCAAACCTTAACCATTTTCTTCTAAGTGACTTCACTTATGTGATGTTGTTTATATAGGTTATGGATGTGGGTTGTTTCGTGATCTCCTCTAATTGTTTCAAATTCAATCCCTTGTTAATAATTTTATATCACTTCTAAAAACTAAATTGTGTCTTAATTTTTTTTATGTTCTTTAAGAAATGTTTTCAATGAATAAAAAATATGATTTTTATGAAACTTGTTTCAAAACATAATTACCAAATACTATTATGTGATTTGGTAAAACAATGTTTTAAGAGTAAATTGTTGTTTTTAATGGATTTAAATGGAAATGGTTTTGTTAATTGGAAAATGAGATTAATTATTTTAAAAACAAGGAATAATTTACATTTGATGATAAAGTGTTTTTGAAATTGAAATTTATTTATAACAAGAATTATCATTTTGAAAGGAAATAGTAATATTTTAATAAATGGTGAAATCCTTTGTGTTATGAAATCAATGATGTTTTGATGAAAGTGTGTTGTGTATTTCATTAAAGGATTTTGTTATATTTTTTAGTGTTATATGATTATTTATTTTATATTCCTATGTTTTGTGATGTTTAAAATATTATCTGAGAAAGTTCATTAATAAATATAGAATGTTGGTCATATGGTCATGTCCTCGAGGTAGTACTTCACATTTTCTAGAAGTTGAATCTCTTTTCAATAACTCTACCCAAACATCATATCGAGTATTGGAGAAAGATAATTTATATTATTTGAACCTCATACAAGAATTTTTTAGTTTTTACCACCTAATTATAAAGGTGAATGTGGTACTCATGAGGCGGTGCAGAGTCTTGAAGAAGTTGATGTGATTTTTTTATACTCATAGGACTCCTAAATCTATGGATGTTATGTGTTTCCACTCCTTTTTTGAAGAATATGTCTCATAGTTGTGGGAAATTTAAATTACCTACAGTATTTATTATATAGTTTCTTTGTAATTATTCAAGTCAGCCTTTATCCAGTGGCATTATCTTGAGGAAGTAAAAAGGGAGAATATTTATGAGTTTGAGAGTTTCAGTCAAGATGATCTTTGAGTTGCGAAGTGTGGAAATAAGTTATCATGTTTGATATATTACATAACTAGTCTTATTGGTTATGAATCCATTAGGGATATATATTTTAGAAAATTTCTTCACATAAACCATTTAACTTCCATGCCTATGGAATTGTTGATCTCTTATTCAGAGATGGTTGAAAGGGAGTTTTCAGAAAAGTGGAGCTATCAAAACCATTGGAATGGATAAATTTCACATTCCCAATTGAGGATGTTCAGTCTCTTTTGGAAAATAATATAACTACCGTGTGTTTCTAGTGTGGATAACCTTTTCATTACAATTTTTTTCAAAATCTCTATGATTTTTTAAACAGTGTGGCCAGTTCTATCACATTTTGAGGTTCTATAAGTTGGGAAATCAAATATGAATAATTTGGTTCGGAATATCATCTCTAGAATATGGGACAATAGAAACTTCATGATAATAGGGATACAACCTTATATCATGCAGTGAATATTTTCATTCAGTGGAGGAGCTTTTGGATGCCTGGTGTTTTCAATAAATGTGTTTAGTGTTGACCATGTTTGTTGTTTCTGACATCGGAGTGAAAATTGTTTGAGTTTTTCATCTTATGGCCTATCTACTTTGGAATGATTTTGTTTTGGGATATATTTTTGTTATCTTGTGGAACATGGCATGGGACATTCATGGATTGGTGATGTAATAATGGGGTCCTTCGATTGACTTCTTTTTTTGTTCCTTGGTGTCCTCTTTTTTTTACTTGATTGTCAAAGCACAATTTTGAAAATTTGATGATCTCCCATGTGAGAGTGTATTTCTCTGTCTAGAACTGGCCTTGATTTTTATGATCCTTCTATTTGGACTTAGATAAACCATGGGAATATAATTGGATAACTATGAAAATGTGGATTTTTGATAAATCATTCACATGGTGGTTCTGGCATTTTTTTAATTAGATCATCAAGGTATGGGGCTTGGTTTGAAAAATCCCTAGATACCATTGTGTGATAACCCATGGTATAAATCCTTGTCAGTTCTATACCTTTCTTGTGGTTGTTTTATCATTGATATTTCTCCATGTCCAGTGGTTGAAGTATCTTATTTGAGTTTCAAGGGATGTGGTTTTCTTACGTTATAACATTTTGGTGAATCTCTAAATGGTGGGGAGAACTATGAATGTGTTTAAAAAATTGCCTTATTTGGAGACATGTGATTATCTAGATGCTTGATCTATGATTTGGGTGTGTGTTTATCCTTTTGTTGAGTCTTAATTATAGACCATGGACCATTCACCTCACCAGATGAGTAAGGAGGTTTTTATTATGTCATAGTGTTCTGTGTTTTGGATTGGATTATTTCTATGGAAAGAAATTACTATAGTGGGTAGGTTGTAATAACCAATTATTTTTTATTTCTTAGAACCATTTATTTTATTACCTAATGATTCAGTATCTTCAAGGGTATTTTTTGGTGTTTTTTAGACTTTGTTAATGGTTTTTTGGCTTGTGCACAGTTTTGCATATTTTGAAAAAGTTTGTAACCTAGAAATTAAGGGGTAAAATGGTCGATGCATGTTTTGAAAAAGTGTGATGACAAAATATTAAACACCTCGATTGTCTCTATTCTAGGTTCACGGTTTGTGTATAGATAGAAAAAAAATTATGACATAGCCTAGAATACAGTGCCGATAGGGATTAAATTTATGAATATTGTAATTAAAATATTGAAATTCCCTAATTAACACTAAACACCTCCCACTCGAACATAAATAGATTCTCTAACTTTTTGGGATCCAAATAGATCCATTTTGGCTCTCCCAAACCAAATTTATTGGCAGGTTGTTATGTCAATCAAAGTGGATATCATATCCTTCAGTGAGTTCTTCTCTTATTTTCTTGGATCTACCTTCTCCTCCTAATTCCTTATTCTTAAAGGATATTATATCCTATAGTTTTGTTGTATCTTCATTGACTAGTGAGTAATTTTATATCTAAGATATACCTACCTTATTTCAAGATCTATATTCATAGATCCAGTGATCTCCATTGAAGGTGACACATATTGGATTGTTTCAATTGGATTCCATAATTTCTAACACTGGTTCTATGAAATTCATCAATTAAATTAATTATAAGTTATTCATTGATCCTATTATATTTGAATTTATTATGGTACTAATTTAATTCATATAATGTTGATCTTTGTTAACTTTTTGAATTGTTTAAATTCCATGCTTTTTTTATTTATTTCCAAATAATATTTAAAAGGTATTTCCGTGAAACTGAGTTCTTTGTAATGAGTTTTTTACATAATAAAATTCATTAGTTCGAATTAAATGAATTGAACTCTTTGATGTTTTCAAAATAGTTTTAAGTGATTTATTTTATTAAATGACCAATAACCCCAATTGAATGTTTTAAACATTATTTTGAAATTCATATTCTTGGGTTATTTGAAATAAATGATTTATTCTCACGGAAAGTGGGTGTAGACCAATTTTATCAAAATTAATTCAATCCATTTAAATTTTAATAATTTCTTTAAATAGTTTGTGGATGGTTTTAAATAAATGATTTTCCTACAGGTATGTTTGGAACTTTAATGATGAATTGTGAATGGAAGTGTGTATTATTAACCATTTTTAATATTGAATTATTTAACTGGATTTGTATTTAATTGATAATTTTTTTAATGGAGCATTTGTAATTTTAATGATTAATTTGGAAAGGAAGTATGAAGGGTTACCCTTTCTTAATGTTGAAATTATTTTAATGGATTTGAATTGAATTGAAGTTTCTTGATGATCCGATTAGAACTCTATAATGATCTTCTATTGTAATAATCCCTTAATGTAACTTCATTCTTATACTTACCATTATTGGGTTTTACAAAATGGAATATTTACTTTGAGGTAATTGGCGGTGACGGTGAGATGTGATTTGAGGGATAGTGCACATGATTGATATTTATTAGGACCCCCTAGTGATCCTTGTAACATTAAAATCTCTCTCAACTATTTTGACAGGACATGGGAACCTGGATAGTTGGATGATATTTCCTAGATATATGCTTCACTAGCAGACTCACACCCTTCTAGTGGATCCATAGAGAACGTGAATGGTTTAGGCTATTTACTTGTGGCCAAGAAACCAGGAGTCCATGGAACTAGTTTTCATTAGACCCATGAGACTATATGTTAGCCTGAAAATTGGTCATGTTGTATATAATTAACTATTCTAAGGTGGAATCACTATCGTACCTATGTTGTATGCATGAAACCCATATACTTAATCTAGATACATGACAACATTAATTGTCTCTATTTGGTTATATAGTTTCAATACTTGCTTCATTTATTTTTATTAATAACCCTGACTCTATTGATTTTTCTGTTTTTAGTCATTCCATGTTAGGTGCATATATTTATCATTTCTTGATTATCTGAATTTATAATGTGAAATGGTTTCTAAATATTTTCAACAAAATGTTCAGTTTCTAAATGGTAAAGGGAGTGTTTTAAAAGTTTAGTTTAGTAAACAAATTTTAAATATTTAAATATCAATTTTAAACTAATCATATTATTCTTCTACTTATGCTCCTTATTTAGCACATTTGAATTATCTCATGATGTAACTACACAGAATATTTGGTGGAATCCTATTGGGTTCTTTAGCTAACAACCTTATTGTACCTTTTTGGTGTTTGTATCTCTTTATTGTCTTATATAATGTGTTCACTCTCTCGCCTTCAGTTATGGGATCATGATTTTGTGACTAAGGATGGGTGACTTGGGACATGGTCGGTGGTTGTGGACCACTATGATTTGGGTTTTTGCGGTTATGTTCCACTTTCTATTTTCTTAGGGTCACTTTGTACTTGATATGTATGTATTAATTGATATATATATATATATATGTATATGTATATAATCATTTTTACACATTATACTATGTTATTTTAATACTTTGAGGGGGAAATCATTCCCAACATATTTTTTTTAATGCTCTGGTGCTTTACACTAGCCCTTGGAGATCGGTAACCCTCTTTAGGGTAGTGAAGAATCATCTCGAGTATCAGTTCAGATGGTATCCCATTTTGGTTCGATAAAATGAAAATATTTAATTTCATAATTCCATTTTACAAGTGTTAAATATTTGAATATGGGTATGGATGAAGGTTTTTTAATAATTCCATGAAACTTCTATAGGAATAAAAAACAAATACCACGAAAAAAATATTTTTTTCATGAAGGAATTTTAGATGTCCTTAAAAAATAATGAAACGTTTAACTACTCTTTTAAGATTTTTTTAGAAATAACCAGGTCAATCCCAAAAAAAATAATAGGTTATAGATCAACCATACATTTGGGAGAAGAGATCACCATATAGGACCAAGCCAACAGGGCTAGGCTATGGTGGAAACTATCATTGTAGAGGCATAATACCAATTTGAGTAGGAATGAGTGCACACATGTTGAACATAGGAGGTTCATGGTGTATATACATTGGAACACACCATGGTTGTGTGTGAAGGGTTCTAAAGTGTACCGAGTAACATGAATCAATCAACTAAAGAAACAAAAATGATTTTTTAATATTCGATTCACAAGGGTTTCTTCTAAGATAGTTAGCAATGAAGTGAAAAATTGTTCACCAATTTAAAAACTAAGAAACATAACAATATTCATTCAATTCTAGTGATCACCAATATCTAATAGAATATCACATCTTCTCCTACATTAATTTTTTTGAGTGTTTACTATTCATAAGAAGTTCATCCTGGATAGAGATGCTATTTACATTGATCGAGACATTGTACTTCACAAACTGTGATACATGCGTACAAACTACTTGATATGTGAAATGTGTTTCACATATATTTTCCATGAGTAATGATTTTATGGATCTTCCATTAATAGAGTATATTTCAAGAATACAGATAATATGTGTACACTCAGTACATCTAATATATGATCAATGTTCTTCCATGACTATGAATATTGGCCATAGATGAAGATTATATGAAAAAGAGTACATAACTTCCAAGAAGTCCTTCAGTTAAATCCTTCCATATGTAATTTTCACAAGTAGAAAAATACCCTATACCAACAGTTTGAAACTGTTGCTATAGGCCTCCAAATTGTTGGTATATCCTATAACAACGATTTGGAGAACTGTGTCCAAGTAAGCTGTGGGGATAGTTATATACCAATGGTTCTCCAAAAACCATTGGTATAGACCTATACCAACGGTTTTGAAAACCGTTGGTATAAGTAATATGAAAAATATATACCAATGGTTCCAGAAAATCATTGGTATATGTATTTGAAAAAAGAATCATTCGGTGTGTTTGGATCCCAGAACCTGGTGTTTATGATTGAACAACCTAACCACTAACCTAACTTGACTTTTTTAACATAATTTCATAAATATATATATATGTATTGTCATGAATATTTTAAATTTTGATTTATCCAATGTTCTCTGTAAGAAGATTCCATAAAAAATACATGTAACTATACCAAGGGTTCTCAAAACTGTTAGTATAAACTCTTTCATTTTGGGACCTATGCCAACGGTTTGGGAAAAAAATTGGTAAAGGGGGACCTATACCAATGGTTTGGGGAAAACCATTGGTATAGGGTCTCTATTATGGACCTATACCAACGGTTTGGCCAAAACTATTTTCATAGGTTCATATAAGTGACATATACCAACGGTTTTCCCCAAACCATTGATATAGGTCCATATAAGTGAACTATACCAATTGTTTTCCCAATACCATTGTTATAGATCTTATTTTTAGTAGTGTGTAAAGATGTTCTATGTGAATAGATCCATGATTAATGTCGAGAACCTATATCCATGAGAAAATTCATCGACCTTATATGAAGCATGAAACTTCTTTGTGAATAAATATTCCCAAAGGATTCGAGCTACATCCATAGAGAATGAACCACCCATGAAAATTTGGATCTTTTATTTATATTGGGATCTTACTTTGTGAGTTATATGCAAAAATATTTCACACTCCATTGATCAGTGTACACGCTTTGATCATATTCTTGTAGCTAAGGTCAAAGTGGATTCAAAGTTACAAATTTATTCTTTTGATGTACATACTTATCAACAAACATTCACTTTTTATAAGTGATCAAGAAGCTACATCCAAATAACACCTAGATGATAATAAATCCATATAATTACATGTGTGAGATAAAAATATAGATACATTCATAAAATTTCACATTGAATTCATTTAAATTGAATGAGGAGAATAAAAATGGAATCCATGTGTGCATAAAGGGATATTTGATTCCTATAACACTCATGCATGCCTATCATGTATAAACATATATTAATTCAATGTATGGTTTAATGGTGAGGAATAAAAATTCATGTAACACAAAATTATGATGCATGAATCCAAGAAATGGGACCAATGAATGATTTATAAAGGATTCCATGTGAATAATAATACAATAAATATATAAATATGATGAATTTTTGTGAAAATAAATTATGATTTATTAAGGTGTATTAAACATGAAATTATATACATGATCACAATGAGGATTTAGGGATTAAATGTGATGATTAAATTAATCCATGACTTTAATGAAGATTATCATGGTACATGTATCATAATTCATGTGGAATTTTTTTGGAACATTTCTTGGATATTAAATTTGAATTAACATAAATGATATTATTGTGTATATATTTTTGTAGGTATGATGAAGAAAATTGAGTGATAATCCTTCTAGTCTAAGGCAATTAAAAAACTCTATATAGTTGAAGAAGGGATAACCTGATAATCTAAAGTATCATATGAATTGGTTGAGATGAATATAAGAGTCTATGAAGTAGACACACTTGATTTTTTGAAGTCTGAGAAAAATTAGATCATTCTAGATTTGGTGTGAATGAGTTTCAGCACAAATAGTATTATTCCAAGAATTTGTTGAATATTATGAAGGGTGAGAAGGATAAATCATGATACTATAGGAATATATAGGAATATGACAATAAAAAATAAATAGGAATTTCTACTAGTGTATCAATACAAAGAAGAAGATGGGACTAGTAAATTGGATATTTAACTAGTTTGTAATGATCCTTGAGTACTGTGGTGTATAACCAGTTAGGGAATAGGGGTAAAGTTACATTTGGATGTATAACCAATTGGGGAGAAAGAGTGTGTGGAAAGGGTAAATAAATAAGATAAAATACTACATTATATAACCTATTTATCTTTATCACTTTGTAATAATAAATAAATTTAGAGTGGAGAATCAATGTTGGTGTGTCTAACCAACGTGGAAACGAGTATGTTTATATACCAAACCTTGTAAATATTGCATGTTTATCTATCATTATTTATCAGCACACATAAATTGATATTATATTTAGTGTATTAAAAATACTAATAGGTTCGGGAAGACAAATAAAATAGAAATATATTTCATTAAAAGACTCTAGTAATCCCCCCCCCCACAGTGGTCTACTAACCTAAAGATTTACAATTTGTATGATATTAGGTTCCCTATAAAGATTAAAATAATTTCACTAGTTCATTAAAAATATTTTATAATCAAAATATTTCAGGATAATTTTTAGTGAACATAAATAGAGAAAAAGAAGTTAATCCTAATGATTAAAAAGTGTAGATTTCTACCAAGACTCAAAAAATAGTTAGAAAAACAATGTAAAGGAATTAAAAGAATGTTATAATAGTAAAGGGAGTCATAAGACTAACTCAAAGAAATGAGGGTGGTTTATCTATAAATAAATATATTGATTAATATTCTTCAAATGAATCTTGTTTAATTTATGATGATGATGTATCACTTATTGATATTAATTTAGAGTTTAAATACCATCTCAAAAAGTTCCCCAAGAAGTAGTAAATTTTATTGTAATGACATTGAAGGTACTTCATTATGAGAAATTAAAAAATTAATAAGAGCCTATGAAATTGAAGTTGAATTGGATAAAAGATTCAGCCTATGAAAAACTATCAGAAAACTAGTAATGTAGAAAGTTAAAATAATATCACTTGGAAATTAAATATATGGTGAAGAAACTGAAGAATTTTGGAGTCATTTTTATGAGAAAGAAGTATCTAATAATTTTTTTATATAATCCTTCCTTAAACATCAAAAATGGAATAAAATGTAAATGTATGTAAAACATTCTCAATTGGAATTAAAGTAAAAAAATATGCAATGTTCAAAACTGTTCAGCAAAATAATTAAAAATAGTATATGAGGATCAAATTAATAAAATAAAATAGATTTAGGGATATAGCCTAAGAATGGTTTAAGATTAGAAATAATCTCTCAACATGAAGTGCATTGACCTTACGGTTAGTCTATGAAGCCTTTAATCCAAAAAATATTGACTGCCCAAGATCATGAGAGGAAATATAATATAGATTAGACATTCTTTAGGAACCATGGATCTAGATGGACTTATATGAGTAGAAAAAATGTTGTGATATCATCTTCTATAGTGGAATCATCCACCAAAACAAAGGTATTCTCTAACCCATAAATTTTATTTTTTTATTAATTTTAATCAACATTTTAGTATAGGTTTAAAACAATATTATAAGGAAATATGGATTTTAACAACTTCTAAAAAACCCACTACATAAAAAATGTATGATTTGACGGAATGTATGAAATTGTTTTCCCAAGGAGTGGTATATGGTTTATGGATCAACTCACAAATAATAAGTCACAAAACCAATTAAATCTGTACTAATATAAATATAAATTAAATGAATTAGGTTCATATTTTTTTTTTCATTTGAGGTTTGGAGACAAATCATGTGAGTTTTTGCGTAAGAATTCATTTCATTGAAATCATAAAAATACTATTGAAAGGGGGACACAATTTAAAGAGATAATATATTGTACTTGGAAAAATAAAATTTAAAAGAGAAATGTGAGTATGAATTGAGGATAAAACAGAGGAAAATCATTGAGTCAGATTCACTTAAGAAGATAAATAAATAATGATATATTTATGAATGGGTTCGTGGAGAAATATAGAGTCTTGTGTAATAGGTGAGGTAAATCTAGTCATAATCCCCATAAGTGAATTTATATTATACCCAAATGGTGGGATATAATTTTAAATAAAACGATATCAATTGAAACATCATGTGTAGAAATTAATAGTCAATAATGAGGTTTCCCACATAGGTAATACTGAGAAAATAAAGATATAATGGTCTAGGTTGTGAGAAAACTATCAACCTAAATGTTTCTTCTAAGAGACATAAATATTACTATTTATTTAATATTATTTTATTTATTATGTGAAAATATATAGTGAATTGAGAGAATAGTTTGAAGATTTTAGTTCTGGACAACAAAGAAGATGAATCTTTTTTATGTTTCACAGCCATGATAAAGAGGAGGAGAATAATGAATCCCTTGATGGGGATTTTGTATGAGTAAGTTGCTTCAAATAGGTATTATTTAATGTAAAATTAAATATTTTACACCTCATGGAAATTTTAATTGAGTTATACCAATCGCACTTTCTATCCCTGTTATAATTATACCAATTCTACAAATTAAGGGGGGTTTGCTGGTTGAAAAAAAGATGAGAAAAAGGGTATTCATTTTTATTATAATTTAACATTATGGTGTAATTGTTGAAGTCTGTTCAGAATGTATAATTTTTATTTCCTTAACCACTAAATTTAGATATTTTTTGGATGATTTAACAAGAATTTTAATTAATATCCCACACTGTAAGCATTAGTTGCATCTTTCTGGTTTTCTAGACAAGGATAGGCAATTTAGATATATATTATGAAAATCGAAGAAAATTTTCTAATAAAACCATGTAGTATAATCCTTATCTATATATAATTGTTAAGAGAGATTGATTGTCTTAAAATAAAGAGAAATTAAGGGAAACCACATGTATTACCCAATGACGTTGATTTTCATTAAGGGGGTGATGGTTAGAGGGAAAATATTTACTTTAATGTTGTGAAGAGATGTTGACAAAAAATACAAAGGGGGAAATTTTTTATTCCAAGAAATTATTTCATTGGTTTTAATTGTTTCAATATATGGTTGGTGTTTTGGAATAAACAGCTAATGAGGATATTGATGTCATAAATAATAATCGTTGACATTTGAGGGAAATCATGATTTGGTTATTTTTTAAGAAATTGAATGATTTTATATGTGATTTTCCATAAGAAATATACTATTACTATATAAATATTATCAAAGAATATAGTAATGATAATACTAATATTGATGAAAACATTTTAAAGTGATAAATATTTAAATTTTTTGATGTTTGAAACTTATTTTAGAATTACATTAAATTTTTTAATGAATATAAACTGATGAATGGGAAAAAAATATTTTTTATAAAAAAAATAGAAGTAATTTAACATTATTTTGAAGTTTACTAACAATTTTTATTGGATTTTAGTAAAAAAAATATGGTTGATCCATGAATCCAAAGGGTTCAGGTCAACTGCACAAATGGGAGTAGAGCTCACTATATAGGGGAAACCCTCAAGGATAGATTGAGTCATATTGTGAGTATATTGGTGGTAGATAACCTACATAGGTAGGAATGAGTGCACATGAGTGGTGAACAAGAATTTCATGGTTCACATTAGATGATGGGCACCATGGACATATGTTTGTAGTATTTCAAAATGGACCCAGCTACTCAAATTTAGTACCTAAGAAAATAGAATTCATTTTATCAGAGTGTATTTATGTTTGTTTTTTCAATGTGTTATAGTTTAAAAGTGGAGTATTATTCACCCTTTTAAAAATATATTCTTATAATAAGGTTCTTTAAATCCTAGATACCACATTTTTATTGAATCTCATGTCATCTCCTTCCTTCAACCCTTCATGGGATTGTTTTGTGTAGTATTTTCCACCATGACTGAGATCATATATCCTGTGATCGAGTTATTATTATTAATATATCATTATACGTGCATATAATTTGATCAAATAGTGATATGAGTTTCACATTGACCATATATTTTTAATTAATTCATGGATCTTCTGTGAATGGAGAATTTACTATGAGCATGGATAATTCATGGAAGTTTTATTCATATCATTCATAGGAATTGAGAATCCACGAGTATAATGATTGGCATGTAGTTGGTGCTTCATGAGAACTAGATATATGTTAATTCAAGAACAATACTTCCTTGAGGAAATTCCATTAGGTCCATCAATAAGAAAGTGCATGGATCATTGGTACAAATGAATCTTTCAGGAATGTCAATATACTTTTTTAAAGGATGGGGCCAAAGCCTCATTTTTTATTAAATCAAAGTAAAGACCTCTTTTTAACTGGGTAGAGGGAGACCCATTACATAGCCCAAAGGCCTAGTCAGAAATTTTCCCATTACATGGCCCGTAGGCCCAAATTTTTTTCCCAAGGCCCGTTCTGTGAATAGTACTGCTACAGTACCTATACTGCTACAAAACCGCATAGTACCCGCCATAGCTACAATACCCTACCGCAACTAGAGTGAGATGCTACCACTACTGTGCCCGTAATTTCTATAGTGCACGCCATTTCTATAGTGTGCTACAGTAATGCTACAATACCTACACCCCATGTGTGTTTCAAACCCCATTTTTCATGTATAATTATGAGGTTCTCACCACTAAGCCTAACCCCAACTACAATGTCAATATACTTCTTTTGTGATAATGGGGAGGAAATTTCCCTGAAGAATGAATATTCTATGTGAAATAATCTTTAGTGAGGTACCAAGATACATCAACAACTCATGGTCCATCCATTTGAACATGGATCATCCATACATATAAGTATTAAATTTTGAGAGTTCTACGCAAAGGTATTCTATATTCCACAAATTGATTCATGTTCTATAATCATTCCATGCCCGTATCCTGGGTCAAAGATGATTCAATGTCATTAAATTATGAAAGTGTTGTACATTCATACATACTACCATATGCATATGTAGGTTCTTGAGAGTCTACATCTATAATACATCTGGATGATAATAAAATCAATAAATGACTAGTTTATAACAAAATATTGATACATGAACCCAACTTTTCTTTCCGTGAATGTAAATAAAATGATGACAATAAATGTGGAATTTATGAATTCATAGAGGGAGACTATATTGATGTAGTACTCATGCATTGTTTCACGAACAAAAAAAATCATGTAATGTATAGGTTAACTCTAAGGAAGAAAAATTCATTCAACTTGAGATGATAATGCATGAATCCATGCAATGGGATCAATGTATGTATACCCAAGGAAGATATGTAAATCATCATGCATGTTGTGTAATAAAAAGATAAATTCAAGTGAGAATATATAAGTAATTATAATGGTGTATTAAACATAAAATAATAATCATGATAATAATGATAATTTTTGGATTAGAAGTGATAAATAAATTAATCTATGTATTTAATAGAGAATAATAGGATATATGTATCGTGGTTAATATAACATTAGATGAGGAATAATTTTAAGATATTTAACATGAATAATATTCCAAATTATTGTGGAAATAATTTATACTCATTGATATAATTAAAAATGCGGAAACTCACCTACCAAAATAATGATAATTAATGTGAACTAATGTACATGATATTATTGGGAATATATTTAAGTATGTGTGATAAGGAAAATTTTGTGAGAATCCTTTAATGTTGAGACTATTCATAATACTCTATTTTTCAAAAGAATATATAAAATAAAACTCTTAAGTATCTTAGAAATAAAGTGAAAAAAATATGGGTGCCTATAAAGGAGACATACCTAATTATTTTGAGACTTAGAATAACAAGATCATTCTAGATATGTTTTGGAATAATTTCAATACCAATAATCTCATTTCAAGAAGATATTAAATAACTAAGTGGTGCACATGAGAACTTCAGATCCTATAGGATCATGGAGGAAGATAACTCTAATGAATAAAAAGTATGTTATACTAATGAATCAATATATTAAAGCTAACGGAACATGTAGCTGGGATGTCTAACTAGTTGATAAAGAGGGTCAAGCGTTGGGTTGTATGAACTATTAAGGAATATTAGGAGAATTATAGAAGGGTTCTATAACAAATTGTGGAAAAATATTTTCTTGCAATGGTTCATAATATTTTTGAAGTGTACAATCAAGTAATAGGGTGTATTATTTGTAAGTTTTTATACCTTTACAATTCAAAGGAATATTGTAGTAGGTAATCCAAGTTGGGATATCTAACCAACAATTAACGGAGTGGGAATTTTTATCAAACCTTGTAAATATTTTTTATTTCACTCCCATTAATTATCATTAAACACAATGCAAGGTTGTGATATTATACTGAGTGGATCAATAACTATAACATGTTTAAGAATATGAATTGAAGAGAAATAAGTTTCTTGAAAAGATAAAAGTAATTCACTTCCCCACATGTCAACTAGCCTTGGGACATAAAAATAAAATGTGATTATATTTATATGTTATGGAATATCCATAAAATAATGTCTAAATTATATATTTTTTAAATTAATTTGTTTTTTTTAAAGGATTGAGGCGGAAAGGCCTCTATATTAAATGAAAAAAGAAAACAGGATAGGAACAACAATGAACCACAAAAAATACAGATAACCAAAACCAGGGTCCTTAACCCATTCAAGCCCCGCATTCTGATTGAGGGATTCCCGCCTGAGTCCAGGAATTGTTGTCCGGCTGGAAGTCCCATGTGAAGTACTCCTTCTCAAGATGGGATGGAGTTCAAAAAGATGTATTTTCTTCTCTTGTGTTGAACTATTCATCCATCTCCAGCACTAGAAACAGTCTGGCCGACTCCTTTAATTCTGAAACAGTATCCTCAAAACTAAACCATCAAGAAGCCCCTTTTCTGCTCCTGAGGGTAAGCTCATTAGGGTCTAACCATCAATGCATGCCTCACCAGGGTCCTCAAAAGAAAACCAGATAAAGATACAAATGAATTAGAAAGAAAACAGAAGAAAAATATAGATAACAGAACATCATTGGTCAGATAATGAAGGATCAATTATGAGGTCTAAAAGAATATAAATTCCCAAATCTGAAATTCAGTATCAAGGAACTCAAACCAAAGACCAAACCGTACTGTGCATAGCTTGAGAATGATGCTACACCGCATTCATAAAAGAACCAATTCAAGAAATGATCCTAAAAATAGGAGATCTATCCAAATCCCTTTTCAAGAGGGGTAAAAAAACATCAGGAAGTTTGTCATACCAAATGAAGACATCACCTTCAGCTCCTTTGTTATCCAATCTATCTACAACAGAATTAGCTTCCCTGTAGACATGAGTAATAACATTATTCATTGAGAAAAGGGAATCTAAACAATTAATCCATTGAATTTGAAGCTTCCATGAAAGTTGACATGAACCATCCCTAATAGCAGAGACAATCCTAGTCGAATCACTCTCTAGCCAGATATTATTCCAGCCATATTGTTTGGCCTGCTCCACTACAACAATGATTCCCATCATCTCAGCTTTAATTGAAGAAACAATACCATAAGAACCATGAAAGCAACCCACCACCATTCCCTTATGATCTCTGAACACGGAACCATATCCATAAGTACCAGTATTGCCTTTAGATGCACCATCTGAATTAACTTTCAACCAAACAACAAAAGGTTGTTTCCATAGAACTTCAAAAGTGCCAAATGGAGGTTTAAAATTTCCTTTGATACCAATTCGGTCAAGAACTGTGAAATCATGAATGAAATTATCACAATAATGCTTCTTAGGTAGTCCAGTCACACGTATCTCAACAAGTACGTGTGAGAGAGTAGAGGTTACCGGGAAGGATTTATTCTCATGGAGAATTTGATTCCTAGATAACCAAAAAAATTCAACAATTCAGAAGCAGAAACTTGAAATAAGTCTATCAGTTCTGAGGAGAGACCAAGATAGTTCTATCTTTGGATAAAGTCCACAATAGAGGACGTCCTAGGAAGATAAATCTCAAAGATATCCGCTAAAGCCTTCCATATTGATGCCGCAGTTGCGCAACAGAGGAATAAATGATCCGCATCCTCTCTGTGTTGGTGACAGAAAACACAAGAAGAACATAAAGATATACCACAATGTGGAAGATAATAATCAGTTGGAATCTTTCAATGAGCAATTCTCCAAACCAAATTGGAGCGAGATGGTCTAATAAATTTTTCATGCAAGTTCCTCATCTAATTATTGTCAAAGTTGGGGATCAAGGAGATCTCATAAAAATCCTTTGAAGTGAGAATTCCATTATCCGCAGTTTCCCAAGCCCAAAAATACTTCTTGTTTGAGAAAAAATAATTTTTGACAATGTTTATAATGTTGATTGGAAGTCCTTCCAAGTTTGAAGTTGGTCCTTGATGGTAATATCAAGATCAATGTTCGTATCATCCATCACCAACTCTATAAGGGGATCATCATTCCATTTGGCTTTCCAGAAATTAAGAGATGAGTCCTTCGAGGCTAACCATCTAGAATGAGCATCAATTGAGGAAAATATGTATTTGAAAGCAGGCCAGGGAGAGGAATCAATATGATTAAAAGACCCAATCTTTTGCCTATTAACGAATTTTCCCCGAAGAAAGTGTGAACTCTCAGAACTGCTGTTAAAAAGCCTCCACAGGAATGAAGCCTGCAATGAATCATTAAAGAGCACCAGATTCTTTATACCTAAACCCCCAGCATCATATGGCTTACAGCACTCTGACTAAGGAACCGTGGCCAGCTTTTTTTTGAAGATACTGCCACTCCAAATAATGTTCCTAAGGGAGGTATTGACACTTTTTATAAGCGAAATAGGACATTTGTAAACCATAAAAGAGTATACCATCTTGGAGATAATGACTGATTTCACTAAACAAACCCTGCCATCCATGGATAGGGACTTTCCTTTCCAGGTAGAGAGACTCCTTCTAATATTACTAACAATCTCTGTGAAATAACAAGTTTTCGGCTTCCCCAAAAACAAGGGAACTCCCAGATAATTGAAGGGAAGAGCTCATTCCTTAACATTAAGCTCATTGACAATAAAATTTTTCCTTTGATCACTTATGTTATTACCAAAGTAAATAGAAGATTTCTCCTAGATGATATCTTTACCAGAGACAGAATCATAGTGTAAAAGAGCACTTTTGATATTTTTTATATTTCTCTTATCACCTAAAGTGATTATGATGACATCATCTGCATATAAAAGGTGAGTGGGAGCAATGATACCCTTGCCATCATTAATAGACTTCATCTTCCCATTCCCAGCCATGATAGAAAGTAGTCTACTCAAATAATCCTCTGCTATAGAGAAAATAATTACAGAAAGGGGATAACCTTGTATAACCCCTCTAGAGAAATCAAAGAAACCACGAGGGGATCCATTAATAAGAATTGAAATCCGAGCAGAGAAAAATATAGTCTTGATCCAAGTAATGGTATCTTCATTAAACCCAAACATAAGAAGATCTTTGAAAATAAAACCCCAATTCATAGTATCAAAGGCCTTTCTGACATCAAGCTTGAGAGAAATATTACCACCTCGTGTAGGTTTCTTAAGAAAATTAACACATTTTGAGGCAGTAATGAGACAATATTGAATAGATCTTCCCTTGATAAATTCAAATTGATTATGTGAAACAATCCTACTAGAAATTGTTGTGAGTCTTGTGGAAAGGATTTTTCAGATGATTTTAAAAATGGTGTTGACTAAAGCCACAGGTCTGTACAAATGCATTTCATTAGCATTATCAGTTTTTGGGATAAGAGCAAGGAACTGAGCATTTATTCCATAAGGGAGGTCCCCACCTTTGAAAAAGTGAATTACAAGCATACAGACATCATATTGAATGATGTCATAGTAGGTTTGGAAAAAGAAGTTACAAAAAAACCATCTGGACATGGGGTTCTTTCAGGTTTGAGACAAAAAACAGCCTCTTTTATTTCAATGCTCAAAGGAATAGAAATGAGATTAGCCTTATCTTGATGAGTAACCAATTTGGGGATAATACCCTCCACCGGCTCATTCGTTGAAGTAGGGCCATTAAAGAGATCCTTGAAATAAGAAATGACATGTTCTGAGAGATCCCTATCATTGTCAATAACTTCGTCCCCATTCCTGATCATCAAGAGAGGTTTAGAAATCCTCCTGATTCATTGTAGGGAATTGAAGAATTTTGTGTTCCTGTCACCATCCTTTAACCATTTAGCCTTAAAAATATCCCTTTGCAGAGCATCATTCATATTCAATAGGTTATTACACTTTGAAATAATCTCATAATCCTCCTCGATCCCATTAGGAAAGTTATTCAAAGTATTCTGAACTTGCAAATACTGAAGAGAATCTTCAAGAGATGGGATATCCTGATCAATAAGGCTAAATTTCTCTTCGCTCCATGTTCTCATAGATCTTTTAAGGACTTATAATTTGTTAATGCAAACAAACACATTATGACTTGATCGGATAGAATTCCAGGTGTTTTTAACTATAGAAGCACAGTCAGGATGATTAACCCAGGCTTTGTTGAATCTGAAGGGAAATAGAGGTCTAGATTCCTTGCCACACAGATTAACAAGAATTGGATGATGATCAGAATTAATCTTAGAAAGACTAATATAGGAGATGGATTCCCAGTAATCAAGGGAAGCTTCATTAATAAATTATCTGTCAATTCTTCTAGCAATAACTCTATTTAAAAAACTCTTGTACCAAGTGAATTTAGCCCCAACCAAATTAATTTCATGCAGATCATTGGAATATATGCAATTCTTAAAATCCCTAGAGGAGATGGCATTAAACACAGTACCCAGCTTTTCATCCATATGAATGACTGAATTAAAGTCCCCAAGAATAATCCAAGGATCAGAAATTATAGAACAAAGTACACCAATATCCATCCATAGTCTCCTTTGATCCTGATAACTGGTGTTGGCTTAAACAAAAGAGCAATAGTGATGAATACCAGAGACATTGAAGGAAAAAGTCACATGTTGTCCACCATTATCAATTAAAGACATGTCAAACAAAGATGTGTGAGCCAAGAACTAGAGGCTTTTGACTTCAGAGAAACAAATATTATAGTCCACTAAGTAAAAACCAAGAGAGTTCAGACTAGCAATGTTTGGGGAGAAAATCCTCTTAGGTTCAGAAATCCCAATAAGAATAGGTTTGTGCTGTATAACAAAGGATTTCAGGGATCTCATAGTGTTTGAATTGTCAATCCCTGACAGTTCCAATACAAGATCTTCATTTAAACATAATGCCAGGTTTGGAGCCCTCTTTGTTTAGGACATTCTCTTCAGTTTTGATTGCCTTAGAGGGTCTTCCTACTTTCCATTTGGGAATTTCTGAAACTTTAACACCTTGAAGAAGATCATCAATATTTTAAACCTTGACATTATCTTTCTCTTGAGAATCAAAGGATATTCTGTCATTAAAACTTCTATTCTGACCACTTTGACTACCAACAGAAGTCAAATTAGTTACAAAATCTTTTTCATTACCCGAAGTAGATAAAGAGATAACAGATTCAGGTAATGGCTGACTAGAAGTAGATTTTACATCCATAGTATTAGAAGGAATCAAATTAATAAAAGAAGGATCTGATCATGACTGAACAACAACATGCTAATCACCAGAGTGTGCCTCTAAACATGCATCGATTTCAAAAAGATTTTCAACTAAAGTAGGAACTGTAATAAGATCCAAATCAATGCATATCATGGGAGACATGACTGTCATGTCTGACTTAGGTATGAAATCATCAGGATTAAATTGAGTGGTTCCTAACGCACTAAGAACATAATATGGATCAGCAGTGCAATCCTGCTTGCCAGAGTTAAGGTTTCCAGTCTCCTTACTATTCTGTAAGGACACCCCAAGATCAAAAACGTCTTTATAATAGTCTAGAAATATTTGATTCTCCTACTCTTCCTTATGTGAGGCCTCAACAAGTTTATGAACCTCATTAAATAGTTCAGTAAAAAGTTCCATATCGTCCTCACAGACCCATTCGAAATTCGGCTCTTCCTCCTCAACCATGTCAGACCAAGAGACCTTGTGTGAAGAGGAAGAAACAGATTGATTTGCAACAGAAACATTGGAAGTATTTGTAATAGGTAGGTTTTGAAAATGAGGGACCAGTGGGTTTTTTAGAATCCCTTTTTTTCATTACAAAGACTGACTTGTTCTTTTTGTTCCTATTATCCTCAGTCCAATCCGAGGTTTTGACTGTAGTACTAGGATACCTCTGAATCATTTTATAATTAGAGACCGTGTTCCTTAAAATTTTTCATACATCACAAAAATAGGGAACATTTTCATATTCCAATCTGATATCAGTTTTGATGCCATTAGCATTAAAAAGAATGCTACTAGGACTTTTAACTTCTAGATTTATGTCAACCAGAATTCCTGCAAAGAATCCAATTTCACCATCTAGTGTACGTTGATCCAACCTAATTGGGGTGCCTAGACATGATGCAATGTCATTAAGAATTCTCGGATGCCAATATACCCAATTTAAACCATGTAGTCTCACCCAGATTTGTGCACTCAATTGTTTAAAAGTAAAAGGATTGAAATTAACATCCCAATCAGATAGTATTAAAATCCCAGGCTTAAGTTGCAAATTACCCAGATTCCAGGAAAAATTAAAATATTCAGATGAATTGAGAATAATGTGAAAATAACCCTTACCGATTGAGATTAATCTCCAATACCTTAAGCCCTAGTAGTGTGAAATTCTGATCTTAAGATCAGCATGAGACTAAGGTTTGTCTCCTTTTGAATAAATTAAACGAGTGAGTGAAGAAAATTTTCATAGATCTAACCTTTGTTGCAAAGCATCCGGGTCCGTCACCACCGAGAAACCACCATTTTCTAATATGATGATATTTGAGGGTTTAGACAAAACCTCCTTTACCCGATTTGTAGAACCCGAAAGGACTTCTGCGAAGGACAAGTTTCTTCCTTGAACATTTGAGGAATCTTGATATCCCAAGGACTTACCATCTTCCTTCGAGACATGTCGATTATTTATTTATTATTTACTCATTGATTGTCGATAAATATAATTTTTTTGTTATGAATTAATATATGGTTTGGTTTAAATGGTTTAATTAAGTTATTATCAACATCATACCATACATTTAAGTTGTTACATTTTAGGTGAAATATTATTTTCTTCTTTTCAATCAGAAATATGATTTGTTTTTAGATTATAAATTCGAAAATAAATGGAAGGTAATATTTATACATTTTTGGTGTTTAGATTATATATTAACTTAGGTCTCTCTTGATTATTTATATTTATATATTATGACATTGGGGCATACTTCCCATGTTAATGTAATATTAGGCTTTATTCTGGAGATGTATTAGTTGGTCATAAGTCGCATCACGCTTACTCTTGAGTAGATTTTGGTTTAATATGTTTCTAAACTGTTAAATTAAAATTTTTCATATTCCCTTTTCATGAGATTAAATGAGATGTATATTTCTATAATTATCAATTTTTGGGTAAGTAAGACATGTCATAGTTTTATAAAATTTCAAGTGTGTGTATGGACCATATTAATTTATTTGAAGGTATGTGAAAAAAAAACTAAATCATTTGAAGAATACACATATATAAGGAATACATTAGATAAGGTTTTAACATATTTAAAACCATTTTAAATGAATAGAAATAAATTTCATCCAAGAAAAACCCTAATAAATAGATCAATTATTCATTACAGGTGACAATATTACTAGTCTCACATGTATTATCATGTTTAGGGTGACAATGTGGTTGGTTAAACTAATAAGTCAATATTTTATTCTTAAAGTGAATTATGGGTTATAATTAACATTGTAACTCTAAAAATTAGGTAATCATTGGAAAGGAGTGGAGATAATTCATATGATGGATTTGGAAAAGAAGTTTTCCACTCAAATATCCATTTGTTTTACATGATTTTATTGATGTTATTATTTACCTAAACAAATGTGTGATGAGAATAACACTAAATAGTACTCGAATCATAAGATAAATATGGACCTTGGACAACGAATAGTTATGATTCATGTTAACATAGGTCATCATTTTAATGGGATAATATATAATAAATTTTATTATCAAATATATGTGAAACATGATACTCGTCTGATAAAATCATAAATTATAGATAAAAATCTTCATAAAACTTTTATTTGACATCAATCATAAATCAAAAGTTGATTAATAGTAGAAAATTATGGTATAGGCAAAGAAATGGGAGAATTTTTCTCAATTGAGGGGAAACAAATTATGTATTAGAGGAACCCCTTCATTAAATTATGACAGGTGATGTTTTTCAATTACCATATATACGTATTTATTTGATGTATGAAAAGGATCACCTTGATACATTTACAGTAATTCATGTACACATATGACTAAATTTTATAAAACCAAAATGATAATATTGATATATTAAGGATAATGGATAATTTATAAAGGATATATCAAATAAATTATGGCATGATAGATACTATTTTTAAATGTAATTTTTAATATATAAAATAACTAAAGGAACGTCAATTTTCCGAAATTTACTCAATACTAACCTAGATATTTTCGAATCTCTTTTAAAGTTATATATACCTAGGAACTTTATTCAACATTTCTTTTGAAAATTTTATGAAAATTTCTTATGAAATATAGTACAGAATAGTTAAAAGATATTTTTCATGATATCCTTTATATATTGAGTAAAATAGAGAAAAACATGAGAGTTACATGATCTATTATTATGATAATAGTAATAAGGGTAAAGTTTTTTTCTTGAAAAATAAAACTATAGAAAGTTATAATTGTTTGAATGGTTTATTAAATCCTAAATTATGTGTCATGAAGGAAGGAAATATATCCATTTTGTAATGAAAAAAATGAAAAGATAATTTTTTAGAATATTTTAAGGAGTATTAGAAAATACATTGAGTGCCCACATTAGTTATTGATGTCATATATATTAATTTTTTTTTGTTTTAAAGGGTATAAAATACCAACTATGCATTAAAAAATTGAATATGTACATGAGTTGAAAGTTAATAAAGTATTATTTAATCTTGAAATTTACCTAAATAAATTGTAAATAGTTAATTAATTTTATAAATGAAATTGAATATTTATAGAGTTATAATTTGTATAAATGATGTGTATTTATCATCACATTGTTCTTTTAATTGATGTGTGAATTAATATATAAAATAATTGTTATTTTCTGAATAAAATTATATGTTTTTTATAAACATGATTGATGATTTGGTCCACTCTATATCAATTTTGAAAATAAAACTATAAAATTATTTTAATATAAAATTAAAGTGGTTTACCCATAATATTTTTCAAAATAAGTGCGTATAGTTCCAACCACCCATTAAGGGTAAATTTTAGTGACTAAATATTTCATTTACAAAAATATTTATATATAAACATAAATTTTAAAAATGATATGTGGTTATAAGTTTTATTTGTAAAATATGTATATAAAATTAAATATGTTTTGTTTTTATTACATAAAATAGATTCAGTTTTCAATATATATGTTTTTTGGAAATTATATTTTCTATGAGGTTTTTGGGGGTATATTTGAACATGGAGAAGTTCAAAATTTAATAATTTTCTGATAGTACTACTCTAAGTCAATGTGAATGGCATGTTACATCTTATAAGGTCATTGATATATTAGTAATAAAATATATTAAGGTAAAGAGTTACCTTAAAATGTTTTATCAAATGATTTTAATGAAAATTTTATATTTTATTAAAATGATATATTTTAAAGATAGTATGAATCTTATAAATTTTCACAGTATTTAAAAAACAAATAAAAGTCATTAAGATTATAACATAAGGTAATGTGATGAAAATAATTTTGAATATATTTTTTAATTAAATAATAATGATTGTCAATCCTTAATATCATAATTATTAAAATAATATATTTTTGAAAGATGTTATCTTAAAATATGAGTTTAGTGGTAGGATTTATCAAATGGAGACATTGAGATGAAATAAATATTACTTGATATGGAAAATTTAAAAAAACTATCTATGGAATTAAAAATAAGTTCATTTAGGTATTTCAAATTGGATATGTTGAGAATGATAATTATATATAGGGTTTATCTGTTATTTTATTAAGACTAAAAATATAGTATTTTTTCAGGTTATACAAAAACCTTTCCACTTTATTATTGTTTCATGAGTGTAGAAAAAAAAACATCTAACTATAATTATAATTAAATACTCTATGTATGACATTTTTTCCATGTTCAATTAAAATCATGTAATAGAAATGGTTAGTTAAAAAATATCAGGACCAATTTGAGTAGGATCTCATATACAGATATAGAGTTCAATCCTGATAAAAAAATAGACTATATAATTCACCAGATTATACCAAATAATGTGTTATACATAATTTAATTCGTATTCATGGGGTGTATTTTTCATATAAATATTTATTACCTAATGTTTAAAAGTAACATCTCATGTCAACTAGCATACTTTTATATCATAAATTCATCATCATTATGGATAACCTAATCTCAAGGAGTTTATGTATATATTTAATCTTATGGTTGTTTTTTATTAATCAAGATATGATTTTTCCTCTTTTCTGATGGGTGTAAAATGTCATACCTTAATTGAGATATAATAAATAAGTTCATTAATATTCTATGATAAGTGGCATGTAAAGAGTTTATCTACTTTGATTAGTAACATGAGATTCATTAATATACATAGATAAATGACATGAGATGTTTTTATTTTTATAATTCTTTTTTTCTTCTATAATCAAGAATATATAAGTATACCAAATTTATATTAGCATATTTTTTCTCCCATAGCCACATGATGTCTTTGAGAATTGGATTATATGATTATACATTATGTATATCATATACCTTGTGTACATGGGTATGGATATAAAATATTTTAATGTAGATAATACCAATAACATTTTAACTTAAGTATAAATAAGGTTTTCTTAGGGTAGTTATTTTCTTCAAATTATTATAATTAATGAATTCATAACTAATTTCAACATTATAAACCCCTATGTAGTTATGAAATTGGTTGTCTGAAAAAGAATAGGTTTTATTTTCCCCCAATTTGTTTTAAATTGTGATAGAATTATGAATACCACTCTAAATGGATTTTGGAGGATATTACAATGTATTTTTTGATATTATATCATGATTTTTTAACATATATTGTTACGACCATGTGAATTTTTATACTAATCAAGGAAAATATTTTTTGATCAATATCTAGGGTTTCCCATAGCTCTTCATCGGTGAATGGATCCCCTATGAGATGAGAGAATGTCTCAACATTTCCATCACTTTTGAATGAGGAAAATATCATTCTTTGTGTAAATTAGAAAAATCTATTGTAAATCCTTGGAATTTGGATTGATTAATTCTAAAGGATAACAAATTCAATGTCAATTCTAGTTATCTCAGTGAATAAAAAAACTTGATTAATTAAATTATTTATGATAACAAAACTATGATCAATTTATTTTACTGATGCATCAAATCCCTATATTCATAAATTGGTTTTGAAATTTGGAAAGAGAGGTTCAATAATTAATAAACTTAAAATGGGTATTAAAATTTTGTGGGCCTTAAAAAATAAAATAATTATTAGAATAATATGTTCATATAGAATCACAATCCTGGTGTTTCATAAAGATTAAAATTAAACTATTATCAACCCTTTAGGTTTTCTAATAAAATTTGAATTAGGGTGTTCCCAATTTAAAAACTTTTTATCACTTTTCATGTAAGGATCTTTTTCTCATTATGAGAAAATTTGTTTAAATAATCACTCAACCCTTAAACTCAATGAATTTTTATGTGAATAAATAAATTTTATTTATATAGGTATATTATGGTTTTTAATTTTTTCCCGCACACATGGATACCCTATGGATCATGTTATCTACATTGCTTCAATGAACTAATAAACCTCTATGATCACTTCCTTCAATGGTTAAAATTTTTAATTGACTCCATGTGTAGGTTTACTTCCATTACATGTTATAAGTCAACTCATTTCCACCAGAGGATCACTGCCTCTAAAGGAATATTACATAAATAATCTTCCTTCATGAAATACACTAGATTATGAGATCCAAAATTTATAGCCTTTTAAGTCGCTTCATCATTAGCATCATTTGGGATAATGAATCCTCAGTTCTTGATAGAGGTATTGATAAATTCCTCTCCATTTTATTATACACTTAATATAAACTCCCTCTTTATAGAATCTTTTTATTTCTAAAATAATTCTAGAACACATTCTTATTTACTTGACTATATAGGAAAAACATCCCACTTCTTTTAAAAATATCAATCATCAAAAAGGTTTCTAATCCACCACTTAATTAATGTGAACAATATTATCTTCAAGAACTTTATTAATGAGATTATGTTTTACATGATATTTAGATATGTTTTATTTTCATGGTTGTTGATTTTTTATTTATGTACCAATTATTAGGGAAAAATCCCATTAAAAATCACCTCAACATATCTTATATCATTCTCAGTTTTTCTGCACAAAAATTTCTACAATAAATTCATATCAATTTTCCAAAAGAGGAATATTAAGAAGGAATTGGATTATCCCTATACTGGAAACTCCCCTATTTATTTTAGGATCCACATGTTCAAAAAAATAATGTGTTTAAAATAAAAAAAAGTCTTTTAGTCACTACACCACCACATCCCTATCTCCCTTTTCCTGAGCGTGTTACGTGGAAAACTACATATCCACAAAATCCAAGACTACTATAAATATAATATCTTCAGGGTTTATAAATTTAATTTATAAAATTATATATGAGATTAATAATGAATTTTTTCTATTCATCTCAATATCACATTCTTTCAGTATAAAAAAAATTTCTAGCATAAATATCTTCCATTCAATCCGCTACACATCACCCACAAATTTATTCTTCATTCGTATCTTGGATCACAGATCCCATTGAAGTTATATTATGGGTCAAACATTTTCAAATATCCCCTTAATAAACTAATGTAATTTCATTTTTATATAACACATAATGAAAATACTATATAAATATAGAAAGTCACACATAAATCTTATAAACCCCAATCATTTTCTAATAGTAAAACCGTTTCATATGATAGTTCTCTTAAATTTTTGAAATTGCATACTAGGACTCTAATTTACTAAACATATAAGATTTTTTCTGTGCGGAACCTTAGATAAAAAAATTCCCTTTCATAAAAATATTCTTATATATGGTTCACTCCTCTGCAATTTCTATTATTTTGGATTTTTAAACGTAAAATATATCGATAGTTGAATTAACATTTGTTTCTAGATTTTCTTATGTAAAATACCCCAGGAAACCAAATTCAATTCCATAGGAATATTCAAACATATACCACCACATAGAAAAATTTCATTACATTTCTTAAAATTCACTATGTACTCCTATACATGGATGATTTTTCATATACGGTCCTTTAATTAAATTTCATATGTAGAAAATTCTATAAATGGCCACATATCAATTTTTATGAATTTTAATTACACATATAGATCTGGATAAATATTCTTATAAATCTATTTTTCATGGATTTTGGCTATCTTGGATGAGTCTATGAACTCTACAAGGGTTACAGCATGGCCTCTATCATACATATAATCATTTTATATTCTTTCCAAGCTATATCATCACCCTTCAGACTCCATATCTCTTTGTAAACAAATCCAACATATATATCCATAAGACCAATTTATAATAACTTTTAACTCCTCCTTATATAAAATTTCAAAAAATCAAAATCACTTTAGTGGAATCCATAAATCTCCTTATATTTTCATCATGTCATATGATTTTAATTCCTTGCCTCTTTTCAACAAATCCAATACTCACCAGAGGTTGTCCAAAAATATCCCTTTCAGATTTTGTTGACCAGACACTCCAAGATATTAAGATCTCTCCTCATTTTTCAATGAAATAAAAATTTATTCATAAAATATTTGATCCTTTATTTTTGTCCCACTATTGGTTTTCTTGGATCTACTACCCCTTCATGGTAGGGTTCTCCATTTTAATCTCAAATTCCCCCATTGAATGGGATTTCCCTCATCGAGCTTCAGATATAGAGAGATTAGTCTTTCCTTTTATCACTAGATCGCCTTCAAAAGGATTGTTTTTCTACTTTTAATGTGCGGAAAAAATATAATAATTCCCCAAACCCCGTTTTTCTAATTTTTGTTAATAATATGATTATTTTATATAATATTCTCAATTATTTTTTTCTTAAAACCATTTTTTGAATATAAATTATAAGAATTAATTTTTGTAAAAATATATTATTTTCAATAAATATTAATCTTACACATGTATTTCTGAGGTTTTCTAAAGATCTCTTAAAAATTACAAGGTTTTTGTAAGGGTGAGATGGATTTTTTAGATCACATGTAAGGGTAAAGTGGTTATACAATAGTTTAGTAAAAGTAAAATAATTGATGCATAAGGGTAGCCTTAATTCCTTGTCCTATGTAGGGTAACCTCAAGGTTTTATGAAATAGGTAAGGGTAGTACCTTATTTACAAGGGAAACATAAATGTGCCTCCAACACTACAAAAATATATGGGGGAGTTTCTATGTGTTGTGTAAAGGTAGATCATAGATTCTAAAGGTCATGTAAGAGTAGGAATAAGTTCCATATGGATAACCCCTACATTCAAAGGGTTATATACGGGTAATGTAGTATGCGAACATGATATCCTAAAGATATGTAAGGTAAAAACCATGTTATCCTTATATTGTGATCTATTTGGAAAAAATATATTTAAATACCCTTCTCTCATCCTATAATGAACCTAAAACATGTTTTTTATGATTCTAAATTTCTAAAATCATATAAATAAATTCATTAACTCATTTAAAATTCATGAATCATATTATATAAGAATTTAAAGACTCCATAAATAATAATTTCTTAAAAAATAAAATAAATGATGAATTTAATTTGGGTAGTTTCTGATGCTGATAAACCAAATAAAAGAATACTTTCTTTAAAAATTCTCCAACCTTTACTACTTTAAATTTTTCAGATCCTATTGAGTATGGGAATTCCAAAATCCCTTAAACCATAATATAAAAAATCAATTTTGAACAGTTTTATGTTATTCTTTTGGTTTCCAGGTGTTCGAGAACATTCTCCCATTTCTACTCATAGTGCATTGTTTTAAGAGAAATAAATTAAAGGTATGAATTTGTATTTTATCCTCTACTCATGTCATGTGAAATTTGTGAAATAATGACCTAGAATTATCAAATAAAAATAATAATGTATTATAATTTTTATCTTATATTATTTTAGTGAGATACAATATTATCGCATGAGGTTTCATAATTATTATTTGAGGATAAAATATGTAACTCATGTTATAGATTAAATAAATAATTGAGAAATTATCCTGGAGAGAGAAAGAGTTATCACATGTGTTTTTTTATTTGTTTTAGAAATAAAATAACATGATGTTATTCATGGAGTCATTGGTGAGTAGTTTAGACTGACTAAATATGAATACATGATTTAGATGACGCCTCTTGAACAAACATTGACATTTTGGTTGACAACCTCGAGATTGGAATTTCCTTACCATTTTGGGATCTTCTATACACTTGTTTCCTTGGAATTATTTTTGTGTCTTATTATTGTTTTCATGTTTGAGTGTGATTGCATGTGTGAGTGTGTGTGGGTGTGGGTGTCTCCTATGAGATATGTTATGATTCTTGATTTCAGGAGATTTCTAGGGTATCTTGTTACCAGGTTTGATGTTCATTCACATGTTATTCTATGATGCTAAAATTCCCTCATGATTTCATGATATTTCATGTTGTGTATGTTATTAAATTTTATGGTTTGGTTTTTAGTTGACAAGATAAGTTACCATCATGTTATGATTACCATTTATAGGGGGTGATGAAATGTGACATTGGTAATAATGGACCACTACTAGGGTAGGAGCTCGATAGCCATGTAGCCTACATGAAACTCTATTCATTAAGGAAACTGATTAACATTCCCAAACTCATCTCTTTAAGGATACCAAGTAACATGATAATATTTTTTCTTTGAGGACACCCAAATACATGTCTCCAACATTGTTGATATTTTATGATCATTTCTAATGAACCTTGATCATATTTAAGTAACAGATCCAAATAATGTATGTCTGGGGGTATATGGCATATTATATAACATGTAACCACTCGTTATGTGATTGTATGTTTTTTATTCTTATTTATGTTTTTTATCATTATCATGTAATACACATTTTATAATTAATAACTATTAATAAGGAAATAATTGGTGGTGTTATACCAGGTTTTATTAATCACAAACTGAATTAACATATCAAGGTGTGTGAAAACGTTATGTATATGGATCTGAGTAAGGGATAGGGGCACATTTTCATAGTTAATAATAGGAGCATAGAGTTTTTGGAAGACTATATGAGACTCTAGAATAATCTAAAGCTTTAATTTATTCTATATTTTTCATTTATACATTGGTTTTTCATTCCACACTAGGATCCCAAAATATTTAGTTATAAGACTTGTGTTCCATGTTTTCGTTTCATACGTGTTACACAAATTATTTAATTATGTTGTTATAATTTTATTTATTGTGTACTGTGATTCCATGATATTAAGTGGGTCATCGCCCAACTTACAATGTTTGAACCCTCAATTTCAGTCTATACTCTCTTGCATACAGCAAGGCATGCATGATTTAATTTGACACTCTTTCTTGTGCCCAACAGTTTAGGTTGGGTGTTACATTTTACATTATTTAGGATAGGGGTAGTTTCTTACAATATAGGCATATCCCCATTATCCTAATTATTTCCTATTTTTTTGTACCATTTATAAATTCATGGATGATAGCATTGGTTAATTCTCTAAAAGGTAAACCTTCTACTCTTTGAACTAATATTTTACTTAAAAATTAATTTTGGAATGCCCAATTCTAGAATATATCACTTATATACACATGGAAAATAAAATCTGGGATTCAATTTATTAAGAAAATATATTCTATCAATAAATTCTTCAAACCTTCTTAGCTTGATCTCGATGTTGGATACGTGAATTTCTAAAAATAACACCAATGATTCATTTTCAGTCATGATTTCTTTAAAATTATTATAGCATCATCTTTAAAAATTATTAAAAAGGCTTCCACTTGTTGAATCATGTAACTCAAATTATTTCACCTCTTCAAAGGCCTTGTCTCACTTCAAAAGAATCATAGTAGCCTTTAAATTCATCTATAGCTCACTCAGAGACATTATCTTCTCATAGAAATTTCCATTACTTAGTATGGGTTTTCTAGTAATTGGGGTAAAATATCTAGTTCCGTAGAAATTGGTATTCCATAATAAGAAATATCTAATACCAAATGTTATTCACATAAACATAAATAATCATAGGAATGAAAAAAAAACTATTCTTATACCCCATTTAGGTCCATCCACTTCATTTCAATAGGCATATACCACTCATTTTAATAATTTATACCACTAGAAATTTCTAGAATTTTACCTGAAACTATATGTAAATAAAAATAAGTTTTTGACACCTCTTGTAACTTCATTTTAGGCTCTTTTATCAATAAAACCTCTACATTACATTTTTCAAACATTTATTTACAAATTTGAAATTTTCTTCTATCAGGTTACTTCTAAAAGAATTTTTTGAGTGAAAACATGTTTCTTATTACTTATATATGATTCAAGTTCATCCATGGATTATGTTGTCAATATGGATACCCAATTTGGTATTATAATACTCCCTAAATTTCATTTGAGCATTAATTTCAATTTCTGGATTTCTTTTCAATCATTTCATTCACAATTTATTTTTTTGAAATTTTAACCCACATATTTTTTCTCCCCCATATGAATTAATTACCTCAAAAACATTAGAATAAATTTAATTCATGGGGATAGGGGTACTTCAAAATCATTGGGTAGAGGAATGGGGATAGTGAGACTTTACTATCCCTTCATCTCCACACTTTCCTAATCTTGTTTTCAAGTTTAGAGAGAGGTATACCATAACATCGTCCAATTATTATTTCTTCTAGGCCATCCTTCGTGGTGAGATTATTATTCCTTGCATTATTCATCTTCTTCATTTTGAAATAATTACCGCTTGTTAACTTCTTTTCGTTGGATTACCTAATGATAATTTCAACTAAATATTACTTCCTATATTAGAAAATATATCAACCAATCCTTGTCTCTTATTATTTAGTGATTGATTTGCAAACACCTATACATGCATCATATCTATACTCACTGATTTCCATTCATTACATATCAAACTTTTTCTGTGGTGGTTAATTGTTTTCTTATTCTTCTAACTTAATCACAACTAGATCATATTTTTTTAATATTAAATAATTTTTCACTCTGTAAGAGTTTTTTTTATACTAATTTATATTCTTTATTAACGTTGTTTTATTTTTATGTCATTCAATAAAATCCATGAACATATTTTTCATCAAAAAATAATCCTTCTATGATTATATTCTTTCCCTATAAGTTGAAGGAGCAGAGTTTCTCATAATGGAATCATTTTCCTACAGTGAATTATTCCAATTGAAATTCCATTCCATATGACCATAATTAGAAAAAGAATTCTACATAAATATCATAACTTATTTGGAATTCTCTTGATGTATATATAGAAGTTGAACTTTTTATCATGCTTATTTGATTATTTTTCTTATGTTCACATGCTCATAATGTACCCATGTTTCGAACAAGAGTATTTATTTATTAATAAATTATGTGGACATGATTTCTTACACGCTTTCTAAGAACCTTAAATTTATCACATACATACATAGTAGACTGATTTCTTTCTTCAATCAGATCCTTAAAGGAAATGATTTATTATTTTAGCTTCATTTCTATTGAAATTATCATCATGATTTATCTAAACATCTCTTTAATAAAATCACTTTGACTCAATATATTTACACACATCTTCTTGATGTCATTTTTAATGTTTATTTTATCTCCATTTAGCATTTTATTTTATAAGGGAACATGTTCTAAGAAGATAGTATCCACCACATGAATAATTTCACATTTTCCCACCTATTCTTTATGGATACATAAACACCTTCATTATATGCAACTCAATGTAGTTAACTCTTCACTAAATCCATATCTCCATTTTAGATCCAAGAGAGTGTAAAATTAATAGAACAGATTCCTTATCTAAACTGGAGTTAAAAAAATATTTATTAACAATTTTATTAGATATTACCTCAATTTAAGAGATAAACCCATATAAATACTTATTATCATTCTTACTATTTACTTTTGAGAAAATTATATTTTTATCTAGGTTATTATATTTCCAAAATGAATAATATATAAGAATCCCCAAGTATTTAATGAAATGTCAATGATAAATCCTATTAATCAAAACGTCTCTATGAGAACCATTTAGTAATTTTTTTACTAAGGCATGAATCTAAATATCCCTTTAATCTATCACAAAGATAGTTAAATGTCGTCTCAGTAAAACTATTCCTTCCAGTACAACTTCTTGAGGGACTCCAAGATAATTGTCTATGTAGAAAAGAAACTTATTATTTAACCCCTGTAATCTATGACCATTGAAAATGGTAGATTTTTCATTGTCTTTATTTTTAAAAAAATTACACTATTTCCTATAATATTAAACACACATAGATACCCCCTTTAATATAATTTTTTAGGAAACCTTTAGGAACATTGAGTGGGGGTGAATCAAGGTGTGGCCAATTTAAAAAATATATTGGTTTTCATTCAAGGATTTTGTTCCTAAGTGTATAAGAACTATTTCAACTAATTACTTCCCCCTATACCTTAATGAATTTTTGTAACAATATAGAAATGTGATTCATGATTTGACATAAAGATTTTTACATTTTCACACACATTGTGATACTACAATGTGAAGGTTATAAGTATTGTGTCAATGCACTAATTAACCACTATGCAAATAGATTATGATAGTTATAAAACTATAGTCACTTCACACCTGACCTCACTACCCATATAATTTATGGATTCTTATATTACCACCAAAGGATTATTGCCTTTGAAGGAACATTTCCTCCTACCTTCTTCAATCACAACTATGGGGTAGGAATTGTGCCCAATTTTTAGACATCAATGTCTATTCATCTTTAGTGTCATCTATTGTGAATGAATTCTCACTTACACGTTAATTTTTTATATGAACTCATCACTTATTCTTCATAGATATGTTATGAACTCCCTCCCCACAGCTTTTTATTTCAAGAATAATTTAAGATTACCTTATTATTCACTTTATATCATAGAAGTAACTCCCTTCTTCTTCTATGAATTTAAATATTTAAGAAGGCGTCTAGTACTCCTCTTATTTGGGGTGGAGAATATTTTATTCAATGAAATTACCATCATTATTATCTCACTATAGATATTCCTATATGTAGTTCCATCATAATAGTCCACTATTTCTCAGAGTACGTCTTCTATGGAAAATAATTGCAGCAGTTTTCCCCTCAAGATCTGTTTTGGATTTCTCAATTTTACTACCCAAAATGTCAATGATAAATTTTTTTCAAAAATGGAAACAAAATAATATCTTATTATATTTCCATATTGAAAAAATCTTTGTTTCATTCTATCTTCTCCCATGAAAATAGAATAATTTTTTTAAAATACAAAAAAAGTATTTGGACACTCCAACACCACCTCAACATAGCCCTTTTCCCTTGTGTGTTGTGCGGACTACTCCATATCCACCAAATATATGAATCCCATAAATCTCACTATATTGAAAAATCCATCTCAAATTAATAAAATAATATATTCAAGATTTATGTATGGAGGAAACCTCATGGTTGGATTTCTCATACTTACAATATGAAAACCAAATTTTAGTGTTAATATTTTCCATTTAATTCACTACACGTCACCCATAATTTCATTCTTCATTATTATCCTTGACCATGACTCCCATTTCAATTTTCACTATGTTTTGAACATTTTTTAATCTCCCCTATATAAAATGTACTTTCTATATTGTCTTAAGTCTCCATAAAAATGTAGAATAAAATCCCAGCATTATTGAGAAATCCTATATGTCACCGTCATTTTCCTAATTTATATTGGAAAATTCATTTACATCGAATAAATTAAAAAAATGGGTCTCCAAATTTATCTTATATAAACAAAATTTCATACATAGACCCTCATATATCTAAATTTACATACCTATATAGATTCACATATGTGGTTCACTCCATCATAGTTTACCATATGCGATATTCACATATATAAACTATTCATGGAAAGGAATTTTCATAAATCACTACATTATCTTATATGATCTACCTAAGGTAGTCATAGTCGATTACATATACATTTTAAAATTTAGACCATCTTGTTGCCAGATTTATTTATGTGGCCATAAATTCCCTATGTAACTCCTTCCCATGTCAAATTATTCATACATAGTACTTTTATGAAATCACATATGTGGAAATTCAAATAGGTGTGTACTTATTCATTTTTGAATTTATACTACACATATTGATCTATACCAGAAAGCATCAAAATATATTCCCTTGGATTCTAACCATTATTGATGATACAAAGAAATCATTATGGGTTTTCACATTCCTTATTTCATATATATAATGTTTGTATCTTTGTGAAAAGCCCTATCACTACTATTTTACATATGTATCTCTTTGTCAACAAATCCAGCATATATTTTATTAAGATAAATTTGTAAAAAACTTCAAACATCTCCTCACAGACCTTGATAAACAATCCAATTCACATTATTATTGTCCATAAATCTCCCTATTTTTCCAATAAATCATATAGGGTCAATTCCCCATATCTTTTCCGGAAATCCAACACTCACCAATGTTTTTGCAACATAATATAATTCTTAAATACCATTACATACATTCCATTCATCCCTTTACTTGTAGTTTAATGTAATCATATGGTTATGAGTGTAATTATATGAATTTTTAACATAGGTACATTAGAATACATGGGGTTACATTTTAATTTTAAAATAACTTGATTCAACTATTGTGTAAAACCACTATCAGAATATTTTTCTATGGATATTAGAAAATACCCAAGACTAGCACCATATCCATGAATACATATCTATAGAATTTTATATTCTATAAATATCTCTAAATAATTATAGTTAATTCCCAAATAAAGGTAAAAATTAATGAAAATAACTCTTTATGAGCCCTTTGCAAAATATAATCTAAGATATAAATATTAAAGACACTCAGTACATTAAAATAATAGGTTTTATATATAAGGTAAATTATTTGAAAATTATTCTAATGTGGTTTTGGTAAAGAGAAGAATATGGTCAACATGAACCAATTATTCTTCCACTTTTGATAGGGCTAATAATTTTTACAAACTCGATGTGGATGTTAGTCTATTTCTTAGTCATACCAAGTAAAATGATATAATAAAATATAAAAATAGATAAGATATTTTAAAAACACTAAATCTAGTAACCTAGATAAGGTGTATACATTATTAAAATATTATAACATTCAAAAAAACTCATCCCAAAGGACCAATCACTTTAGTAGTATTAAAGAACTCGAATTATCAAAAATCCCATATTACATTGGAAATATAAAATAAGAAGCATATATACTTTATTTTATCCTTGATATTATTCATAGTATGCTTCTTCATATCCTGGGGAAAGTAAAAAAATAAAGGGTGTGATCATATGATCAATAAGTGTTACATTCATTGAAATATATCATAACTGAATAAGGTATAATCAATATGGTAAGTTAAATAACTAATAAAAAATTCCATTTTATCATTAATTTGAGCTCGAAATACATCCATATATATATTATCATATTGTAAACTCATGGATAATAATAAATTAATTCTCAATAAATAAAATACATAAAATAATATGTTATTATCTAATACATCATGATATCTAAAGACTCAATATCTTGTTGAAAATCAGTTTAATTGATGTGTAGGTATACCCCAAAAATCTATTTAATTTTACCAACTAATTTGTCTCATGATACCTATCAATGCATTAAGGGGAAATATATAATAGTTTTTCACCCAAAACAACATTCCAAAAAAATTCCTCATATATTGAATGATAATAAACAAAATGCATTCTTGAAAAATATATATCATGGGTAAACAATATTAATGTATCAAGGTTTTTCTCATTCAATTAAATAACATTCAATGTAAAACATTATATGTAAAAACTATATATGGTTTAAGATATAGTCATATCCATGATGGATATTTATGATAATTATAAAGTCCCCTGAAAAATGATAATAAGAATGTGAATGTATCAAGATAAATTTAATGACAAAAAAATTATAAGGGATAAAAATGAACATCAATTCATCAAAAATGAAGGTATTCAATTAAATTCATAACTTTATATAGAATAAAAAATTGATGATAAAAATTATATAATGCTTTTAGAAAATGGGTTTTTTTGTAAAACCCTATAAAACTACTATATGAAGCTAGATAGAATAAAATGGTTATGGTGGTGTAAAAATTCACTAATGGCGGGTAGATTAAAAAACATTTTGTTTATCTTATGTTAAGAAAGTTAAAAATAATCCTTTCATAAAATAATATAGAGATTTATTTTGATACAATTAATAATGAAAATTTTTCATTAAATTACTTTAATAAATCATTTGATTAAATAAGAATAAAGTTTAATTTTTCTTGAAAATAATAGGCATAGAAGAAAAATATACCCGATCAAATGAGAAAAAAGATTAGTGTAACACTGAAGGTAAATAAAGAATAATACATTTTCATATTTATTAAAATTATTGAATTTAATATTAATTTTACTTTAAAGGGGATGCTATGTTCGATGGAGTACCCAACACACAACAACGGGTTTTGTTGAAATCTTACACTACACACAACGTTGGGTCATACTGAAAAATAATAATATAATATTAATTTAAATGGTAGGTAACGCCTAGCCATTGCAATGGAGGCAATTAATAGAAATAACGGAAATATTATTATACATGTTTTTTAAATGTTTTTAAATTTTTCCAATAAAATTTATAGGCTTAAAATAAGAAAGAATCTGATGTTAAGCATAAATACTATAATATTCATTAAATGGTCAATTTACCGCCTTTTGATGGAGAACCCTCTTTAAATATAGTTTTGGTCAAATTTATATATTCTACTTGATAAAATAAAATTCTCCTTCAGAATAAAAACATAAAATTTTACGTTGGATAAATTTTTGGTATTTTTATTATAAAATTTATTTTTTTAATGAACAGTGAAAAATACGGTATTTTAATTCAAAACTGCCTTCTAATCTAATTTATTTATATTATTATATTATCTATTTTAATGGTTTTAAAGTGTAATTAGATTATATTTTTACCATTTAAGCCAATTTTGGTCATTTTATGTAATTTCACTTTGAAATTGGACATAAACAAGTGTCAATCTTTTGATAGTTATTATTTCTTAAAAACACGCTTTTTGTTTTGACAATGAGAATTAATTTTAAATTAATTAATGAAACTTATTTGTTTTTAATTTGGAAAAATATACATCATTTTTGAATTCAGAGTATCAAATATAGCTTAGGCGGATGTTTTGGTATTTTCCGAAAACATTCAATTTTTGATGAATAGTGAAAACACTTAGTAGTAGTTAAAAACAAAATTTTTCATTTAAATGAAAATTTACCACTTCTATGTATTGAATTTTGAAAATATAACATACATGGTTATTACTATTAAGTAAAATTTGGTTCAATAAGATGAAATTAATTTTTGGATAATAGTAACTTTTGACTTTTATTTATTGCGGTTAAAGGTAAATAGGGTAATTCAAGGTAAATAGAATATTATAATAATATAAAATCACCTTAACACTTGTCCTAAAATTATTGGATGAGTTATTTCCGACCTTGGTCATACTTGGGTCTATTTTGGGACCCCATGGAGCCACTTAAGTGTGATAATGAAACTTTATATTAATTAATTTAATGTAAAGAGATAAATGACAAAAACATATATCTCTTAGTAAATCAATTTTTACATGGGGATATATAATTTATCTCCTCGACTGTATGTATTAATTATAAATATAAAAATATTTCCTACATCATGGTATTTTTTTATAATTTTTATACATCAAAAATATAAAATTATTTATGACATAATAATGATGTTGTGTTTACCTCATTAATGAATGTTTTAAATAAATAAGATTATAAAGATTAAAAAAATATCCAAAACATCTCCAATTATTATTGGATGGTTTTATGTCGAACATGAGTCATCTTATCTTCTTATTTAATGATTTTTTTACCATTATAAACCGAATATCATTATATAATAAAATAATATTTTCAAACATTCCTAAAGAACCCCTCCTCCCCCTTATATATAGCCCTCACCTCTAACGCATTACAAAAACCTCTCAAAACCCTTGGATCATCCATAATCTACCCAATTAAGCTCCCTAAATCCATATATTCCACCTAGAAGCCTTTACTTATGCATAAGGCACTTCATGAAATCCTTTTGGTTCAAACCAAAGGGAGTTACCCGATTTAAAGGAAACATCTTCTCTTAAGTTATTTTGTTTTATTTTCCTACTCAAACACCCTAAAATATTTTTATTCCTTTAATTTATAACAACTAAAGTATCATGAATATACTAGGTAGTTTTTATGATTATTATTCTAACTTCACCTACACACACCTCCACTTAATGGCTGAAGAACATACTGCTTCTGTGGACGGGAAACTAACACCTCACGAAATGATGATTGTTTAATTATCGCATACCACCTCTCATGGTGGCCATTAAGATGGAAATATTTTTATTTGTGATATATATGATATTTATATTGTTTCTATACTTCTTTATTTTTCATTTATATTATACCTTTATGGTTTCCATTTTGGGTAAATACGATAATCTCATTTGAGGAAGTGTGGACTACCGCCCCCTCAATGTGATATGACTCGTTCATTCCCTAGGTGGAATGTATAAAGGATAGAATTAATAAAATTATAAATTATATTATATTGGAATTATAATTTAATTATGTATCATTATGTTTTCATTCCATTAAATATGAAATAGAATAAAAGTAGCTTTCATGCGTACGTACGGCTTACCGTCTCCATGAACGATTGCATTTCATTTCTAACCTTCAAATGTTATCTACTATTATAAATACATATATATAATTAATATATATGATATATATGATATCTAAATAATCAAAATAATTCTAAAGATTATAAAATTTCTACCACATGGACAATTTATAATTATAACGTGTTTATTTTTAACTCAAGTTCCGAACATCGACAAAATGTCCCATATGAACTCAAATAATTGACTAATTGATATAGAAAGGTAATAAGTGATATAAAAGGAATAATAAACATAAAAAATGTTCTTAATAATGTATAAATTAACATAAGATTATTATTCGGTAAATTAAAGAATGAACGGGTCAAGTCGGACATGAGATAAGGGACTTCATCTCAATCTCCTTTCATTGAGGCATACTTTGATTTATACACGACTTTGATTTATACTATATATAATAAAACACTTTGAATTTTTAACGTTTATTGCGATAATGACCTTTACACTGCCGTAATTCTTAGTTGCATTCCTCTATAATCCTTAATGTTTTTAAATTGAAAAAGAATCCCCTTATTATGTTTTTTGGGTGTTTTGGTATTTAAAATGGTTTTTGAAATCAATTTATTATTTCAATATCTTGAAATGATTTCAAATTAAATTTTATTAGTGAAATATTTATGTTTTAAATATTTTATGTGTTATGATTTTATAATGGTACTTGGTCATTTGACTGGTGGTTACATGATAAACCAAATGATGGGTGGTGTCGTGATAAACTAGGATGGGTGGTTATGTTATAACCTCAAATTCATTGGGTATGGAAGTTGGCTGTATGGCTATTCCATTTAGTGATATGCGTGGAAGTCGGCCATATGGTTATTCCATTTAAGTATTTTTATGTCCCAAGTTACCTTTATATGTTATGTGTTTTCTATGGGATTTTTGGTAATATTTTTGTTTAAAATTGGTAAGAAATGATATTTTATTCAGTGAAGATTATTTACTGCTTTATATAGGTGAAAAGTATTACTTATGATAAATTATTCAGGATTTACTTGTTGTTTTGAAAAACTAACAGTTTTCTTTCTTTGTGTATCCCTTACTGAGCTTTTTATGCCCATCCCATGTTTTTTTTGAAATGTTTTTGACAATACTTAAGGACGAATAGGGTCAAGGATGGGATCAAGGAAAAGTCACGATGTCTAAAATATGAAAATATACATGACACTTTTTTAAAGTGTTCTTATTTTATGAAAAAATGGATACTGAGTAGAAGTGTCTACATATAATGTTCAATTTCTTTTGTTTTTGTTATGACCTAATTCTCTAAAGCTCTAAACTTTAAAAGATACTCAATGTGAATTATTAACTTAATTCAAGATTATGTAATGTTTAAGGTCGGGTCCTTATAGTTATTATTAGAGGTCGGTTTAGATAACATTAGAAGTTAGAATACTATTAAATTAATATCCATAAATTAATTTATGTTAAGATTGAAATGATATAGCATTTACAGATTACCATGTTGCTTCACCTAAGATATTTTTGTGTTCAAAATGGTTTTCCGTAAAGGAAACAGGGCATCTATGATGGGACGACATCAGGAGGAATACAACCTTCCAAATCATCAACCTGAGATGGTCGGAATCATAACTAAACAGTTTGTTGTAGTGAAGGAATAGTTGACTCAGGCTATAAATGGTGGTGGTATCCATGCACAAGATAAGCCAGAACAACCATAGAAGAATATGGCGGTAGTAGAACATTCCATGAGGAAACTCCCCCCATCATTTAGAGGATCATCTAATGATGTTACAATGGTAAATAAATGAACTGTTCATATTAATGATGATCCAGAGGTAAATAAGTATCTTTATGTTTTTTTTAATGAGCTGCCTGGTATAATACCTGATCCGGAAGTTGAGTTTACTGTTTACTTACTTCCTGATTCTAAGACAATTTCAAAACCCCCTTATCGAATGGCTCAAATTGAACTTTTAGAGTTAAATAAGCAATTGCAGGAGTTATTAGATAAAGGTTTCATTACACCTATCACATCACCATGGGGTGCTCCTGTCTTGTTTATTAAAAAGAAATATGGTTCAATGATACTTTTCATTGATTATAGAGCATTGAATAACATCACTATTAAGAAAAACTATCATTTTCCTCATATAGATGAATTTTTTTATTAGCTCCATGGATATAAGTATTTTTTGAAGATTAAATTGAGGTTGGGGTACCATCAGTTGAAAATAAAGGAAAAAACATTCCTAAGATCGTGTTCCATACAAGATATGTCCATTATGAATTTGTAGTTATGCCTTTTGGTTTAACTAATGAAATTGATATATTCATGGATCTTATGGACCGAATTTTTCATGACTTCTTGGGTAAGTTTGTGGTTGTGTTCATTGATGATATTTTGGTTTATTCTAAAAGTAAATAAGAGCACGAAAGTCATTTAAGGGTTCTCTTGAAAACCTTAAAATAAGATAAACAGTTTGGGAGATTTAGTAAGTGTGATTTTTGGTGGCGTCAAATTTCATTCCTCGGTCACATTGTTTCAAAAAATTGCATAACTTTTTATCCTGATAAAAGAAAAGTTGTTGAATAATGGCCAAGACCCACAAATATTACTTAAATCCTTAGTTTTCTCGGTTTGGAAGGTTATTAGTAAAGGTTTTCCGAAAATATTTCATGGTTGTCTATCCCACTGACTAAGTTAACTCGAAAAGGCGTTAAGTTCATTTGGACAAAAGAATGTGATGAGTGTTTTCAAGAATTGAAAATAAGATTGGTGAATGCTCCAGTTTTGGAATTAACATCCAGAAATGGTGAGTTTGTTTTATACAGTGTTGATTTGTTGAATGTACTTGGTTGTGACCTTATTTAGAATGATCCGGTAATTTATTATGCTTTAAGTCAGTTTGAACCTCATGAGTTAAATTACCCTACACATGATTTGGAATTAGCTGCTATTTTTTGTGCTTTAAAAATTTGGAGGCATCATTTGTATGGAGTAAAATGTAAAATATATACTGATCACAAAAGTTTAAAGCATATATTCACGCAGAAAGAATTAAACATGAGACAGAATAGATGGATGGAATTAATCAAGGATTATAATTACATAATGCATTACCATCCTGGAAAATCAAATAAAGTGGCCGATGCTTTGAGTCAAAAAAGTAATGCTTCATTAACCATGCTACGTTTGGAATGATATCCTTTGGTTCATAATTTGATTAAATTTGGAATAGGAGTTGTTGGGGCAGAAAATTCCTATATTTTTCTTCAGGTGTCAGTGAAATCATCTCTATGAGACAGAATTAAGAAAGCATAGAAGGAAGATAGTGAGTTCCAAAAAAATTAGACTTGGTTCAGAAGGGTATGTTTCCTGATTTTAACACTGATAATGATTTTATTTTTGAGGTTTTGTAAGAGATTATGTGTGCCTTGTGATACAAAGCTGAAGAAAGAGTTATTATGTGAAGATCATAGTTCTCCATTTTAAGTTCATCCTAGCATTACTAAGATGTACAAAGATCTTTCTGAGTATTACTGGTGGGATGGAATGAAAAGAGATATTGTTGACTTTACTGTGAAGTGTTCAACTTGTCAAAAGTTTAAAGCAGAGTGGTAGTTACCGAAAGGGGTGCATCAGTCTTTACCGGTGCCAAAGTGGAATTGAGAATATATATCCATGGTCTTTGTTGTGGGATTACCAAATACATCTTGAGTTAATAGTACAATCTGGGTTATTTTTGATCTATTAACTAAATCTTCTCATTTCTTTCCTACTCTAGATACTTTGCCTCTAGATCAGATTTCCCAGTTGTATGTTAAAGAGATAGTCAGGTTGCAAGGAGTTTCCCTATCCATTTTATCTGATCATGATCCCAGGTATACTTGTAACATTTTGAAAGGCCTTCAGAAGGAATTGGGTACTGAATCAAAATTTTAGTATATCTTTTCATCCTCAATCAGATGGGTAGTTAGAACAAAAAAATCAGGCCTTAGAGGATATGTTATGTGCTCACTCAATGGATTTCCAGGGAATTTGGGACCAAAATATTTCTTTTGTTGAGTTTTCATATAAAAAATATTTCCTTCCAGAAAACAGATGGCTCCATTTGAGGCATTATATGGGAAGCAATGTTGAACTACAGCTTTTTGGGATGAAGTAGGTGAAAGGAAGCTAATGGGACCAGAATTGGTAGAAGAGATGGCATAAAAGATTCAATTTATTCACAAGAACATGAGAACAACTCATAGTTGGTAGATAAGTTATACAGATAACCATAGTAAGGATCTTTTTTTGAGGTAGGTGATCATGTCTTTCTCAATGTTTCTCTATGGAAAAGTGTGATTGGTTTTGGTATGAAGGAAAAGTTGAATCTGAGGACCATTAGACCTTAGAAAATTCTAAATAAAGTTGGATCAGTTTCATACATAGTGGTTTTACCACCATGTTTATCCCAGGTACACAATGTTTTTCATGTTTCAAAGTTGAGAAAGTATATGCCAGATCAATCTCATGTTTTGAGCCCAGAGGTAGTTCAATTGGAAGAGAATATCTCTTATGAGGAACAACCATTCCAAATTCCCAACCGAAGAGAGAAAGTGTTACGGAATAAGGTAATTCATCAGGTAAATGTTCTTTGGAAAATCCATATGGTTGAAGATGCCAACGTGGGAATCTGAAAATGATATGATGGATAAATACACCCATTTATTTGATAAGTGAATAAAAATTGCGAGGATGCAATTTCCAAAAGGGAGGAAGGATGTAACATCCCTGGTAAATAAAGAATAATACATTTCAATATTTATAAAAATTTGTGAATTAAATATTAATTTTACATTAAATGGGATTATATGTTCGAACCTAATACACAAGAACATGTTTCTTTTAAATCTTATGTTTCACACAACATTGGTTCATACTAAAAAATAATAATATAATATTATTTTAAAAGGTAGTTAACGTCTAACCGTTATAATGGTGGGAATGAATAGAACTAAAAACACTATTATTATATATGTTTGTTAAATGTTTTTACATATATCCAATAAAAATTAGAGGATTAAAATAAGAAAGAATCTGATTTTAAGCATAAATACTATAATATCCATTAAAAGGTCGACTTACCACCTTTTGATGGTGATCCCTCTTTAAATATAGTTTTGGTCAAATTTATATGTTAAATTAGATAAAATAAAATTATCCTTTAGAATCGGGACATCAAAATTTACTTTGGGTAAAATTTTGGTATTTTTATGATAAAATTCATTTTTTTAATGAATAGTGAAAAATAATGAATTTAATTCAAAATTGACTTTTAATATAATTTATTTATATAATTAGATTATCTTTTTTATTTGTTTTGAAATTTAATTAGATTATATTTTTAAAATTTAATCCAATATTGGTCATTTTAAGTAATTTCACTTGGAAATTAGACGTAAACAAATGTCAATCTTTTGATAGTTATTATTTCTTAAAAACATGCTTTTGGTTGTGACAACATGAATTAATATTAAATTAATTAATGCATATTCTGTGTTTTAAATTTGGTAAAATTAACATCATTTTTTAATTTTGAATATCAAATATAGATTGGTCTTTATTTTTTTAATTTTTTCTTGAAAACCTTCAATTTTTTATGAATAGTGATAACACTGAGAATTAGTTAAAAACAGACTTTTTCATTTAAATAAAATTTTACCACTTCTGTGAATTGAAGTTTGAAAATAATACAAACATGGATATTACTGGTAAGTAAAATTCAATTCAATAAGATGAAAATAATTTATGTTGAATAGTAACTTTTGACTTTTATTTACCGCGGTTAATGGTAAATAGGGTAATTCAAGGTAAAAAGAATATTATAATAATATAAAATTACCTTAACACTTGTCCTAACCTTTTTGGTAGAGTCATTTCTAGCCATGGCCATCCTTGGGTAGATTTTGGAACCCCATGGAGCCACTTAAGAGTGATAATGACACTTTAAATTAATTAATTTAAAGTAATGACAAAAATGACATAAACATATATCTTTTAGTAAATCGTATTTTACATGGGGTTATATAAGTTATTTCCTCACCTAAAAGAATTCATTTGAAAGGTAAAATTATTTCTTACCTTGTGGTATTTTTTTTTAATTTTTAGACATCAAGTAAATCAAATTATTTATGACATAATAATGATGCAGTGTTTACCTCATTAATGAATGATTTTGGAACCACAGTTTTATTTTTTCTAAAAAACAGTTTTTATGACTTATATAGATATAATATTAGAATTAGTTTTTATAAATTTTGTAAATGAAATAATGTGAAATGGATTTCATATTTTTAATTATATGGTAAAAATTATTTAATTAGTTAAATTTCATTTTTATGCACAAAACATTTATCACGGTAAAAAAGGAGTTACCATAATATAGGTAAAATAATGTCAATGGTTAAAATTAAAAAGTAAAGACACAAGAAAAATAAATAAAATATCAAATGGGTGGTTTATGTATTTCATATCCTTAGAAAACTTTTAAACATTAAATATCAATCAAATTCTATGAAAACAAACTTTTTAAAATTAACTATCAATCAAATTATTTGAAATCAATGCCGCCAACAATTGGTAAGCCATCACAATAAAATAATAATTATTTATCCCGTAAAACCACCAATCCTCAATTATATATACCCACCCAGTCCATCCTCACTCTACCAAACAAATACATTCAGAATTAATACTATATCAATATGCCACCCCAAGAGAAACTCTATGGTGGTTTTTAGGTTTTATGGAATCTCTGTATAGCTTTAAGAATAATTCTCCAAATGTAAGGGATATCTTCCTCCACTTATTCATTTCAATTATTTCTTCTGTATAAGGATTTTATTCCCAATTATTTTTTTTTATAATTTCTAATAAACACCCCCATTATTTCAAATATGATTTCATGTTAATTTCAGGATTCTTTTACCTCTCATTAAACCCTTTTCAAGATCTCTTTCTTATGACTATTATTCTTCCAAAATCAACTCAAGATTTTCCATACCATATTTTCATGTCATGAATAACCAACCCTATTTTCATTCAAGTGTTTTAATTTTTCTATATAATTGAAATATTTATTTTTAAAATCCATTTATAAAACACACCTAACATTCCAAACTCATGGTTTATAAATGATATATACATATGATTTTTATTTGTGTGGAACACATAATGATTGGCATGTTAAGGGTGCACCATAATAGTGCTCAAATGAATTTGGAAAGGCATTAATCTTTATAAATGACATATTCATGATAATTTGGTATAACTCATTGTTAATTTTTTACAATGCCTTTTCCCAATTCATTGGAACTATTTTTTAAGACACCTCAGAGATGATATTTGGTGATATTTATATAAAGGTATCATATTTATGTTATAGAAAAATTTCTATTTTATGGCTCATGTTATTATATTTATGTACATATGTTTGGAATCAAGTTCTTATGTACATGTTCTTATGTTATTATACGTCCTTCAACTGTGATTTTTTCATACCTTTTTAAACCCTTAATGGGATTATGTCCACCCTTTTTATTTTATAAATGTCCCAATGAAATATGATGGGGTTATATGATCTAGGATGGGATTGTAAAGAAACATTTCAAGAGAGATGAATTTTTTAATGTTTTATTCTATATACCACGTATTTATTATACTATATACCTAGTTTAAAATACATTACACCATAAAAAATCATTCATATTTATTTATGTAATATTTTTTCAAGGTTTTTTTGTTAAAAATCATGTAATTAAAGTGGGGCCTTTATAGTTTTTATCGAAGGATGGTTTATTTATTTTTTTAAATTAGGTCTATAAAATATTATTAATATCCTTATTAATAAGTCTAAAAATTGGAAAAATTACTAAAAATTTTGTGAATTATAATGAGAAGGGTCTCAAAGAACTTAAATCAATGTATAGATACTATAAGTGTATATAGATCTGGCATAGTTTTACCAAGGGGTAATTTCCTCAAAAATGGTGGATAGGGTACTGATTCAATCATCACTTTGTGTAAAATAAATATCTCTTACTTAAAAACATTGTTTGACACTATTGGGTAATATGATTTATTTATTATATTATTTTTATAAAACAATAAGGAAGGATGCATTAAAAGTGAAAATATTTATTTTAAAAGAAAGAAAACATTAAAATATTTGATCCTAAAATCCATAAGTTAGAAAAAAACTAGGATTAAACTCTACTTTGGAATTTATTTTTACAAAAAGTATCCACCCCTTTATTTGATATTCTCCTTTTAGATAAGGTATTAAAATAGAAGGGGTTGTGTGAATAACATATGAAATGGTCAATTAAATGATATTATTCCTAATATGATAAAATTGTGAGTAGAAAATTTCATTATGATGTTGTCCCATGTTATGAATAATAACATGAACCATGTAAAGTGTCATTAAAATTTAATTATAGACTAAATATTCATCTAATCCTTCATGTGTCAATAACCATGAGCCTTTCATAGACCCCAGAAACCTTTAGTTGTAAAATAGCACATCGGTACTATCATAAACATATTTTATATACTATATTGTTTTGAAAATGAAAATGTTATTTTTGATATGTATAGTTTATAAGGGGAAACTGATAAATGTTGTACTTTGATCAAAACACCAATACTAAGGAAGAAATTTATTTTATAAAGTGTGAGGACTTTAAAAAAACATTTTCAATACGTATTTTCCTCCAAATATATGAGAAAATATATAAAAGTGAATTCATTGAGTTAAACAAATGAATGAATGTATATTCCATGTTATGAGATGAACATCATAAGGCTCGCATGTTATACTTCAATATTTTTCATCGATTCTAATGGGAAGATCAATGAATTCATTGGTTGAAGGACACCCCATTTATGGAATGATTTGGAAATACGTGACATTATGAGCTATGATGAAATAGATTTATTTTTCCTTAAATATTAAACTGGTTTTAGAGATTCATAATGGTCCCCTGGATATAATAATACAATGATAAGGACAGAGAAAAAATTTGGGAAGGATCCTCACCAAAAAAAAGGAAAGGAAGAAACTATAAATTCCTTAGTGTGAAAAATATTAGAAAATCAACCTAGATAATTTTCTTGAAGGAATTGAATTATTATAAATGGTTAAATACTAGAAACATTTCATAAAAATTATGTGGAAACACAAATCCTCAATCCCATAATGTGGATGATAATGTAAATATTTTTCACACACGTCTTCTGATGTATTGCTTATAGTGTGTAGAGCCTAATAACATTACTTACCAGTGAAAAAATGTGAATGTGTTAGAGGGAAATCGGGTCCAAGATATATTTTATTATTTGAGGTTGGACATAAATTTTGAGCAAATTTTTTTTAATCGGGTGAGAATGTAATATTCCAAAAAATATTAATGAAAGAACTCTTCCCTCTAAAAAACATTTTTTATTATGTTTTAAAATAGTAAGACATATAATGTCTATTACATTTCATAAACAACAGGATTTGATATTGAACACTAAAACTATTTATAGTAACTGGATTTAAACATATAAAAATAGCACAATCACTAAAAAGGTAATCTATAGGCCCAGATTAACCCATGAAAATCATGTCATCTACAAACAAATGTAAAATTAAAGATAATAAATAGGTCAATGATTGACATTATCAAAGGACTTGTAAGAAAAATTCTAAGTGATGTACCAAATGATGTAGTGAGAATGACTATGTATTTATTAAGAAATATGGTCATTCGACAATATAACTATTGATCAATACAATCGATGGGAATTGTGACCATTGGTCAATAATATAGTTGGTTATTATAATTTTTCATCAGGTAGATGAAATAAAGTGACTGTTGGGAATTATTTTATGATATAACTAAAATTTTATTTCTGGAAACTAAAAATATGTTTTAATTCCTCTAAAAATATATTTTATAATAAATTTTAATGTTACAAATAAAATGTATCTCTATAAAATAATTTTATAAACCACATTTTTATAATGATAATATAATTTAATGAAGTCCAAGGTAATTTATAATGGATAGAAAGTTTACTATGTCATAAAAAACATTATATTTCAGTAAACAGTTTTTTTATTTAAAACATAAAATTCATATATTTAGTGAATTTTATTGATTAACTAGATATAATTTTTTATTCAGAAAATCAAAATTATCTTAAGGTGAATTTAGGGTAATTTTCTAAAGATAATTTGTTGGTAAAAAGTGATAATATTGGTTTTCTAAAAATATCATAACTCTTATGATTTAGTAATGATATGATCATTATTTCAAATTTCATAGTCATTATTGGTGCTAAAAATTAATTTAAGTAATAACATAATATGTAATATGATTCATTTATAAACACTAGATTATCATTTTTAAAAGAATAATTTTATGCTATCCAAAAAAATGTTTTTATTAGTTATATGAATATCATATTAGATTTTATTTTTATCTATTTTATAAAATGAAACAGGTAAAATTGTATTTTTATTTTCAATTATAAATTCAAAATTTTCTAGTAAGGTAAATTTCATTTTTACGCACAAAAAAATGTAGTGTGGTAGAAAAAGAGATACCACGAATATGTAAAATAATGTAAAAAGTGAAAATTAAAAACAAATGATATAATAAAATTGAAGAAATAATTGAATTAATGGTTGATATATTTTACAAACATAACTAAAAATATAAACATTTATTATCAACCATAGTTTTTAAAATTAATGCCACCCTAAAGTGGTTAGCTTTAAAAATAAAATAATCATTATTTTATCCCTTAAAACCTCCACTACTCAAGTACAAATACCCACCCATTCCATCCTCACACTCTAAAAAAATCCATTGAGTGTCAATCAAATCCCAATATCCCACTCAAGGCTCTCTCTATGGTGGTTCTAATGTTCTGAGGAATCTCTCTCTATCTTTAAAAATCATCCTCCCAAGGTAATAAGTCTCTTCCTAAAATATTTTAATACCAGTAATTTGAATAAAGATTTTTATTCCCAATTTATTATTTTTTTAGATGTTTATAAAAAAAATTACTATATACATAATTTCGTATTAATTATATTATTCCTTTCCCTCTCATTAAACACTTTCAGATATCAATTTTTTATACCAGTTCTAGTACCGAAAACAACCAATAATTTTCTTGGCCATATTTTAATTCTTGAATATCAAATCCTATTTTCATTCTAGAGTATTCAATTTTATGTATAATTGAACTATTGATTATGTAAATACAATTATACACCCCAAATTCCCAACTCATGGGTTAGAAATTTTATGTACTTATGATTTTTGATCTATGTGGAATACATAATGTTAGACATTTGAAGGGTGTTCCCTCATAGAGCTCCAATGCATTGGGTAAAGAAGTAATATCAAGATTTAAAATATTTATGATACCTTGGAATCATTACATGATAATATTTTATGATACCTTCACTAAAATACATGGTAATATGGTTTTCAAAACCTCAGTAAAGTTCTTTAGTGATATGTTTGTTAATGTATCATGTCTATGTTGTGGCCACATTTACAAGTCATACCTCATGTCATTATGTTCAATAACTTATATTATGCCTCATTTTTGTAAGTAAATGTTATTATGTTATGATACATTATTCACCTATGATTTTCTCTTACATTTTTTATCTCTCACTATGATTTATGATCATCCCATTCATTGGATAAATTTTCCTAGAAAAATATTATTTAGTGGGAAGATATTTGATTGGAAAATAAATTATTAGTTCAAGGGAGTTGAAAATTTGTATATGTTTTTGTATATATTCCATTTATATCTTTTACTATTAACCTATTTTCCAATACACAAAACCTAAAAGGCCTTTTATAACTACTATTGTAATATTTTGTAAGGAAGTACAATTAAAATCATGTAACAAAAGGTGGGTCGTTATACCCTCTAACCAAGAGATTCCAAATACTTATCATCCTTAGCTAATTCCACCATGTTCAAGTGGAATAAGAACCAAACATGTAAGCATAAGGAAAAAAACTCTATCACAAGGAATTAAGAGGAATAAGGGGGATAGGAAAATAAGGGTATAGCCACAAAATACTAAATATCCCCCAATGAAATTCCAAAAGATAAAGTGGATTAAAGGAGGAACCAAGGGGAAATGGTTCCCTTAGTTTAATCATGCATGAGGGGGAAAAGATATGGGAGGAGTTAAAATCCTAAGGGTAAAATGGAAAATCTCCATTTTTTTAAAATGGGGAAGGACACGTTGTTTGGATTCATGGTTTACCAAACATTCTGAAAATCATTCACCCCATACTATCCAAGATAATACCCCATGCACATTTTTTATTAATAGATTACTAAAGATGAACCAATCATAAAAAAACATTATTGGAACCACTCTACAAGGACTCTCATGGTTTGTCTCCAACTGTGAAAAGGTCGTGCGCCATAGACCTGAAGATACTCACCATGTGTGGTTCCCTATAGAATCCACAGGCTTTGACTATAACCATTCATAATTAATACTAACTAGACAATGAATGATCAAAATGGATTGAAAACTCCCTGATCCATAGAGTGTTGCATGTCTAGCACAAAGTTGTTCACAAAAAACCATATGTTGGGAAAAAACATTCTTAAAACATTAACTTTTAGCTAAATCTCATAATGATCACCCAAGATACCTATGGGGAATCAAACCACACATAAAGGACTTCCCAAAAGAGGATCTAAACCAAGGAATTTGAATATGAATTTCAATTCAATAAACAACCCATCCCCCCTCCAATGGGTCAAAAATTCCCATTTTATATAAATTTTATAACCCATGGCGATGTGGATTGTTACACATAGTTATGAAATTAATTAATATTTAATATCATATATTTCTATTATTAATGTATTGAAAATTATTTATGGTGAAAATGATGTTTTTGTTATAGCATCATTCATATTGGTGGTTGAACCAACCCAAATTAAAACATGATATACTAGAGAATGTGTAAGAATACACAGTTATATGATAGTAGTATCATATTTTTTAAAAAATAATTATTTTAAAATAACATAATCATAGTCGTAGATGACATTTATAAAGTCTCCAATGATAAGGTGATTAAAATATTAAAGGAAAACCTTAGACACATTCTTGGGGAATTAAATCCATCATGACAGAGGTTCCATTAGAATGAAGGATTTGGGCTTCCTTTTTTGAACCATAACCAATAAAATTATATTAAGACCATAGGATATTATAAATGTCTAAATATTCAGGAGATTATTTTATTATTTGAGTTGTTTGAGAGGGGTAGAGAATGATCCCATTTATATGTGAGTTTTGATTTCTATATTCACAAATATTCATTTCATAATGTGTAGGATTTCCATTATGAAATGAAAATGGATACAAAGTGGAGAATAATTGTGATAGGATGATTCTTGTTTGATAAATACCTCATAAAAACAGTTAGATAGAGGGTTTTATGATATTTCAAGTCATTACCACATAGTTTAACACCTTTTATCTCATTTTACCTTCATTGCTATAATTAATTTTTACCTTGATAACTTATTTGATTATTAAAAATGAAATTGAATTTATTATATTATTTTAATGTGTTGATTAAAATTTTGGACTCCATTTAACATAATTAAATTTATAAATGTGGTTAATTTATCATATAATGATAACTTGAAATATATAAATATAACCTATTTTATATAAAGATAACTACAAAACATTATCTGTTCTAAATTATATTTTATATTAATTACCAATTGAATTATTGTTAATATATTTTTTTATTTACTGAATCTTTTTAATGTATTAATAATTACAAATTTGTCAATTTAGTTTTTTAAGATAAAAGAATACAACATTTTTAACAAAATTATTTCTTTGATAAATATCATTATTTAACATTAAATTATTTTAACAACGTCCTATTATAAATTATTATTTATATTTAATACATTTAATTTTATCAATAAATTTTTATTAAAATTTTTATTTTTTTTGTATAAATTCCTAAAATCATTTTAATAATAATAATAATATGTAACACATTTAAAATATATTTTTATAATAAAATTATTTAATTAAATATTATATTTTAACTTCCTTGTTGGATTATATTATTTTCAATTTAAAAAAAATTACACAACAACAATAAAACTATTAGATTCATGCATACCCATTGACCATGTGTCCAAGGGCTATATTTCCAATGACCATATTTCCAATGGTCATATTTCATTCCTATATATATTCTTATATACATTGTTTAGAATTATTCACCCTATTCATTTAATTCTCTCACAACATTCCATTATTATTTCTAATTCTCTTCCACATTTCTATTGTTTCAATTAGGGTGATGATCTTCAATGGAAAATATAAGGACAATGACTATATATTTACAGTATATTTACTTTCTTGAGATTTTATCACGCCTGTAATTTTCTAAATGATGTTTCATATTTCATTCTCCTGATGTATTTCTATTTACCTTAAATTATCGTATTTTATCTCAATAAAATATATAAAATTTTGTTATAGTTTAGTTTTTTGTGTGGAATAAGTTATCTAGCATATTATCAAGTTCAAATTAAAAAATAAATCGTAAAATTATAAAGTGAACATTACCCCCCTATTAAATTAATTTCACCCAAAAAATTTTATTACACTAATGAAAACAAATGAGGGTACTTCTACCTCAGTACATCTTCAAGTTTCCACATTATTTTATCAAACTTATGATTCTTCCATAGAACACTAACCAAGAGAGTGTTCTTGTTTCATAATACTTTAATTCTATGATTTTAAATTTTTATTGGTAGTTCCATGTAAAAGAGTTCTTGTTATGGTTTTACAATAACTAGTTTCCATACATGTGAATGTTCAGGTATATAATTTTACAAAATTGATACATAGAACACATCATACAATTTGGAGTGGTTCGGTAGGGGAAAAAGACGCTAATCCATCATCCCTACATGATCAATGATTTTAAAAGGGCCAATTTATCTAGGGATCTACATTCCTTTATTCCCAAATCTCATAAACCACTTTCATTGTGATATTTAAAGAAATTCATTTCTTCAACTTCAAACTCAAGATTTCATCAATGATTATAAATATATATCTTTTATTTATTTTTCAATGTTCTAATATTTCTAAAAATTATTTGTCTCTTATAAATCATTCCTTGAAGAGATCTATTCCCAGTATCTTAATCTCCCAATATTTGTCCCAACATCGTGGAATTACACAGCTATTCCCATATAGATCCTCATACAGTACCATTTGAATTCTTGAATTGAATCTATTATTATAGGAGAAGTCTACTAAGGGAAGGTTTCGATACCAACCTATATTAAGAATCATTGAATAGGATATCAGTATGTCCTCTAGAGTTTTAGTGGTCCTTCCTAATTGACCATTAGTATAAGGATGATATGATTTGTTAAATATTAAATCTATGTGCAGTGCATATTGAATACTTCTCTATAACTTTTAGTTAAATCTATAATATCTATTCGATACAATTGAGAGTGGTACTCCATGAATCCTTACCTACAATTTTATATATTTCATGGATATTTGTCCTATATAAAAATATTATCGAATATAAATGAAATATTCAACCTTATAAGGAAATAAAAATTAAACTAAATGTAATTATAACCTTCATAAGTATAGATAAGTCCAAAAAAATCCCTGGTGATATTATACCATTTATATATAGGTATGGGTAATCGTTATATCATCCCATTAGTCTTCTGACATTCATCCTTTACTTTCTATCAAACTAAGTGTTGGGGTAAAAATTTTGTAATCCCCCTCTTCATATTTTCCCATCGGAAATGATTTTCAAGATCTATATACATCTTTGTGCTTCTAAGATAGATAGAGGGTGATGAGTTTTGCACATAATATTATAAATCCTTCACCAGTTATTTTTTTAATGGATTGCATATTTGTTCTGAATATTATATAATTCTACCATTGTCAAAGTTATACTTTCAAATATACCCTTCTATTTTTTAAATCTCAATATCCTCTTATTATGCCTCCTTGATCATAACATGGATTCATGGTTGAGAACGCATTTGGTAAAGGTTTGATTTCTCCCTATACATCATGATTTTAAGGTTTTTCATTTGAAAATCCTTGTTCATTTTGACTCTTTAAATCCTAATTATGGATAAGGTATCGTGATCCATTTTTCTCAGATCATTAGTCACCATATTTTCCTTCCTAGATTAGTAATTTATCGATTAGTCACAGTCCTTCAACAAATCCAACCATCTCCATTACCACATATTTTATGTAACATATCAAGAATTATAGCATAATTTTCTTTTAAATTAATGATTATTAAATTTCTTTTTCAAAATAAAAAAACTGAGATATATTTTTACATAATGATTATTTTAAAAAATTAAATTCTTTTTTAAGAAGAACAAAAATGTTTTGGAAAATTAATTTATAAAAAATATAATTTATAAAAAATATTTCTTTTCCATGTTTGAAATTATATTATGAAAAAAATTATAATATCAATTATAAATTATTTGTAGATAATAATAAAAATTATAGTAAATGATGAATGTAAATTTTACTAATAAATTAATATCCTGAAATAATATGGTATTTGAAATTATTAATGATAAAAAATTATATTTATATTGAAGATACATAACAAACATATGAAGAATGAATAAATGAAATATATTACACTAAAATGTTATAATATTATTAATATAAATATAATTTTAAAATTTAATATTTAAAATGCTATTCTACATAAAAAAATTAATCTGTGTGGAGGTAATGTTTCACATTTGAATGTTGTTTATGGGTAGCACGTAAAATTTGAAGGTTGTATAAGGGAATATACTCAAATTTAAGTGATTATTAAAGATACATAATTCACAATATAAGGGTAAGTTGGTATTTTAACTATTTATATAGGAGTAGCTTCCCAACTCTATAAAGGTTAGGTTTTACTCAGGTAAGGGTAAGAAGAAGTTGTGTTATGGTACACATGAGTTATGTAAAGGTTCAAAAAATATCATGTAAAGGTAATATAAGAAACAAACTACCTATGTAAGGGTACAAATTGCATAGGTAAGGGTATAAGCACTGAAATAAATCCAAGGTAAGGGTACCCAAAACTCATGTAATGGTAATGATGGCCTCATATAATGGTAATATCAAAGAGGTATAATTTTCATAAGGGTATCAGATAACTTATGTAAGGATAATATGCTTCATGTAGATCAAGTGTAAGGGTATCTAATCACTCAAGTAAGGGTAAAATAAACTTGAATAGGCTTATTTAAAAGTAATATGGAGAGTTTTTAAACCTATGTAATGAAAATATCTAAATTGTATAAAGGTAATAACATACTAAGAATTAAACCGACTACATCGCGTCACCTTCTTCCTTATATGAAATCTATAGATAAAACCAAGAAAATATTAACATATATTTAATATTTATTTATTTTATGAGTATAAAAGCTATTTTTGTAGAAAACATGATCAAGATTATACAAATGTGACACAAATACGAACATCCACATTTATAAATCCGTGTTTCAAGTAATCTACAAAAATATTAAACTTCATTTTTTGAGAGATGTCTTACTTACTTCAATTGCAGTGTACATGTTTCATTATTTGTAGTCATAAGAGAGATAATAAATGTAAGGGGGCATATTAGTGTGAAGCCTATTTAAAAATAATTAAAGTGATATAGTAGGATCCTTATATCCTCTATTAAAGTGACCCATAAAAGATTTTAACATAGTAGAAGAACCAATTATAAAGGAAAAATCGTTTTGGATAAAAAAAATTATTTTGTGGTTTTCAAAACCTTTTTTGTAAGGGAAATCTATTTTAAATATAATTTATTTTTAACTCTCATTTTTAAATGATTTCGTATACAAAATTATATTTAAAAGGTTTTATAATTTCAAGAAATTTTTTTAATAGTATAGAAATTATTACTTCATGTGAGAAATTTACTATCAAATTAATGGATGTCATTCGTGATTATATTTATATTTCTTTCCATGCATTATATTTCTCATTGACATTACATATATTTTATGAAAATTATTGGTTTAAGTTTAATTTCCAATTGTTACCCAGAAATTTATTATTACTTATAATGTTCATTATGCACATGTTTATGTTAATGGAACTTTGGATATGTTTATTAGATACATACTTATTTTCTTATTTAAAAATAAATTACATATATGTGATGTTTTTGAATTTTTTTTAATGTATTTATAATGATAAATGAAAGATTTTAAAAAATATAAAAAAACTTATAAATAATCCTCAATATGTTATGCATTAAATTTATTAATCCTCCAAATATATTGAAACAAAATATCCTTATACTATATATTTTTTAGGTGATTTTTATTATTTTTAAAAAATATATACAGTGTTTTTGTCACCGGATCTGTGAGTGTGGCTCTAGGATATCCCATTTGGTGTTATATAAAAGGTTTATAAAAGTTTGAATATTAGTAAGATATCATTTGGGGATTATAAGGTTTTATTTATGGGTGATAGTAAGTATAATAGAAGAAAGTTATTTTTGAATGACTTGAGTTTTAAGGAAGGTTTCTAAGATATTATCTTTGGTTTCGTTATTATAGATTTAGGATATAATAGAGTGTATTTTTGAAGAAAAACATTATTAAGAATCAATTTCATTCAAATTCATTATTGAAAGACTTTTTAATAAATATAACTTCCAATTTAATACTTAATAATTGAAATTAGTAGTATAAAATTTATTTAAGGGAGTAGAATGTAACATCCCAAGGATTTTAGAATTATTTTATTTTAAATAAATTATTATTAAATGGATTATTTCATAATTAAAACAAACTAATATTTATTTTAATATAAATATTTTTTTACAAAATTAAATTACTTTCTAAAAACAAAAAAAAAATCGGAATAAGTTGATTTAAAAATTATAAGTTATAAAAAACATCATTAACCATATTTCAAATTATATTATAAAAAATTATAATATTAATTATAAATTTTTTTGATAGACTTTGAAAAATTATATTAAATGATAAATTTAAATTTTAGTATTAAATTAATATCGTAAAATAATAGTGTATATGAAAATATTATTTTGACAAATTAAAATTATGGTTAACATATACAATAAATATAATAAGAATGAATAAATGGAATGTATTAAAATTAATGGTTTATAATAATTTTAATAGAAATATAATTATATAACTTGATGTTTAAAATTTTATTGTACATAAATAATGAATTTTTGTAAAGGTAATTATGTATAATTGAATTCTATATAAGGGTAGAACTATAAATTTTAAGGTTAGGTAAGGGTATGTACACAAAATTGTAAACTTCATAAAGATATACAGTTCCCTACAAATGTTTATTCAATTGTTTAAATTAGATGTATAAGGGTGGATTCCTGACTATATAATGGTCATCATGTAATGACATAAGGGTTAGAAGTAGTTATGTAAGGGTAAACCTAAGTTACGTAAGGGTACACAAAAACTCACATAAAGGAACAAACATACTATAAAAGGGTAACCCTAGATCAGGTAAGGGTATAATCACTTAATGTGATCCCACATAAGGTTACCCAAACCTCACATAAATGTAATGAGGGGATCATATAAAGGTATAACCAAAGAGGAAGAACTCGTGTAAGGTTATCAGATCACTTATGTAAGTGAAAGATGATTCATATAGATCATTTTTAAGGTTCTCTAATCCATCATGTAAGGGTAAAAGAATCCTAAATAGGATTACTTATGGGTCATTTGGTCCATTTAAAACCCTATATAAATCCAATATCCTTTTTTGGAGTGGTAAGTAGACACTCTAATTTAGAACAATTGTATGACATCATTTTCTTCCTTTCAAGATACATGTAGATAAAACTGAAGAATATATATATTTAATTTTTCATTATCATATTTGTATACATTCCATTTTTTCAGACCAAAATCATCAAGATTAGAGAAATGTGAAACAAATATGAACATCATAATATATAAAACCTCTTTTTATTCACCTGTATGTTCAATAAACCATAGGAGATCATCCACCATGAAGAAATTTCATTTTGAGTTTTATAGATTATTAAATGGTTATAATGACTTGGAGTGTAGATTTATATTATTATAAATTCTCTTTAAATATTAACACCATAAATTATATGAAAGATTTTTTTTATAGAGGTGTCATATATTGATATACAGTATGATTCCTTAGGTGAGAAGGATTTTAATAGATGTTATTTTTTATTTAAATTTCACTCTAAGTGTCATGACCCCTCCCTCAAAAGATTTCCCTCCAAAACTATCTATGAAGGAAGATAGATAATGCCCCCCCTGAGTCCCACCTCTAGTAAGCCCCGAGGTGGCGACTAGCACCCTGGCTATAAAATCTCCTAAAATGGAAGTAATTATCATTATTTTAAGAAAACAAGGATGGGATATAAGATTTTAAATCTGAAAACTACTCCATGCACTATAAAAAATGGGAAACTAAAATCTATCCCAAGTGTATGTTTAAAGTAAAACTACTACAAATACAATGAAAATATCCAATGTAAATACAAAAAGAACCAAGATGAGAAGCTACATAGCTACTATCTTTAAGTCTGAGCTAGTAATGCCCAACATGATCCAGGTAATCCCTTTGGAAACCTTAACATAGCTTTATGAAATAAGGTGAGCATATGAGTATACTCAGTTGGAAAACACATGTCTCTCATGCATAAGTGGTAAAACAAACTAATTCCCCCATGAGAAATCATAACCTAATAAGGTATACTTGCCACCCCAACCTCACCAAATGAATTATCATCAAATAACTAATGTCGGGTAAAGTAATATAGAGCACATCAATGATAGGTTACCTCGCACCACTTTCCTAATGATTAGCCACTCTCACACCCTAATGGAAAACATCCTGGCACTCCCACCTCTTCTGAAAGTACCATGACACAACCCACTCTCACACACCAAGGCCTCAAAGATAGGGTCTAAACCTAGGAAAATGATGTTTATCACATCTCACCCACATACACATTGGCATCACAACCGCATCCTTCCCACAAACATCAGGTCCATATACCATGTCAAATCCTGAAAACACATAGGAAAGAACAAAACATGTCATCCTAAAAACACCTAGGAAAACAAAACATGATATCACAAACCTGGGCCTCACAAACCACTAACTTCCTAATGAATATTTCACTATCACCACCTAGTAGTGGGATTAGGGAAGAGTGGGTGGTCGGGCATCCATCCTCCCATTAGGATGTTTGGGAAAGACACCATCACCCATCACAATTGGGGTGTTTGGTACATAGTGGTCATCTAGGGAGGTGTGTATATATAAAAAAAGGAAAATATATGTATGTATATATAGTATAAAATACTCAATCCCAACCTATGGGTTATCAATCAATGTATGAAACACCCTATAATACTACCAACTCCGTCACAACCACTAAATGTATTTATTAACACCAACAATCATCACTGCAGAAGTTGATAAAAGAAATCCATTCACAACAAGCCACAACTAAAACATACCCCCACCCATCTCATTTAACCAATAATAATTCATTATTTAGGAGATTATTTATTCATTCTATTCCTACTCAGGAAACTACCAATCATAGAACACAATATACCACACAATAAAGTAATTCACTTCATATTTCCACTCCATTCAACACCTATAAAAAAACTCCCATCATCATTCTTCAAAGTCATCTCACCCTATCCATAATATCAACAAGAAAATCCCAAACGTACTTCCAAACCCTGAAAAAAAAACCCATCAAAACCTACACCATAAACATATCACAACCTTAGCCTACACCCCCACTTCTCAAACACTACCCATCCCTTCCACAATCAATCAATCTCTCAACTTGAGATTCCATAAACCACCAATACCTACCTATAAATAGTCATGCTCTCATCCCCAACACAACACACCTCACAAGGCACAATAGAAAACAAAACCACACATATAACATAGCCACACCAACAAGGTAATGTGTATTCAAATTGATCAAACATGCATTCTTTAATTCCATTTTGATAATTCAAGGTTTATCACATCGCAAGTTCAATCCCGAGTCATGTATTTATTTAACTAAATTTATGTGGTTAACAAATTTCATATTAATATGTTTTTTCATATAGGATCATCAATAAACACTCAAAATCCATCATTGTTTCACAAAAAAAATACCACCAACTTCCATGATTGTTTTTAGGTATATCGCCTATACAAATTAGAATATCAGTAACAAATAAAACATAACCATGCATAACTTTTCCCTAGACCCTCTATGTCAATATTAAATATATTAGATTAACTTTATTTATTAGAAAATATGACATATTTATAATAGAACATTAATATACCCACCCCATATGACAAACAAATTAAAAGAGATAAAGGAATCCATACTTTAGAGAATAGAAGATCGACAACTCCTCCTAACACCAAAATCGGGGGTGCGCAAGTAGTAGGAGGAATCTCCAGAGAGACATGATCCAAGGGTCTCACCAAATATGCACAATCACTTGGTAAAGAAAGGTTCTAGTCACTTCAATATCAAGAGAAATGTAATTTTCCAAGCAGGGAACGATCTCAGCTTTAAAAATGCCATATCCTAAATCTAGAGGAAAAGAGTTTCAAATGCCATTAAAGCCGGATCACAATCAAGACCACATGGTTTGACTATTAAAATTCTTGGTGAAGTTTATAAATTACTGATATAATTTATATCCTTTGAAACTCCTTCAAAAACACAACAATAAGGTTTTAAAATCATTTTATGTAAAATAAAACATTAAAGGGCGAAACAAGAAATTTTGGAAAAATTGTCAAAATGACTCACAATTGGGTGAGTCACTAACCCGAGTCACTGATGTATGAGTCCCAAATGGTTGATTCATTGATGCCAGCTATCAATGGTGAGTCGTCGATAGATTATTCACCAATGGTTGAGTCACTAAAATTACCTACTGATAGCGAGTCGCCAATGGCTGAGTCACCATTGAGTGACTCACAGTTGAACGAGTCACCGGTGAAAGCTACCATCAGTGACCCATCATCACGACCTATCGACGCCACTCACCAACACCACTGACCAATTCCACCTTCTGACACCACCTACTGATGCCACCTACTGACCCCACCTACCAATTCAACCTATCAATCCTGACTCACTATTGGAAAACTGGGAAAACTGGAATACTTTCAAAAAAACCCACCATGACCTCCAGAACAACTCAAACACTAGAGTTTCACAAAATAATGGTCTAGGTAGGTCCAAGCCAATACATCATATACCTCTAAAACTATTGTATCCATCAAGAATTCAAAACCATCTTCGATGAAAGAGGGGTTCGAACAACCACTTGTGATACACCACTCACGGTTCATGGTATGCTTGAAACACAACAACCGATTAATAACACCAAATTTCAATGATAACCCACCATGTGTCGTTGAAAATATAGAGTGGATCCTGAATATCCAAGAACACCTCCTCTATTATCTACTACCCCAATGGACCACAAGACACAACACACTGTCCTAAACACACAAATTAGGGAATTTGTCCATCCATGTCAAGATATTATCCTCTCTAGGAACCAATGACTCAACCTCATAGGATTAATGACATCTCAATTAATGTGTATCACTTAGAAATTAGGTCCTCCCCTTTCCAAATTTTAGGACTTCATCAAAAATTATGTAATAGAAATAAAAACTAATCTTGTAACGACCCAATGTTTCATTAATATAAATCCCTCTTGATCTAGTTAAATGTATCTTTATGTAAAATGTTTGTATAAAATGTCAACTTGTTTGGTTTTATGTTAATATTTGTGACCGTTACTTTTATAGTTGTAGAACAATGATCACATTATTAGTATAAATGTAGGGCTTTAACAAATCAAATTTACTCAGACAAAAGAAGTGATGGCCTCATCCGGTAGAATTGCTCCATACTAAGCCCATTTGTCGAAGCTTGGAAAAGAGGTGGCATCCTTGGGCTTAGCTCTTGACCAAGACCAAGATGAGCTTCATCATGTCAAGCTCGAACAAGATCATCTATGGGAAAAGTGGAAGTTGATAGAGATTACCACTCGAGTGATGTTATCTGAGCCACCCCAATAGTCTATCACCATCGCACACCTTACCCTTAGGTCTTATGGGACATTTTTAAGGGGTTATGTAACAAATAACTAGTAATATGTTCATTTATATTATTATTTTTGTATATAATAATTAATATACCTTCTTGTCATTATTTATACATTGTAAATTGATTTTAAAGTACAAATAGTCTTTTCAGTTATTATTTAATTAAGAAAACTATTTTATTAAATTAAGGGATTTTTGAATTAAATAATAGTTTAATATATTATTATTATTATTATTAAATTAATTTTATTATATTTAAATGATAATATAATTTTATTAATGCACTTATAATTTATATTAAGGTTTGAAAGCCATTTCTGTAAAAACCCGTGAATTTTCGATAAATGCCTGTTTTTATTTTAAAATTAAAAATTAACATATTTAAAAAAATATTTAGAAAAATTAAATGATATTTCTAGAATCATGATGTCAAAATTATCTATTGGTGAATTTTTCAAAATTTTCTGAGACAGTCAAATTTTTGAGTAAAAATTAAATACCGTTTAAATATATAATGTGTCTAATGACATCATAATGACCCAATAGTGATGTAATCAAACACTATAAGATTCATGTTCGGACAATATATGTTTTACCATTAAAATAATGTTATTTTTGGTTTTTTTGACTTACTTTTCAAAGCATTAATGGACCCCTCAAGACTTATTAAACATCTTGTATTTTTAAATTATTTTCCATGGTTGTGTGACTCACCTCCACTTAAGCAACCCCGTTTATTTTAAGAATTTTGGACTTTGTCCTTGTAAAATATTTTTTTCCTCTTCCCTTTTCCAAAAACCATGGGCAAAAACCATGAGTTGATTTGTGTTTTGTATTAGTTTAATGTAAGGGGTCCCAATCCAAAATAATAAAGAATTCACTCACCTTTCCTATATATACCCACCCAATCTCTCACTTCCTCCTCACTAAAAGACTTTTGAGTTTATCCAACTTATGACCTACTCTCTCTAGAATCCTCCCAAGGTGTCCTAAGCTCCCAATAATCCTCTCTCAAGCCTCTCTCAATCCTTTGGAATCACACTTCCAAGTAAGGGTTTTTTCTTCCTTTCTCATTTTTGTCCAATTGTATTTAGGTTGTTTTACCCATTTAATTTCAATTATGAATGTTGGGGTATAGTTTCTCACCTCCCTCATACTGCCCTCTTTATGTTTGAATGATGGGATACCCCTTTCTCTCTCATTATATGCCTCTCATGTACACCTATTACTATGCCGAAATTTTGAAAAGAACTTCTCTCTCCTCATTTACATTCAAGAAATACTTTTGTATCATGAATCTAAATTCCATTACAATTGTTTGGAAATGTATCTATATTAACTCCTTGTTTTTCATTACATGTAAATATAATGAGGAACCCCTTTCTCTCACATCAAACATTTTTATGAATTCTTATGTCACGCCGTTATGCAGCCGAAATCGCACCGATTTTCTAAGCCAATGCCATTGTGTAGTGAAAACCATGCCCATTTCTCCATCAAGGGTATTCACATTTATGAATATTTACTTATTGATTATAAAGTTTAATGTATGAATTCCACATTCCTTTATCATGTAATAAATGATTATGTGTTATGAATCCATGTTTTATGATCCATGTGGCACAATTATGCATGAAATGAAATGTTTAAGAATGGTGTGCCCTTATAGCGCCCCAATGCATTGGGTAAAGTATAGTATCATGATACATCATGTGCAATGAGTGTTTACTCATGCTAATTCAAGTGCAATGATGGTTTACTCGTGATTTATGTCCAATGAGTATTTACTCATGCTTCATGTGTAATGAGCATTGGCTCATGCTAATTCCATGTTAAGTGTTGTTGCCACATTTCCATGTTATGATTATCATGCTTTATCATGCCTTTATGTTCATGTTTTTATTGTGCTCTATTGATATGTCTATTGTATAACATGTATTTTACTCCTCATTTATTCCATGTTTATTCCCTTACTAGGCTTTATAGCTCACCCGTTTTCAAATTCATGTCCTTAGGTTATCCCATGCAATGCTAAGTATGAGGGAATGTAGTGGTCATGTAAAGGAAGTTTTCAATAAAGATGTTGTATTTCATGTTTTAAGTTGTTATGTAATGATTCTATGCCCCAAAGACACTAGACCTCTCAATCATCCTTTTTGTATCAAGTGAATAGTTAATGTAATAAATCATGTTTAAGTTTGTAATTAAAGCAGGGTTGTCATAGTTGGTATCAGAGGATAGGTTTAGTTATTTTTGGGATTAGGATTAGAAAACCCTAGTAAAGCCTTAGAGACAAGACTAAGTATAATAAAATCATCCCTAAGTTTTGGTAAGTACCAATTAAGTGGTTTATTAATAAAATACATCCATGTCTGGATACGTGCAGGTAGAGGCGGCTCTGGCACAGATGTATCTTAGGGGTAAAACCCGAAAACACCGCTTTGAGCAAGACTCAAATGGGAACTAGTGAACGACAAGGGGACTTGCTGCACTCTTGGTTACAACACTCCAAGGGGATATGTTTTGATAAATTCACAAGCTTAGTATGAACCGTTATTAAAGGAATTAAAAAAATTTCCCCTATGAATATATGTTTGAAAGTAGAACATTAAAATAATAGATTGAAGCCTGTAGACTCATGAGTTATGGAAATAAAAGTTTATTTATAAGTCATAAACTTTTGTCTTTGGATTACCCTTTATGTGTTACCCCCTAACTTTCCATTTATTCCAGCCAATGGCCGGTAATAGGAGGACTCGGGATAACAACCAATGTGAAGATCAGTGTGATGACTGTACTAATGAGATGCCCAAACCAATGGGAGCGGGAATTGCGAAAATTTTCATGCTTCTCTCTTAGATAACTCAATATTTGAATAGAAACACTGGTCAAGAGGAACTTTCAACCCCCTCTAAGAAAGAATAAGTCGCTATCGAGAGCTTCATGAGACAAAGGCCTCCTACTTTTAGTGGATCATCTGATCCCACGATCGCTGAACAATGGATCAACTCCATTGAAAGGATCATATCCATCCTTAAATGTTCTAAACAAGAGAAGGTTTTCCTGGAGGCTTATCATATTGAGGGTGAAGCTAATCAATGGTGGACGTTGATAAAAAATATGAAGCCTGAGGAGGAGATCGAGGCATTGGAATGGAAGGATTTCTGGAAGTTGTTTTTTGATAAATATTTTCCACGCACCCTCCAGATTAAGATGGAAAGGGACTTCCATTCCATTAAGAAAAAAGACAAAGAAACTATTTGAGCGTACGAGGAAAACTTTACAAGTCTTTCACGATACGCTTACAGCTTTTTTGTTACCCCCAAATTCAAGGTTGACTTCTTCTTTGGTGGGATGAAGCCTATCCTGCGGAAAGCATCAACGATCCGTGACTTCGACAGCTATGATGAAATTTTCCGATGTGCCCTCAAGGTAGAAATGGAGATCAGGGAATCACAGGGGTATCATGGGGACAAGAAGCGTATGGTGGACTTCAATGTTGGCGGTCTGATAGATAAATCCAATTGTTCTAAGAAGATCCATCACCCCACTTTCTAAAAGAGAGAGAAGAATCACCCTGGAAATTGCATCAAGGGGATGAGGAAATTCTTTAGGTGTGGAAGAGAAGGGTACCTAGCTGTTAACTCTTGGCAAGAAAGACTCACGGCTGCAACAGAGGAGTGGAACACTCCGTTCTAACCTTAACACATTGTTCATTGCTACAACTTCAAATAATCAGGGCACTTTTCAAATCGATTCCCTAAAGCAAGGGTTTTCAGAGGCAACCAACAACCTCCAATGCAGCAAGGAAGAGATTTTTCCATCACTTCTACCGAAGAGAACCCCAACAATGAAGTGGTAAAAGGTATGCTAGTAATTCATTCAATAATAGCAAACATACTTTTTGATTCAGGTTCTACGCATTCTTTTATATCTCTAAAGTTTAGTAGAACAATCCCAGCACCACCACAAATCATGGAAGTGAAGATGTCGGTGAGTACGAATAATGAGGAAATCATTGCATCCCATGAATATAAGTCCTCCCCTATTATAATCTATGGATTAAATTTCCCTGCGAACCTCATCATACGCCCTCTGGTGGAATTTGATGCAATTCTTGGCATGGATTGGCTTTCCTTCTATAGATCCAACATAAATTGTCGGGAGAGGGAAATCACACTCCATATGAAGAATCGACCCCCAATTATTTACAAGTGTAAGGAGGAATATTAATCTCCTTTAGATCCATCATCTCAAGCATGGATATTACTAACTTATGAGAACACGTATCTGGCTCAGATGATTGAGTCCATGGAAGAAACCATCTTTGAAAAATGCCTATTGTGAGGGAATTCGCTGAAGTGTTTCCCGAGGAATTTCCTGGTCTTCATCCTAGTAGTGATGTTGAATTTTCAATTGAAATTATACCAGGGGTGCTACCAATATCCAAGAATCCATATAGAATGGCTGTCAGGGAGCTTGAAGAGGTGAAGAAACAACTACAGGAGAATCTGGATAAAGGGTTTATATGCCCAAGTGCTTCACCATGGGGTACACCAGTCCTATTCGTCAAGAAGAAGGATGGGTCAATGCGGATTTGCATCGATTATTGTGAACTTAAAATAATCATGATAAAGAACAACTATCATCTTCCATGGATCGATGACTTGTTTGATCAGCTACGTGGAGCACAATACTTCTCCAAGGTAGATTTGCGGTCGGGATATTATCAAGTAAGGGTGAAGAAGGAAGATGTCCCCAAGACTGCTTCTCGTACAATATACGGGCACTATGAATTCATAGTAATTCCTTTCGGACTCACTAATGCTTCATCAATCTCCATGGAATTGATGAATAGATTCTTTAGAGATTACCTTGACAAATTTGTGGTAGTCTTTATGGATGATATTCTAATATACTATAAAACCAATGAGGATCATGAGGAGGATTTAAGAACTGTACTAAAGACTTTGCACAAGGAGAATCTCTATGAAAGTGAATTAAGTGTGAGTTCTGATTGAGGGATGTCTCATTCTTGGGACATATCATCACAAGTAATGGGATATCTGTGGATCCCTCCAAAATAGATGCAATTGAGGGATGTCTGAGGCCGACATCGGTAACGGATATCTGAAGCTTCTTGGGGTTAGCTAGATATTATCGATGATTTGTGAGAAATTTATCACGATTGTACAGCCCTCTTACTAACATAACATGAAAGGGAGTAAAGTTTTCTTAGAGTGATGAATGTGAAGAAAACTTCAAGGAATTGAAAAAGAGGCTTATCACTCCGCTCGTGCTCACTTTACCCACAAGTGGGGAAATTTTTGTGGTATTTAGTGATGCTTCGCAGAAGGGATAAGGTTGTGTGCTGATGTAGAATGATAAAGTGATATCCTATGCCTTAAGGAAGTTGAAAATTCATGAGATAAACTATCCAATGCATGATTTGGAGTTGGCGGTGGTGATAGTTTCCTTTAAAATCTGGCGGCATTATCACTATGGAGAGAAATGTGAGATATAAACTGGCCACAAGAGTCTTAAATATATATTCACACAGAAAGAGCTTAATATGCTCCAGAGAATATGGATAGAGCTCATCAAGGATTATGACTGTTCAATACATTACCACCATGGGAAAGCGAACAAGGTGGCAGATGCCCTAAGTAGAAAGGACCCAGCGATTCTATCAATGATGGGAATTGAGAGGGATCCAATATTCTTAGACTTGATGAAGATGGACATGGGAATCATAAAGAAGGGAACATCATCAATCCTTTCACAAATGATTACTCAACCACCTCTTTTGGAAAGGTTAAAGAATGTTCAAAAGGATGATGCAGGAATTCAAGAAAAAGTGGAAGCTATCAAAAAGGGGAAATCCTCAAAGTTTAATGTTAATGAAGAAGGAATTGTGCAATTTGGGAAAAGACTATGTGTTCCATCAAGTCCGGAGCTGAAGAAGGAACTTTTGGATGATGCACATAGTTCAAATTTCTCTATTCACCCAGGGAGCACAAAGATGTATCGAGATCTCCGAGAAAACTTTTGGTGGGATAATATGAAAAAGGAGATCGCTGAATATATATCAAAGTGCCTAGTGTGCCAGAAAGTGAAGGCAGAGAGGCAGAAGTCTAAGGGGATGATGCAACCATTGCCCATACCAGAATGGAAATGGGAGAACATCACCATGGACTTTGTCACTGGACATCCAAGGACATCCAAAGGCAACAATTAAATCTGGGTTGTTTTGGATCGTCTTACAAAGACTTCACACTTCATTGCTATTCGGGAGGATTTCTCATTGGATCAAATGACACGGATATATATCAGGGAAGTGGTAAGGCTGCATGGATTGCCACTATCTGTTGTGTCTAACCGAGATCCAAGATTCACCTCTAAGTTTGGGAAGAGTCTTCAATATGCTCTGAATACTGAACTGAACTTCAGTATAGCCTATCATCCTCAAACTGATGTCCAATCCTAGCAGACTATCCAAACACTTGAGGACATGTTGAGAGCGTGATCAATGAAATTTAAAGGAGGATGGGATCAACATCTTCCTCTGGTTGAGTTCTCTTATAATAACAGTTTCCACTCGAGCATCCAAATGGCACCATATGAAGCCTTTTATGGGAAAAGGGGCAGAACACCAGCGTGTTGGGATGAGGTTGGTGAATGTAAGCTTCTTGGACTGAAAATGGTTGAGGAAATGGTGGAGAAGGTGAAAACCATTCAGCAGCATATCAAGGAAGCCCAGAGTCGATAGAAGAGTTAGGCAGATAATCATCGATGATACCTTGAGTTTAATGTTGGAGACATGGTTTTTCTACGCATATCTCCGTGGAAGAAGGTCATGAGGTTTGGAAAGAAAGGGAAGTTAAGTCCAAGGTACATAGGCCCCTTCGAGATTCTTGATCGTGTCGGGGTTGTGGCCTATCGACTAGCACTTCCGCCTACCGTGGACAATGTACATGATGTCTTTCATGTATCCCTCTTAATTAAGTACATACCAGACCCTTCACATGTACTCTCTTCTGAGGTGGTACAGTTGGAGGATGATCTTTCTTATGAGGAGCAACCAGTGAAGATCTTAGATCATAGAGAAAAAGTTCTATGAAATAAAACAATGCCCCTTGTCATGGTGGTGTGGAAAAACCAAAATTTTGAAGAAGCAACTTGGGAATTGGAGGAAATGATGATGCTGAGTTACCCAAATCTATTTTAGTGTGGGAAAAAAGGAAATTTCAAGGATGAAATTTCTTTAGGGGGAAATATTGTAACGACCCAAATTTTAATTAATGTAAATTTCTCTTGATCTAGTATAATGTCTCTTTATGTAAAATGTTTATATAAAATGTCAAATTCTTTTGTTTTATGTTAAGATTTGTGATCATTACTTTTATATTCATTGAACAGGGATCACATGATTAGTATAAATATAGTGCTTTAAAAAATCCAATTTACTCAGACAAAAAAAGCGATGACCTCATCCAGTAGAATTGCTCCAAACGAAGCCCATTTTTCGTAGCTCGGAAAAGAGGTGGCATCCTTTGGCTTCACTCTTGACCAAGCCCAAGCTGAGCTTCATCATGTCAAGCTCGAACGGTATCGTCTACGGAAAAAGTGGATGTTGATAGAGATTACCACTTGAGCAGTGTTATCTGAGCCACCCCAAGAGTCTATCACCATCGCACACCTTACTCTTAGGTCTTATTCGACTGTTTTAAGGGGTTATGTAACAAATCACAAGTAATATTTTCATGTATATTATTATTTTTGTATATAATAATGAATATACCTTCTTGTCATTATTGAAACATTGTAAATAGTTTTTAAATAACAAATAGTGTTTTTAGTTATTATTTAATTAAGAAATCAATTTTATTAAATTAAGGGATTTTTGAATTAAATAATATTTTAATAAAATATTATTGTTATTATTAAATTAATTTTATTATATATAAATGATCATATAATTTTATTAATGCAATTATAATTTTTATTAAGGTTTGAAAGCCATTTCTGTCAAAACCCGTGAATTTTCGATAAATATCGGTTTTTATTTTAAAAGTAAAAATTAACATATTAAGAAAATTATTTAGATAAAATAAATGATATTTCTAGAATCAGGATGTCTAAATTATCCAATGGTTAATTTTTCATAATTTTTTGAGACAGTCAAATTTTGGGGTAAAAATTAAATATTGTTTAAATATATAATGTGTTTTATGACATCATAATGACCCAATAGTGATGTAATAAAATACTATAAGCTTTATGTTCGCCCAATATATGTTTTACCATTAAAATAATGTGATTTTGGGATTTTTTGACTTACTTTTCAAAGCATTAATGGACCCCTCAAGAATTATTAAACATCTTGTCTTTTTAAATTATTTTCCATGGGATTGTGACTCACCTTCACATAAGCAAACCCATTATTTTAAGATGTTCGGACTTTTTCCTTGTGAAATATTGTTTTCCTATTCTGTTTTCCAAAAACAATGGGCAAAAACCATGAGCTGATTTGTGTTTTGGATTAGTTTAATGTAAGGGGTCCCAAACCTAAATAATAAAGAATTCACTCACATTTCCTATATAAACCCACCCAAGCTCTCACTTCCTCCTCAATCAAAGAATTTTGAGTTCATCCAACCTCTGCCCTACTCTCTCTATAATCCTCCCAAGGTGCCTCAAGCTCCCAATAATCCTCTCTCAACCCTCTCTCAAGCCTTTAGAATCACACTTCCAAGTAAGGGTTTTTTCTTCCTTTCTCTTTTTTCTCCAATTTTCTTTAAGTTTTTTTGACCATTTAATTTCAATTATGAATGTTGGGTTATGGTTTTTAACCTCCCTAATACTTTCATCTTTATGTTTGAATTATGGGATACCCCTTTCTCTCTCATTAGATTCCTCCCATGTACACCCATTACTATGCCGAAATTCCGAAAGGAACTTCTCTCTCTTCATTTACATTCAAGCAATACTTTTGTATCATGAATCTAAATTCCATTAAAATTGTTGGGACATGTGTCTATATGACCTCATTAATGTCCATTACATGTAAATATTATTAGTAACCCCTTTCTCTATCATCAACCATTTTTATGAATTCTTATGTCACGCCGTTACGCTGTCGAAATCGCACCGGTTTTCTAAGCCAATGCCATTGTGTAGTGAATACCATGGTCATTTCTCCATCAAGGGTATTCACCTTTATACATATTTAATTATTGATTATAAATTTTCATGTATGAATTCCACATTCATTTATCATGGAATAAATGATTATTTTTTATGAATTCGTGTTTTATGAACCATGTGGCACACTTACGCATGAAATGAAATGTTTAAGAAGGGTGCACCCTTATAGCGCTCCAATGCATTGGGTAAAGTAGAGTATCATGATACGTCATGTGCAATGATTTTTGACTCATTATAATTCAAGTGCAATGAGGGTTTACTCATTCTTTAAGTGCAATGAGAATTTACTCATGCTTCATGTGCAATGATCCTTGGCTCATGCTAATTCCATGTTAAGTGTTGTTGCCACATTTCCAAAATATGGTTATCATGCTTTATCATGCCTTTATGTTCATGTTTCTCTTGTGATCTATTGATATGTCTATTGTCTAACATGTATTGTACTCCTCATGTATTCCATGTTTATTCCCTTACTGGGCTTTATAGCTCTCCCCTTTTCTTATGCATGTCCTCAGGTTATCCCATGCAATGATAAGTATGAGGGAATGTAGTGGTCATGTAAAGGAAGTTTTCAATAAAGATGTTGTATTTCATGTTTTAAGTTGTTATGTAATGATCCTAAGCCCCAAAGACAATAGACCTCTCGATCATCCTTGTTGTATCAAGTGAATAGTTTATGTATTAAATCATGTTTAAGTTTGTAATAAAAGAAGGGTTGTCATAAATCTCATAGCGAACAAGGCTCAAGCTGCACTTTACAAAGTAAAATAGGGAAAGGAAAAACTCATAACAACTCTGGTTACAATTCATGAATTTTCACTTCTCGCTCCCAATTACTCTTCTCCAAGCCATCATGCCACCACAAAACATGAACCAAGTGAATGGTCCATCCGTGTATCACATTTTCCTGATGATCTTGGATCTCCCCTGGTCATTCCAAAAATGTTGTGTCATCTTCGATATCCAACTCTCTCTATCCAATGACATGGGATTCATTGTGAATATACCAAAGAAGTTTAGAGACATGAAATACATCATCGATCCTCTCCAACTATGTTTGAAATTCTAAATAGTATTCCACCTCACCAACTCACCCCAACACCTTAAGGGGTCCAATGAACCTTAGAGAAAACTTTCTCACAATATCAAACATCGACTACCCATGTTGAGAGGAGACCATAAAGAATAAATGTTCTCTAACCTCAAACTACAAGGGATTGCTTCAACGTATTTAAGTCCTTTTCTGCTCTCATCCTATCATGGATGAGATGAACCTTCTATGTCATGATCAGCTCTACTTCGTGACCAAGAACAATTGTCTCCCCAACCTCTATCCAACACAAAGGTGAACGAAAAGGTCTCCCAAAAAATGTTTCTAATGGATCCATGATAATGGAATATTGATAGATATTATTGTAAAAAAATCTACCAAGGGTAGTTGTCTTACCCCATATCCAAAAAAGTCTGTGATGAATGCCTGCAATGTGTCCTCCAACATCTGGATAGTCTACTCTATCTTCCCATTTATTTAAGGGTGGAAGACAGTTTTAAGGCATAAATGAGTGCCAAAATAATGCTACAATCCCCTCCTGGCCGATGAGATAAAATGTGTATCCCAAACCAAGAGAATGGATCTTGATACTCCATGAAACCACACCACCACATCCACATAACTCCTGGAAAATTTATCCATTGTACCCGACTCCTTAATAACTAAGAAGTATGTTGATTTCTTCACCCAATCCACCACTACCTAGATAGAATCACAACCTTAATAAGAACTAGGTAACTCTGTGATGAAATCCATTGAGATTCCATCCCAATTCCACTCAAGGAAATCCAAGGGCTACAACATTGCACTCAGAAAAAGGTGCTCAGATTTCACCTACTGGGACACTATGAACTTCACCAAAAAATTGGCCATTTCTGACTTCATCCTAGGACACCAAAACTATTCTCTCAAATTGCGTTAAATCTTATAAATACTACGGTATACAATTAAGGGTGAGCTATGAATCTCATAGATAACTCCCTCACGCATCACCACTGGAACAAAAAACATCATACGGAATATCATCTAATTCTGACCATCCTTCAACCACCCCTTAAGAGCATTACCCTGGTCAAAATTATCACACATCACATTTACCTCTAATTATCCCTACTAAAATCCCTCCACCTACTACATCAGAGAAAACTATACCGTCATATGAAACCCACATCCTCTACCACCATCCATTCTAGAATCTATGTTCAAGGATGCCAACTCCTCCATCACCTTCCAAGTATTCTCAAATTCCTAAACAACCTCCTTCTACGACATCAAAATAAAAGCATCATCCAAAACATTCCCATTTCCTAAGGTGTGAGAGATCTCAAAATCATTATCTTGAATAAAATCCATCCACATGTGATGTTTCCAGTTCCAATCTCACTAGGAAAAGATATACCTCAAGATCTTATGATCCGTGAAGGCCACAAGGTTCTCCCCTATAAGGTAATGTCACCACAACTTTAGTAATAAATAGACCACCACAAGCTCCAGATCATGGGAGGCATAGTAACATTTGTGGGGATGTAACTTCCTATACCCTTTATAGGTCACTCCCCACTATTGCATTAGCACGCATCCTATTCACAGATAGAAAGCATCACAAAAAACTTTGAACGTCACCCATTCCTCTAGAAAACAGAGCATTGGAGTAATGACCAAAATCCATTTTATGTAGCACAACATTTTATAACACTTCTCACTCCACAAAAAATCCTAGTACTTCCTGGTAAAATCCTTCAACAGAACTATAACTTGAGGGAAATATAATACAAATCTCTAATAATATCTTGAAGACTGAGAAAACTGTGATCCTATACCACATTATTGGGTTTTCTCCAAGAAACTACTGCTTATACCTTCAATGAGTCTGTCGTTACACCCTAATGAGACACCACATTCCCTAGGAATTGTTCCTCTTATTAACAAAACTTGCATTTTGACATCATTCCATATAACTGCTGGTGTCTAAGAACCATCAAGACGGTCCTAAAATGCTCATCATGTTTCTCTTCTAACTTTATCTAGATCAGGATGTCATCGAGGTATACGATTATGAATTGTTCCATGAACTCACAGACAACAATGTTTATGAGACCCATGAATATGGTTGGTGTGCTGGTAACACTGAATGACATAACCACGAACTCAAAGTTCCTATACCTGCAGCAGAAAGAAAACTTCGAAATATCACCATCCATAACCCTCAGCTGGTGATACCCAAACTATAGATTGATCACATAGAACCCACATTCTCCCATCAGTTGGTCTAAAATATCATTTATCCTTGAGGTAGGGTAACAGTTCTAAACTGTTACCCAATTTAACCTATAGTAGTCAATATACAACCTCAGAAAACCATCTTCCATCTTCAATGAAGCTTTTGGAGCACCCCACAAGGACACACTGGGCCTGATAAAGCCCTTATTCCTTAGATAATCTATCTAAATCATCAACTCCTACAGCTCTGAAGGTTTCATCCTATAAGGATCCATCAAAACTAGAGAAAAATCGGGTTGCAATTCTACCCCGAACTCAACATCACGTGGAGGGGTAGAGTTACAACATCCTTGGCGAAGACATTTAAGAATACCCCAACAACATTGGTAACCTCCTCTATCTTGGCATCCAATGATTTTTCTGAAAACTCATCCAATAAGGAAATATGGGGGCACTATAAGACGACTTCCCATTTGAAAACTCTGGTCGCCAATAGAAGCCACACTTTTTCCATCCACATATGAGAACATGACACTCTTCCAGATGTAGTCAACAATAGCATGCATTGAGTAAAACTAATTGATTCCAAGGATGAAATAATATCATTGCATATATAATAAGAAAATTTCCCCGTGGGATTGATGTTGCCCCATCATTATTATACATCCCTGAAACACATAAAATAATATGGTCTAACTTCCAAATAGTATAGTCAACACCAAGGGAACGAGAAGTCTCTATAAGTCTATTCCTATAGAATAGGCTATACTGGGTGCTAAAAAGGAGTGAGAAGATCTATAATCAAACAAATAGAAAGAAAGAATACTGAATAAATAGATCAGACCTCTACTGATCTCTAGTATCATTAGAACTTTTTCCTCTACAGCATGCAACTGACCAAGCCCACCTCCTTTTCACCTCAGCTGATGACATCCTCCTCATCCATGCCCTGGAAGAAGTCCCTAAGGAGCACCCTAAGTTTCTCCTCTACCTACTTTGTCTCTGGTTTATGGAGCATGAGGTTTTTATCCCTACATCTGGAACATCCCTGACAGCAACTCCAATTGAGGCAGGCACTAGACCTTCCCACCTCCACCATACTAATCTTGAATAGTCACTCAGCAATGACTCTAATTATTTCCGAGGACTCCAAATATTTTACACATCATCCTTTGGCCCACAAGATAGGAATGAGGACCTTACATACAAAATAGAAACTATTGAGGGAGCTTTCCCACCGGTAGGAACCTAAAAGGCCCTGGAGCCTGATACTTTATACTAATAACCATGCCTTTTGAATAAATATGTTGGCTCCCCTCTCATTGTAGAACTCCTATCAATTTCATCCACTCAACTACTTCCACATTCTTCCTGACTTCTATGTTGGTCAGCAAGGTAAAGGGGGTAGCCACTTACTAGAGTGAAGGATGAAGTGCCTACTCTAGGTAGCTTGTATGAGACTCCTCATCGAGAAATATATTTGGAGAAAAATGAAGGAGAACCTTGAATTTGATCCCCCACCTCCCATACAAACATACTCCCCTACTGGAGGGAGAGTAACTCCTTCTTCTTCTCAGCCTTCATGATTGAAGAAAGGAATTCTACCCCGAACCCATTATCATATTTATCCCATAAAACATTAGCCTATTTCCTCTCTCCCATTTAAAGAATCCACCTCTTACATGCATCTCCCCGCATCTGGATCACCACCAATGCAACCATGTACTCAGTTTGAGCCCATATCAAGCTGAAGGTGATCACATGATCCTCGATCCAATTCTCTATCTCTATGTCTGAAATGCATCTCTCATACTTCCCCAGAGTTTGTCCCTTGAAATCATGTAACCATCACTACCACTGGCCATCCTCCTCTATGGGTTCAACCCTTCATAAATTAGTTGGGTCATCTTATTGAGTATCCATTTCTTGTAATACACATAGACAACGACCAGGTGCCATAGAAGGATGGTAACCAAGGAATTAATAAGCCCGAGTAGTATAATTTTTTTTTAAAATTAATCCTAACTCATTTTATTGTAATACATTCTAAATTTCCCCAAGGCACCAATTCAAATAACAAAAGTCATTATGATGCATGTACCTTTCCTAGGATCTCACCGTACAAATGGTTTTTCCTCACTTAGTCATTCAGTAGGCTTAGATTCCTTGTGTTAGATCACTAGCGGACCTAAAATCCTTTGTTCTTGACAGTCTTCCATGTCCTATGTCACATACCAAGATCGTCTAACATTGTTTTTCTACCAACCCATTAGATCCTCACTGTTCATAACTCCAAACTCCATCCTATCTCTCAACCATCACCTTTGATTCCATTTTTTCATAACCCCCTCCCTCCCAAGATTCCCCACCTGATATGTAAATGAAAGAAGATAGATAATGACCCCCCGAGTCCCACCTCCAGTAGGCCCAAGGGTGGTGACCATCCCTAAGGGTATAGAATCTCAGGAAATGGAAGGCATTGCCCGTTTTATAAGAAAATTATATTAGGATATAATATGTTCTATTAAAAAAACTCCAAGAACCATAAAAATGGAAAACCAAAATCCACACCACATGCATTTTTAAAGTAAAAATGCTAACGATACATTGAAAATATCCAAAGTAAATACCAAAAGATCAATGTTTTGTAGTGAAACTATGGCTCTCCCCATGTATGAGCTAGTAATTCCTAGCAAGGTCCACATAATCCTCCTAGAAACCAGAATGAAGTTTTAAGAAGTAGGGTGACCATACAAGTATACTTAGTAGGAAAACCAAATTGTCTCATGTTTAAGTGGAGAGTCATACGAATTCCCACATCAGAAAATAGAAGAAAGAAACACCACCTAAGAAGGTATACTAGCCACCCCAACCTCACCAAAGGCACACTCAACAAATAATTCAAGTCAAGTAAAGTAATATAGAGCACATCGATGATATGGTACCTAGAACCACTTTACCACTAATTAGATGCTCTCATAGCCTGAAGGAAAATATCATGGAGCTCCCACCTCTTCTAAATGTACCACATTACAACCCACCCACATAGACATGGGCCTAACATCTAGTCCCACAACCTAGGTAAATGAATCTCATCATATCTCTCCTAAACAAACATGGGCCTCACAACTGCATCCTTCTTGTAGACACATGGGCCACATACCACATCACATCTTGAAAACACCTGGGAAAAACACAACTCTCATACACACACTAGGGCCTAAGAAACCACTACCTTCCAAAAGAATCTTAAGCTATCACTACCTGGAGGCAGGAGGAGGGAAGAGCAGGTGACCATCTATCCATCCTCCCATCAGGATGTTTGGGAAAGACATCATCGCCCATGACAATGGGGGTGTTCAGAACATAGTTCTCAACTTGGGTGGGTGCGTATGGAAAACACAAGGAAAATATAGGTATGTATATATAGTATCAAACACTCAAGACCAACCTATGGTTTCTCAATCAAACTATGAACCACCTCATGATACTTCCAACTCTACCGCTACCTTTAAATGTATTTATTAACACAAGAAATAGTCACATCAAAATTTCATAAATGGAATCCATTCACAAAAAACCAAAACTCAAACATACCCCTAGCTGTCTCATTTAAAAAATTATCATTATTTTTTTAGGAGATCATTTATTCATTCCATCCCTACTTAGGAAACTACCAATCATAGCATGAAAAACACCACACAGCAAAGCATCTCACTTCATATTTCCACTTTGTTCAAAAACCATACCAACCACTGCCGTCATCATTCTTCAAAGTTATCATGTCATGTCCTTCCTATCAACATGAAAACCCCCAACTTACTTCCAAACCCCGCAACACACCTCATCATAGCCAGCAACATAAAAATAACACATCCCTTTAATATATCATTGCTTCTCAAACACTACCCATCATTTCCATAATTGATAAATCTCTCAACCTCGGATTCTATACCCTTCTTGTACCAGCCCAGTAATAGTCGTGCTCTCAACTCTTGCACCACACAACCATAAAAGGCACAGTACAGAAAAAACCACAAACAACCACAAAAACAAGGAAATGTGTATTCTGATTTAGAAAACACTCATTCTTTAATTCTACTATAATAATTCTGGGGTTATCACAGAGGAAGTTTTTATCCTAAGGCATCCATTTATTTAAGAAAATATATGTGGTTAACCAATTTCATATTTATACAATCATTAATTGAGTATAAAAAATAAGTATCCACAAGCCATCATAGGTTCATAGAAAAAGATTGTTATCACCCATTATTTTTAGTAGTAATATTTCCTATACATATCAAGATATCAGTAATAAATAAAACATAATCATGCAACACTTTTCCCCAACCCCTATATATCGATATTAAAAAAATTATATTATCTTTATTTATTCTAAAATATTATATCATAACAATATAACATTATTATACCCAAACCGTATGATACACAAGTTAAAATAGACGAATTGATCTCTACTTGAAAGAACAGATGATAGGAAACTCCTCCTAACACCAAAACAGCAAGGTGCACAAGTACTAGGAGGAACCTTTAAGGAGACATACTCCAATAGGCTCACCACAAATTCATGATCACTTAGGGTAGAAAGGTTATAGGTGCCTTAGTATTAACATAAATAGAATAAGACAAGAATAAAAGGTTCTCATATTTTGAAATTAAAGATCCTAAATCTATAGGGAAATTGGTTTTAATGGCCATTAAAGTGATATTATGATCATGACCATGTGGTTTGACTATTAAAAGTCTTAGGGGTGTCAGGAAATTAATGATATAATCTATATCCTTTTAAATACATTCTAAAACACCTAAATATAGTTTTAAACTCACTTTACATCAAATAAAACATAAAAGAGTAAAACTAGAAATTATAGAAAACTTTTCAAAATGACGCACCATTGGGTGAGTCACCGACGTGAGTCACCAAACGATAAGTCACTGATGGATGATTCACTAATTCAATCTATCAATGTTGAGTCACTGATACCTGATTCAATGATGTGAGATTCGAATGGTGAGTCATAGATGGTCGACTCACCATTAGGGGACTCACCGTTGAACGAGTCACCGATGTGAGCTACCATCGGTGACCCACCGTCATGACCTACCGACTCTACTCACCAACTCCACTCATCGATCCCACCTAACAATTCCATCTACCAATCCTAACTCACCCTTAGAAAACTAGATAATCTAGGAAACTCTCAAAAAGATCCATCATGACCTCCAGAGCAACTGAAACACTTACTTTTCACAAAGTAATGGATTGGGGAGGTCAGGGCCATTACACTAAGATATGGTTTTATATATATTAAATGGATAATTTCTAAATAATTTACCATTAATGTTAAAATTAATTAATTATAAAAACTTACATATAATTATATATATTGTCTGATATCATCTATAAAAACATCAAACTTCACTTTTCGAGATATAACTTTCTTCTTTTAGTAGAAGTATGAATCTTTAATTAACATTAGTGATAAGAGAGGTAGTAAGAGGTAATGATATTACATTCATGGGAATAAAATCTTCTAAGAAGGGAGGTTACATAAGAAGATTTCAATATTCAATGATGAAGTGATCTATATGATATTTCAACTACATGACCTATCAAAATGTAAGGGGAAATAATTATTGATAAACAACTATTTTTTAGTTTGTAAAATCATTTGTGTAAGGTAAAAACAATTTCAAAATTATTTATATATGAACTCTTATTTTGAAAGGTGTTTTTTTATTAATTCTATTTTAATCATTTTTTAATTTCAAGATATGATTTTATAGAGAAATAAATTATTATTTCATGGGTGAAATGTTTATAAAATTCGATAGATATCATTAAGGATTATATTTATTGTATTTCCATGTACTATATTTCTCATGGACATTCAATATATGTTATGAAAATAATTTTTTTAATTTTAATTTCCAATTATTACCCTAGAACTTGTATTAATTCTAAACATTATAAAATAATAGATTTACATTCAGGTAACACTGGATATGTTTATTAGATATGTAATTATTTTCCTCTTTGAAAATAAATTAAATATAGGAAATGTTTTTGAACGGTTATTTTGGAGGATTTACAATGAGAAATTAATGACTTTATAAAAATATTTTATTAAAAATTTAGAACTTTCATATTGGTTACGATGATGAGGAATGGTTTCTAAACCCATTATATCAAAGTGAATTTGTCTTAAAATTGACGCTTAGACCTTAATTATTCCTAGTGGCCATAAGGTTTTCCTAAAAGTCTAAATACTACCATTATATTACATAAATATATATATTTTTCCTAATTAATGTTTTGAATTATCAAAGTATAGATCATGATTTACATTAAAGGATATTATATTTTTAAATTAAATGGGTTTTCAAAATAATATTTTTTTATTGAATGTATTAAAATCATATGTCATTATAGATTTTGAAAGAACTAAATTTTTATTTTGAGAAAAATTATTTTTCATGTCAAATGTTTTATATTATATACAAAAGGAAATATTTTTTAATAAATTTTAATGCCAATTTATAAGATAAGGGATTTACCCCATGTTTTAAAATAAATTATTGATTAATTTCTTTGTCACCCGAAGTTTTAAATTGATTTTCATATTTATAGTGATGAGTATAAGATTAATTGTGAATAGTCTCGACTAAGAGTATACCCCGATTTATGTGAAATGAGAGTTTATAGAATTTTCTATAAATAGTGATGTATTAAGTTTCCTAATCCTCTAAATAGCTAGATTGGAATGATCATCAGATTGTATATTTTTCAAGTGATGTTTATTATTTTATTATTTTCAAAAAAAATAGTGTTTATGTAACCACGTCTAGAAGTAAATGTCTTATCTATCACAATTCACTTATTCTAGGTGAATGTATACTTTATTATATTATGATCAATATATATTTAACACATTTCACTATAGAGATAATGCATATATATCTTCACATAAAATATTACCACTTCAATTTCAAAATAAAATTTTATGTAGTTTTTCTCATCAATATTGAATTAATTTGAAAAATAGTCCTACACCATGTAATTTTACATCAGTACACAATAAAATACCTTCTTCTATGCATAAGTGTATATTATAAACCATTCTCTATTATAGCGTAATGTTAGTATAGGTTTTGTGACCAAGAGTCTCTTAATCTCCTTGAAATTTTGTTTGCATTCAATTGTCCATAGAAAAATGACACTCCACTGAGTTAACTTAGTTATTTCATTTGATAGTTGTGAGAAATGTCTCACAAAACATTTATAATATCTAACCAATCTAAGAAAAATATGGATCTATATTAATGTGGTTGGTCCTATAAATTCTATAATCACCTCTGGGTTTAATGGATCCTTAGGTATATAATCATTTTTTATTATAATGACTAAAAATGATATTTTTTACATATAGAATTCATACATTGAAAATTTGTTATATAACTTCTCATTTTCTCAAGGTTTTCCTCACAATTCTGAACGGGTCTTAAATATATGCCTTTATTTTTGGAATAAATGAATATATCATCTATAAGTAATACCAAAAATTAATTAAGGTGATCTATAAAGGCATTATTCATCCTATCCATGAATATTTTAGAGTATGTTTTGATTCTAAATAACATCACTATTAATTCATAGTGTCCATAAATTGTATGAATATTATTCTTTTATATACACTCTCTTTAAACCTTAACTGATGATGTCCAAATAAAATGTTAGTATTTGAGATATATTGATCAAAACAAAACTGATAAAACAATTCATCAATCTGGGGAACAAGATAAATGTTCTTGACCTCTATATTTTGTAATTCATGATAATAAATAAAATGGTGTCTAAAATATATCTTATTTTAAATAAATAAAACTAGTGAAACCTATGGTGAATCACTTCTTCATATAAACCTGTGTCCAAAATATCTTGGATTTTATTCTTTAATTCCAAAAATTCATTAATTTTGATCTAGTATAGAGTATTTGATATTAGAATATAAACATGTATGAGTTATATTGAAAATATATATTTTTATTTGGGGGAAGAATAATCAACTCTTATAGATATATTATGAAATATTCCCTCATATTAGGCGTATTTTAATTATTAATTTTTCCCAACAATTTTAGATAAATACCCCTCAAGATTATGTATTAATTCCCATATAATTGAAGTAATTTCCATAGGGATTTTATGGGAATATTTTCACTAATAAATGATAATTGGTTTATTATAGATATGAAATATGATTATCTATCTTACAAATTGATTAGGGATTTATGTAGATAGAGGAAATACATTCCTAAAATAACATAAAATTATACCAAAAGTTGAATAATATGATTTTCATGAAACATATTCCCTCAAACATATATAATTGTGATGTATTCATCATGCCACTATGTGATTTCACTAATAACTCAAAATGTAATTATTGGGGTGATGATTTAATTCCCTTAGTGAATTTACCAGATATAAAGGAGTGGGTGGAACAAAAATAAAATATGAAATTTATAGTTCATGATTTAATTATGAGTTTAACTTTTACCAATTTTCTTTCATAACCTACTTAAGAAGCTAGGATTGCAGAAGATTTCCCATTCTCCCATGTATTTGAGGGTTACTAACATCAATTTTCATTATAAACCATAGTTTTTGTGAACTTGTTTACATAATTCACATACTCCTTAAAATTTAAGTATTGTAGTGTGGTTGATTTATTTTTTTAACACCTCCCTCCATCCATTTCATTAGTTTTATTCTTCATATCTCTTTATCATTTATCTTCTAAATGGATTTATATTCCACAATTTAAATATTTATTAATTTCTTTTACACAATTTCCTTCATACCTCTTCTTGCATTTTTTTAATTTAGAAAAATAAATTTTATTACCATAAGGGGTTTTATCATTTTTTCCCTTTAAAACAACATTTTCTAATTTTCCAAAATAATTATATTAATGGGATTATCTAATATATATATCTACCTTGAGATAAAATCATTCAATCTATTTATAGATATCAAATTCCCTTTCAGAAAAAAAATTTAGGAGACTTTGTTTAAATCCAATAAATAAATTATTGATTTTTAATTTAGGTTCAATTATAAAACTAGATACATGCAATAAAATTCAAGTGAGTTTGGATTCATAAATACTAATGGATTCATCCTCCTTTTGTTTCAACTCTTGGAACTCTTCCTCCATTTTCATGGGAATATTTCTCAAAAACATATTTGGTATGGAATATTTTATTAAACTCATCCCATTCAATAGAGGTAGCTTCCTCTTTTTATATAATATTTTTAATAATAGTCTATCATTTGTTATCTTCACCATTTAAATCATATAAATCTAAGACAATATTTTCATATTCTTATCACTAGATAATTGAGAATAACTTTTTTATTATATTTATTTGTTTCTCAATGATTAGTGTAATAGAAGACACATTCAAGGAGATTAGTCATTTACACATGAAGGAATCAAATGGAGATTTACTCCTTATAAGGTAAATTAGGTAGGTTTCAATGATTTGTGTTATTATTCATAGGAAAAGATTGTCCGGAGAGAATTTCTAAGATATTTTAAATTTAGATACCATCCCATTGTGTTTCTTATTTGTAAAGTGATTGAATTATACCTAAAGTTTGTTGTTAACTACCCCCTTATAGTTCCAACCATTAAATAAAATTAAAATGTGTGTGTCATTTTCAAGATAAAATAATCATATTAAGAAATCATTTGATAAAGATAATAAATCCTACGATGTCATAAAATATGACACCTTCATTTCAACCTATTACACTTCAGAATCATCCTATATAACATTTAGATCAACATAGTTTTTTTAGGTTCTATCCTATTAGTATTAAAATATAAATCTAAAACAAATATACCCCACTCTGATACAAAATGAGGTGACCTGAACAGAACCCACATATATATTATATCATTTTACATGAATATTTAACTTATCTTACAATAAATCCCACCTTGGAACCCAAAATGGTTAGATTATTTTCATATTATATACATATATAAAATATTAAACGTATAACATAAATCCTATTCTCAAATGATACCCTTTTTGACACATTATATTTAATAATACTCTTCATAACCTCATGAATAGACACAAAATAAATAGTTTGCTCATATGCTCAATAAGGGTAAAAATTATTGATATTAATTGAATATCATAAGTGAGAATAAGATAATAATGTATTTATTAGAACATAATCATTTTTCATGTCCATAACATAATAAAATCACAAAAAATATAACATTGGTCATAAAATATTAGTCATAGAATAAGTATTTTATCCTAATATAAGGCAACCGTCATTAGAGAGTGGACACATGGGAAACAAATCAGGATCCATGAGATCACAACATAGGTAAATTTCATAACAAAACAATTTAAAAATATATATATGCATGGAGATCATAACATAGTTCTTGTCTAAATACCAAGACACTTAAATAATACCTGACTAGGTTTACCACCTTCCCATAACATAGTAGACTTGAGATAAACATCGGTTTCCCTTAACATAGTAGAATTAGAATAACTACCTATATCTCTTTATTGTCTATTGAGATATAAAACTTTACCAAAATAATAATAGGAATTTAATTGACCCACCCATCATATAATGATAAACCATGCATATGTTATCCATAAGAACTTGAAATTGTTTATAATTACAGCATAGCTTATTAAAACCTAAAATAATTGTTTTTCATAAAATATCCACATAAAATTATTATAATAAATCAAAATAAAGAATATGTGTGGTTTAGTTACATAATAGTTCCAAAAAATCATAATAAAAATTAAATTATGTTTTCATAGATAAAAAAAAATTATAAGTGAATTACAATTTACTTAGAGAAATAAAAATAAATGTCCTTTAAATTTTGGAAATATTTTGTTAAAATATTTTATAAGAGAAATAGAAAATATATTTATTTGAGAATGACTGAAAAATTGGAGATTATGATTTATTATAAAATATGGAAACAAAATCTAGAAAATTAATTCATATGAAAAGTGTTAGAAATATCCTTTTCAAAATTTTATTAAGCTTTAAAGTCAGTGGAATCAATTATACTGATATGTTAAAAGAAGGTTAAATTTTGTATAAAAACTCATATACATTGAATAATACCTTAATAAATCATATATGAAAACATAATTAAATCCATAAAAATAAATAATATTGAAATGGAGTAGAAATATTCCCATAAAAACAAGAGGTGAGATCTGATTCCCTTACATGAAACACTTTAGTTAAATTTAGAAAAAGAAGGGATGAAATGGTAACATGACATGTAAAAATAATGAAAAAATATATGATAGTAAATTATAAGTGGTCTTAGATAGAAAAATAATTAAATTTTCCCTAATATAAATTTAGTTATTAAAATATTAAATTCAAAGTGTGATTGGAAAGGAAACTATTATGTCTTTGGTAATGTTTCACTCAAAATACATTCAAAGAGAAATCCTGATGTGGTTTTTTAAATATAGTTAATTTAATGAAATGTATGAAAAATATGTCCATGTGGAAGTATATAAATTACAAAAAATGGTTCTAGGTGGTGAATATGGAACATATCTCAAGGAAAAGAAAAATTGGACGAGAAACAATCATTACCTATACATATGTCTTCCAAAGAAGTGATTTGAGATCCTTTATAGTATACATAACCTTATTAAACACATATTAAATAACCTTATTCATATATATTACCTTTTATACTCTTAAATTATAATAATTCATTTCCCAAATATTTCTTAGTTATTTTTTATTTTCATCATAAGATGTGAGTATTTTTTATTGTTTCGTACATGTTTCATAATGGTGATTTTAGCCACAATTATTCAATAAAATTATCATCATTACCAGATTATTAAATATAGTGTAATATTTTTTTCAAATTATTTATATACTACCCTATAAATTTAATGTAATTTATACATTTGATTGATGAGAATAGAATCCATGATAATCATTTTTCATGTAATTTACCGGTATTATTTGTAACTTGAAAATGATCAGTATTTTTTCTATCATAATTTAATAACCATATTTGTATGATATGTTACTATTTAATATCATATATTACTATAATTAGTGTCCTAATTTATATTTATGGTGTATATCATGATGTTGGTATTGTATTATTCATGTAGTTGGTTGAACCAACCCAAACAGAAACATGTTATTATGGTGAATGTGTATGAGTTTAGAGTTATATAATAGTAGTATCATTTTATCAAGAGTATAATGATATTAACATAATATCATTATAGTGGAATATTATATTTTTAAATATTATATATTTTAAGGTAATTGAACAAGTAAGGTAATAACTATATACATACTTGATGAATTCACTATTTCATGACACCAGTTACTTTGGAATGAAAGATTTATAGTGACTTATTGTAAAAATTCTATTAAATATATAAATTGATTTATAAAATGGTAAATTGGTATATATTCAACAGGTAACTTAATTTTCTGTATCATTTGGGAGGGTTATCAGACTTATTCTTTTATAAGTGAGTTTTGAGTGGTGTTTCCACTTGTATTCATTTTTTATGGTGTAAATTTTTCATTTTAAAAGGAAATTGGAAAAAAAGTAGAAATAATAGAGATATATTATGGATTGGCCAATAAATCCCTCATATAAACAATTAGACGTTTAGTTTAATAATATTTTATGCCTTCTCCTATAATGTTCTTGATCTTCTCGACCCATTTTGAAATGAGATTTAGATGTTGGAGGTGTTCCATAGGTCAGAGTCTAGTATATAGCCTTCTAGATTTCCATAATTCCATGGTGGTATTTGTGGGTATTTCCTTGGATAATTTTTTTATGGTTGTGAGAATTGTGTTATTTTGTTTTGAATTTTAGTTGTGTAGTCCATCCCTTTTTTTATTTATGAACCACGGGGTTTGAAACACCCTGGTCAAATCTGTTTTTCTAGATATTTCCCTACGGGAAATGAGATGGGATTTATCCCATGGTGGGTTTGTGGTGTTACTTGATTTTTGGTATTCACACTGAAGGAAATGCAAACCCATGAAACACCCTAGTACATAGGTTTGGTCGCATGGAGTCAATGATACATCGTGTTTTGAGGGGCGGGAGGGAAATGATGATTTGGGTCTCACAAAATCATCCTTTCATATATAGTTCACTTGATAAAGGATTTCTATATGTGTTAGGGTGAGTGGTGTGGTAGATGTCTTGGGTATTGAAGTTGTATCAGTCATTCTATGGAGATATATGTGGTGCCAGCCAAATCAATTTAAAATAGTTTTTGAGGGTGTATAGTTTAGATGATATAGAATTTTTTAATGGCTAGAAAATCAAATCTACTTTGACAAGTGTCCATTATAGCCATTTTTTTGTACATCATGAATGGTATATGTATTTTTAGCTTTCTCTATAATTTTTTTTTGTGGTGTCTTTTTTTTCAATTATTACCACTCTCAAACATTAGATGACTCCAGAACCACCTTAGCATGCCCCAACCATCTATATCGAGGATTAAAACATCTTAGTTAATCTAGATCAAACTCCTTTGATTTGAAGTATTATTATTGCATTTTCTTCTCTTCCTCTCTATACTTTTTTACTCTAAAAGATACATTGGGGAGTTCCTATAGTTTTGGGTCAACATTTGGGTATGTTTTGTTAATATTTTCTTTTGGTTATGTTCTAGAGTTATTCCATTTTATTTTAATGGTTTTTGATCCTAAATTACTTTATTCATGTTTTGTGATTCCCCAAATGCATAATATCATCATGGGGGAATTGAAAACTGTTTATTTTATGTAAATTATCAGATTATCATGATTTTTTATACTTCTGTAAATAGTACAGATTGGACTAATAAAAAACTTGATATAAAACGGGTGATTTTCATGTGTTTACCTACGTCATTATATTGATCATCTGATTGGTTTTTATTTAACATTGTTGATGAAAACCATTGATTTTGTTTGGTTATTTTAAGTTATTATTGGGATTCTATTTTGGATTCTCATTTTATCAAAGGATTATCACATAAAAATGGTAATGAATATATTGAGTGTATGGAAGGAATTTTTATCAACTCAAGTTTGAATATCAAAAAATGTAGTAGTTATTAATGTCTAATTTACTGTTGCATATTGTGGTAAATCATTTTTTGGAACTATTTTTGTATGATTATTGATGTGTTTACCATGAGGTTTATGTTATGGGTATTGTTGTAGATGTGATTGGAGACATAAGATGAAAAATTTGAGGATGTGGATTGGGAATTGATGCTTTTACTACCTTTATATAGTTAGAATGTTGGAATGAGTGTGTTGTTGTGGGTGATGGATTGGTTGGATGAAATGGGAACATTTTATAGTTTCTAATTGGCGTAGAATATAGTTTGTATTGTTGAATTTAAGATGGGGTTTGATGGAATTGAATAAATTGGAGGATAAATATGATACACTGATGCTTTAATTTAATAATTAATGGATGTGAATTAATGTGGGTGATATATTGAGTGGTTCTTCATTAAATTAGTAAATTAACGGCTTTATTAATGTAAATTAGTTTGTAATTGGTAAAATTGGAAATGGTGTGATGTTATGTTAAACTAGAAATTCCTGAATGGATTTGGTGGTTTTCATATAATTAGTGGGGGTATTTGTGGTTTTGTAGTTAGTAACAATGGTAGCACTAGGAAGTGGTAATGTAGTGATGTCTATGAGAAGGTGAAATGTTGTTTGGGTGTCAAAATATTTGTTTGGAATTGTGTTTGGAATATAGATATGTATATGATGTATTTTAAAATTTATTTATATGTAAACCCCACCCAATTAGGATTCCCTTATTTATTTTCAATATACTTTAGTCACCTGGTTTTTTCCTTTAACATTTATGTTAGTGAGGGAATATATGGATTAATTCTCTGTCTTCCCCACTCTCACCTATAAGTATTGTATATACTATGGTAGCTCAAGGAAGGTAAAATCAAATTATCACAGTATATGGTGTAATATCAGACTCTATGGGGAATTACAGTGATGATAAGAACATGTTGTATAGGATGGCCCTATGGGGTATGGATAATGAGGTACAAGTGCATTGGAACAACTTTAAAGGTATTTTGATGAGGTAGTGGGATAGGTTCACCACCAATCCATATAACATATTGGTTAAGATGATATTATATTTTGTGGTTCATTCATGTAAGGATGAGGAAATGAGGTTCATTTCCATCACATTAAAGATACCATATTGTACTGGAACAACTAAAAAAGTGTCCTTTAATAGAACTAGAATAGAACTTTATCACCGCTAAAAATCATTGATAATTAGAGAAAGATTAAATGTTTGATACTTTTATCAGTGCTAAAAAATATTTTTTAAAGCATCCTTTTAATAGTGCTCAAAAAGGCGTTGTCAAAATGGTCCATTAACAACACCTTTTTAGATCTGTTATAGGTCCCTTTTAACAACGCTTTTTTAGCGCTGTTAAAAGGGAATCTTTAACAACACTTTTTTATCACAAATAATGGATGTTCTGTTAAAGGGAAAAAAATTTGATTTTTAGGATGGCTACCATCCCTACTTCTTTATCAGTGCTTCCACGACACCTTTAAAATATCTACCCCACCTTTATCAATTCTTTTTACACCACCACCCATTTTATCTATGCTTTTCGAATTTTCATTCTCATGGGTTCCTACCTGGATTCAAATGTTGCACCTCTAATTTGATGATGGAATGACTTTACCACTACACCATGTTGTTTATTCTTTTTAATGATATTTGTGTTTATTTATAAATATATATTTAAATATTTACATGTATATTCTTTATTCATATATTTATATAATTTTTTAAAATAAATTTGTACAATATATGTGTTTGTGATATGTATATACTTATATTTATTTAAATATATTCTAAATTATATTCATATACATATAATAGAATATAATATATATATATATATCTATTTATTAATACACACATATATGAATATATAAACCTTATAAATATATTTTTCTAATGTAAATAATGGTTATATATTGTTTTGAATACATTTTTAGAAATTGAATTGATTTAAAAAATTTAAAATATAGATTTTTACATAAATATGTTGATATATCTATTTGTATGAGTGATTTATCATAATTAAACATAAAAAATGAATATAATTAATTATAAATAAAATTACACTATGAAAAACGAAAAAATTTAAAAATAAAAATATCAATATAAATATAATACCTAGAAATAAATTCTGTCTCCACTAAAAAAATCCAATATTACCCCCTTAAATGAGGTTGAAAATACATTGAATGTTATAACATTATGGTAACCCGACTAAAAACTCAATATTTGAGGCCATATGAGAATTTTTTGGCATTTAATCATGTCACAATGGTTTACCTATTTTATTAAGGGCATAGAGATCATCCTTGGCTTCTATTTGATATGTGGTAGGGCCCAAAAGGACACTCATATTAAGAGTTATGACCGTTTGAATTTCGAGTTATATTTTCTACTTATTTTATATCTTTTATAAAAAAAATTTAATTCATAAAATTGTTATTTAATGACTATTAATCGGTAATAATATTCAATTTATTAATTAAAAATATTTTCTAATTATTTTGTAAGCCATTTTTACTAAACATCAGATACATATTAAGTGTAAATTCCTATTTTCTTTATCTAAAACATATTTTAAAAAATATATATTATATTTATATCAATATAAATATATGTATTTACTAATGTAATATTTTTTACAAAATATCATTATTATTTTTGAAGTATAACATTATCAACACTCCTAAAAAGTAATGGAAAATGGGGTATTTTTTAGTGCTTCTAAAAAAGCATTGATAAACACCCCCTGTTATCAGCAATTTTTTACCAGAACTAATAAAAGATCACATTTATCAGTGCTTTTTGATAAAATATAATCAAGGGTGGGCCATTATCAGTGCTTGTAAAAGAGTTATAATAAAGGTCCTCTATTAAAAATGCTTTTTTGTCATTGACAAAGGGGGTCTTTAACAGCACTTTTAGCTAGTGTTGTTAAAGCCCTAGTGCAGGACAAACCCAGTTTTTTAGTTGTGTGGATACAAGATGTGGGGATGAGACATGGTGTATTGATATATGGATATGGAAGGGATTAGGATTACATGAAATTTGACATTGGTTCATGAGAGTGAAAAATTATTAGAGAAGAAATTGTGTCACTCATATATTTATATATTATTAATATTGTGTTATTACACTTCGATTCGATATTTGGTGAGTGAGGCTTGGTGTGGAAGGGTGGTAGACAAATTGCTAAGTGAATTTCGGTTCTATTGTATATTCATTGATGCATTAGTATTCACCTTCAAAATTTTAATTAGTGGTCTTGAGTACGATCCTATAGGGTACACATGTTATGCTCACCATTATGTATATAAATATTTTTTTTAGATTCTAGGGTCAGTTTGGTGATTGTGAAAGATAATTCTAGAATAGAGAATGGGTTTGGTTTAAAAGTTTTTTCCTAGACCATTATTGGTATTTAATATTGGTATTTGAACATTTTTAAAATCTTCGTACATTATGGGATTATTTAGGATCTTACGTTATTTATATCATGGTGTTGATTGGTGGGTTATTTTTTTATTCCTAGGTTAAATGAGGGAAATTCCTCACATTTTATATTTTATACCCTCAATGGTAGTCATCAACTTCTGGCTTATAGAAGGCAGGCCTATGGGGTCACTCTTGTCTTCACTGTATTCCCAGGATGGGTTCCTTGTGGGGGAGGGTCGTGACAATACCACTTATTTTACCACATTTTAACATCATTTTATCTTTACCATAGTATATCAATTTTTACATGAGTAACTTATTTTTGTGTTTCACAATGAAATTGATCTCATTATATAATTTTGACCTATTGATAGCTAATTTGGACTACAATTAATCTAATTTAATTTATAAATAAGCTAGATTTATCTTTTAAATAGAATAATTAAATATATAAATAAAACCTAGTTTTATTTAATATTAAATTCTAAAATTTATATATTTTTAGTTTAATTCCATATAAATTTCCAATTATATTAAGTTATTTATTTTTTATTTACTAAAACAATACATTATATTCATCATTAAAAAATATATCAATTTATTTTTTTAAGATAAAAATAATTAATACTTAAAAAACAGTTCTTCATCAAATAAAATTTTTTAACATTAAATATTTTTAACCGCATCATATTAAATTTAATTATTTTTATTGTAAATTTTCTTTTCAACCTAATGGTATAAAAAAAATTAAATTTTAGAAGTACATCAAAACATTTTTTTGATAATAATAATAATAAGTAATGTATAAAAATATATATCATTATAATAAAATATTTTCATTAAATATTTTCATTTTAATTTATTCCAAAATTATATTATTTTCGATTTTCCAAAACAAAATATACAACATCAATATACCTATTGGATATATGCATACCAATTGACCATATATCCAATGACTATATTTTTAATCACTATATTTATAAAGACCATATATATAACAGTTAGATTACATTCTTATATATAGACTTACATTCATTTGAATAATTAATCATATTTATTTACTTATCTCTCAATATATCTATTATATTTCTAATTCTATTATTTATTTACATAGTTCCAGTTTTGTTAATGATCATTAACTTAAACTATGACAACAAGTATTACATGGTTGTGATTTTTTATTTACTTGTGGTTTTATTCCACTTGTAATTTTAATAGTGATTTTTCATATTTCATTCTCATAATGTATTATTTTTTATATTTTATTTTAATTTTTTTCATGTTAAAATTTATCAGAGTTTTTTCTAGTTTAGTGTCAGGTATGAAATTAGTTATTAAACACAATGTCTATTTAATGGAAAAAATACCTAGTAAAATTAGGGGTGTTACACTAAGTTTACAATTAATTATGACATATTTCATCATTTAATCGTAGAAAATTTATTTTATGTATTTTCAAAACATTTTTTTAATATTTTAAAATTATATTTTTTACTATATAATAAATAAAAAACCTAAATACAAATATAAACATTTTATTGTTTTATACATATATTAAATATTATTTTCAAAAAAAATTATAAAATGTTTATTATATATAATATCTCTCATCATCTATCTATCTCTCTCTCCCTCCCAACCTTTCTCTTTATCTCCCCCCCCCCATGGAGTGTTTCTATTAAAATTTTAATTTTTTAAAATGTATAATATATGTTTATTTTATATGTGTTAAATATATGTTGTGTCTGTGCATTTTATTTCAATTTTTATTATAAAAAACAAATATATATATAAATATTATATATATGTCTTAAAAAACATATGTTTTATTTAATATACACAAAACATTTATATGATATATATTGATATGTTATTTTTTATTATAATATATATATTATTCTCATAAATAAGATATATATGCGTGTGTGTTGTGTTCACATGCACATATAAATAATATTTCCTCAATTTTTTATTTCTAAATACCATTTATGTTCAGAAACATTTAAAATAATATATGTTTTATGTTTTATAGATATAAAACATGAACACATATTAATGTTTATTTATTTATTAATATATTTCAAAGATATTCATGATCATTTTTATAAATTATTTATCGATGGTTCAAAAATTATTTTAATAGTCATAAATTAACACATATTGTTTATAAATTTCTCTATTTAAATTTTATACTTATTAAAAAATGAAAATATGTGACTTAATATTAAGTTAGTGAAATTTTGAAAAAGAAATTAAAAAATATTTAAATATAGAATAAAGGTTCCATGTTATACACATCATTATTTATATTAAATATATTTATACCATGAATATATCAATATTATCCAATATTTATTAACATATCTGAATAAATAAATTAAAAATATCATTTAGTTTTATTACTTCTAAAAAATAATTTAATATAAGATGTATAGTTAGAACCAAATTTGAAAAAAATTTATAAATAATTTCAAATATCAAAAAATATATAAAAAATAATGGTTCCATGGTAGTAAATATTTTCCATGTTACATTTTGATTGACCAATAAAAATTCAAAGAATCTGTTTTAAAACAATTTATCATTCTTTCGTTTTTTATTTTCTACTATATTTATTTATAAATGATTTATATTATTTAATAAAATTATTATCTATTTAATTAGTTTTCCTTCTTTATTTATCAATAACATAGAGTGTTCATTTGTATAACACCCCAACCCAACTCTAAGATCACAATCTCATATAACTCAAGATTCTATGATATATAGACTTAATCATATCCCACTATCACCAAAGGATTATGAAGGATTAAATTACACTAATGGGGGAAGTTTTCTATTAAGAAAAACAACCCTCCTCTTATAATACCTTATAACCACACTCGCAGATCCAGTGACACAAATATTGTCTTTTCAAATAATATATGACGCTAACTAAGATTGATAATAGGAATTACATTATTTTTACGAGGTTATAAACAAAAACCTAATATTTATAACACTCACTTGGGATCTAGAGATATAGGGTATTGGATATTATATACATACACATCTTATAATATAATACAACATTCATTTCTTTGGTAGAAATTCTTTACAAAATAATAATTCATAAACATATCTCAAAATATTACTCCTTGGGAAATGATGAAACATAAGAAAGGAGTGAAGTCATATTCTTATTTAGGGACAACATCTCAAATAATCATGCTAATGGTACAAATAATAAAGTGTAAATAATCATCTTAGAGCCTTATCAAAGGCCATATTAGAATAAAATAAGTAATATATAATCATGAATAGTGAATGAATCATATGATTGGAATATATAATGTCCAATATCTTAAACATACCATCAAAGACTCATACCAATACATCTTATATAAAAGGGTAGTCATACACCTAAAACCTCATCTAGTAGTTTCATCTTACCTATCATTGCATAGAAGAGTTATTGTGATTGACCCATCACTTAATTAAAGTAATTAATTATAATGTTATTTTGTAATATTAAACATTATAATCATTATAGACCAATCATACACCCAATATCCAAGCTATTTAGCTTATAATAACTACCAGTGAACTGAAGAGCTATTATGGTGTCCACCCAGCACATAATCTTGTCTAATTCATTCTTTAATATAAGAATAATGGAAATGAAATATAAATAATTATTCTAAATAATGAAAAACATATCAACACCAATATTAAAAATCAATAATTGACTTTAGAATAGGTAGATTATTAATAAATTATTGGATTATAATGTTACTTTTATATATCATTATATTAAAAAAATGTAGATTAAAAAGAAATAATATCCCAAAAAAGGAGAAATATAATAATATAAATAAATAAGGTTTAATGTAATTAATAAAAAAATAATAGGTAAGAATAATAAATTTGAACTTAAAAAAGATAAACTTTGTAGAGAATTCCCTAACCTGAACTTCTAACATGAATTATCATGCTTTAAACCCCTATATAATAAACATATACTTATTAATAATTTATCTCAATATATTTTTATATTTAAATAATTTAATATTATTCACTTATATTAATTTATTAGATATACATAGTTTATATTGATCATTTGATGTTATAAGATCAACAGTTCTATGCTTTTTGGTATAGCGGTCGTAGTCATCATTCCTTGTTCAAGATTTCATCATCTATAAAAAATTAAAGCTAATGGAATCATAGTTTCTTAATAATTTCTAAAATTCCTTGTTCATTCCTTGGAATATATGGGTATTATATTCAAGGTATAAATCCATAACTAGCCTATTTTGTTTAATTTCACCAACCATTAGGATTTTCTTAAGAAGGAAGATTCATTTGAGAAATATAATTTCCTAATAATAAAAATAACCTAAATTAATATTAAGTAAAAAAATATTGATTATTAACTTTTTTTAAATCTCCATTAGTATAATTAAGATATTAGAGTATCATTTTTCTTGTATGTGGTCGAACCGAACCAAACAAGAACGTGTTATAAAAAACTAATTCTAAAAAAATAATCTTTCTTTATTATAATATTATCACATAATAAAATTTATGTTTATTTTATTTTATTAAAGTGATAGATATAAATTATATTTTTTTACACGAACAATATAAATGAAATATTAAATTAATAAGGTATTACCTACTTTGAAGAGATTCATTCCCCACATAACGACATTATTTTTTTTGTTCAAAAGATTTCATTTTGTGACCAGGTGATAAAAAACATGGAATGGACTTATATGGGAATTAATTTTGGTATATCAGGGATAAAAAGCTTAATAGTTTAGGATAATAAGAGTCAATTTACTTTTACAGAGGAAAATATTGATATTTCTTTTGAAACCTGCGGTAGGTCAATGGAAAACATAGATTCACATGGGACATAACTTAGTTAGGTGAGATAATTTTTTTGGATTAGTAAAATTGTATATAAAAATTAAAAGATGTGTTATATAATATTAAAGCATCACTTTGATTAGTTAAAATGTGTGTTATATTATATTTACCTTGTTTTTTTCAAATTTTACCTCATTTAATTGTTTACCATCATAAGTATTTTTTATTAAAAATATATCATCTAATGTCTTACATAATTTCATTGTCTAGATTGCAAATTGTTTTCAATTTTATAAAATTTAGACTCTAAATTTGAGAAATTCAATTATTAATTGAAACCACAAAATATATAATAAAAAAATTTAGAATAAAACATTTCATTTTTTAATGTAATATTATATTTTTATTTCATATCACTCATTAATTATTAGAGGCATATAAATTATTTATTTTTAAATTTAAAATCGTTATTTGAAATATATTAGTAACTTCTATAAAGTGATTACATGTAATTATAAAAATATTAATATACCATTTGGTTGTATATATACATAAATAATATATATATATATATATATTCATCATCCATAAAATAATTATATTAATTTTTTCCATTCAAATATACAACCTTACATAACTCTTTAAAACCATTAAATCTCTTTCTCATCATTTATATTTCTATCATATTTCTAATGTTTTTTATTCTTTCAATCATTATAATTGGTGGTATGATTCCAATGGGAGACCATTAGGAATAATATTTCAAGATTATAATCTTATTATTTATTTTTTTCTATATTCTTATTATATATTTCATAATTTTGTTTTATATATGATTCTTATACTATATTAATATTTATTTCTTTTAATTATATAATATTCATCCTTAGTGAAATAAAGAATTAAATATTTTAGATTTTTATTGCATGAAAAACAATTTATTTAATTTCAAAAACAATGAATGTTAAAAAGGATCATTTATATTAGAATCTAGTGTGTTAGATGTCAATCCATGTTCTTACTATAAATTTGGCTTAAGACATCCGTAACATGGACTTTCTAGTAACCTGAAAAAATAAAATACATAAACCAAAATTAAATTACAAACATCAAATAACTATATAGTTTACTTCATATATTTCAAAAACAATTAATCAAAGTAAAGTTATATAAAAATCACATATGGAAAAGGTGTTTGAGTTTTAAGAGTAGTATATTTTCTATGGTTATATTAGATGCGTATTATTATTCTATTCTAGATTAGAAAAAGTAGGTGACGTTTGAGAATATTGTTGATAAATATTTTCTATGTAGAATTATTTTGTCGGTATAATGGAGAAAATGATATTATTAAGGGTTTTAGTTATAAATATGAATTTCCATATACATTATATATCATGGTATAATTAATATTATAGGTTTTCTTTGTTGTAAATAAGGTAAAATGAATGAATCAGTTATTTCTTTGAATTTTTGAGAATATTGATATGAATATTGAATAAGAAATCCAGTTTTAAATATATATATATATATATATATATATATATTTGTGTTTATGAGACATGAGGGATAAGTTTTACATGATTTTCACACTTGGATGAATTTTTATTAATGAAACTGAGTTGCAGATGGATAAATTTTAGGCACTTGAATATTAATTGAATAATTTTTTCTTCAATGGAATTAAATACATAAAAAATTAATTAAAATAATCAGGATTGTTGGGGTTGTTTTAATTCAACTAAATTTTTTTTGAAAATATCTTGAAGTGATTTGAGATGGATAAAATATTTTTTAAATGAGTTTCTAATTCATTTTATATGAATTAAATTGGTTGGAGATGATTTTATGAATTTTAGAGTTGATTTGAAGAAATTTGTGAAGGTTGGAGTTTATATGTATGATATCTTCTGAAATATGACACTACATGTATTAATAATCATAAACATTGAAAGAATAATTCATATAAATTTTTAGGTACTTATCATTAGCTCAATCATATGGAAGATTAATTTAAATCCATGTATGAGTAATCCTAACTCTTTATAATAATAACTCAATGGTGATGAAGGGTATGTATGAGTAATTGTGTAGTAGTTCAAGTGAAACTAGTGTTTACACTAAGGTAAATAAGTGTAAAATGGATATTCATAAGATTATTTTGATTCTTTTATTGATTCTCAAAAACCACATACAAAATGGACCAAGGAAGGTATATGGCTGAAAGAAGTGATTTTGGAGCACAAGGATATATTATTGTTCAACTTAAGCTATATGATTCAATAAAATGAGGTGTTGTAAAAATATTGAGTTCGACATCCTCAATTATTCCACCATCCAACATGATATATGCCTATAAATTCCACTTATATTCCCAATTTAATTATTTAGAACTTCATATTTTGGATTTTGAGGAATACAAATCTCTTACTCACACAATCTCAACTTTCATGCCTCACACAATACAAGAAATTTCCATGGAATCTTTCATGTGAAAATATTATAAATATTCATTTATGTATTTCCATAAAATCATTGGAAAGTACTCAAGACTATTTCTTCAATTCCATCTCCCAGTAGAACATATTTTTTGAAAATTCATAATCTCTTGTGAATGTAAAGGTTTTGTGACCCCCTGATATTACATGAAATTGTGTTATTATAACCGATTTAATGAATACTTCATGAGAAAAATCTTTGGGGGAGTTAATGGAACATGAGAACCTCATCCACCTAATTTAGATTCATTATGGAAAACCCCATTTGCACAACCAGAATTCTCCCCCATATCCAAGCCCCCAGCAACAACTAAGTACCAAGAAAAATTTGTGTATGCACTATACATATCCTTTTTATTCATAAGAAAGTGTTAGGTAGTATTTATCTAACACTGACATGTATCCGTTTTCTCCAAATTAACATTTAAGTATCCTTCTAAGTGTAATACCTATTCACATACTCAATGATTATCCTATCCTGGTTCCACAAAGTGAGACATTCCTATAAGAATCCATCTTATTAGGTGTAATCCCCATAACCTACCTTAACTTATGTCATATTATAGTTTTATTAAACTAAGAAGCATGAATATGTAATCAACATTCAATCCATTTTTATTTCCCATTTCTCTGAACAAGAATCATTAATTCAAAACATTGAACTACTTAAACTAGTCTTACGAAAAAACCATAAACTATGAAACTAAAATTATATGGGTTTTGATTCACATTCCAATGGATGAAATAGGATTCCACTCCATTATTATAAATCGATATCATTAGCATCACATCTCCCCTTTGGGTGATGGTATCTATGAATCTTGATCACCTTCTTAGAGCACATGACACCTCCCAAAAGCCCCTAGTATACTTTAAACCACGACCACTCTTATTTGATGAGCATAATGGAGTTAGTCACCACTGGATTCTAAACCATTATGTACCTTATGTACTAATAAAAAGATGATCAATCCCCCAAAATAATCTAACCCATTATCTCCCTTATGTGATGATCATTATAGGATTAATCACTCTTATTTGATGTGCATTATAGGATCAACCGCCCATATGTGAAGGGCGTAATAGGAAAATTCCTTCCTTATATGACATTTATAAGATTACTTATGTGATGAAAATAGGATTAACCACCTTCAAGAAACATCATAAACCCATTATTCCACATATGATGAGCATGATATGCCCTGTGTGATGGGTATAGGATACCTTGTGCGCAAACAACAGTATTCCTTAGATGATAATCATATGATTCCTAAGGTGAATATCCAAGGATTCTTTGTTGAAGATCCTAGGATGCATTAGGTGGAGAGATTAGGATTACTTAGGTAATGATACTTGAATGGCTTTTGTGATGAAACAAATATTCCTTATATGGTGACTATAAGAAGACCTCATAACCTAACATGAGGAATAAAAACTACCATCCATCATGGAACAAAATTGGAGACTTGTCCCACCCTTATTTAATGATCATAATATTCCTTCATGGATTTAAATGAAGAAGATAGATAAAGAAATATCCAAGATACTCGAGATCCCCAACATACCCAACACATATATCTTCTCTAATAATAATGTTTTCATCCAGCTAAGCTATAAAGTGATGTAATTTACTTATGTGCACATAAATATGTTTTCAGAAGTGGGATTCATGAGATTTTATTAAATCTATGAGGGATGACCATCCTTGGAAAGAAAATCCTCAAAGATAAGTTATAACCTATCAGCCTCTCATTCTATTCAAAGGTATTTTTATCATCACACCAGTGGTGACAGGCCACCCACCTTTAGAAAAAAATGGGTGACCAATATAATGACCATCCACTATATAATTGGAGGAATCAATCCCAACCAAAAGAATAAAAAACATATTAGTGAACATGACAAGGATAAAATATCCCTAAAAATTAATAGGATGAGTACTTTTATATACATTTATAATCAATATTATTGAAGAATCTACTAATAGTTGGCTTAGATTTCTTATATAATGCCAACTGTTGGGAATGTTAGGCAAGGCGCCACAACCACTTTTAGAAAGAATGGGGTGATATAGGTTCCCATGATTCCAATGAAACCAATGGAACCCCAAATGTAGTGATTTCAAAATACATTTTTCAAGCATCTTCTTCCACCACTTCCATAAATTCTAGGAGACCTTACCCCCTTTCCCCAACATAGGTTATATAGTAGAGGGGATACAATACCTTCATTCATCGCCACAAACTAGAAAGAATAAATCCCACTTATTATATTTCGTGAGATGATATTAATGTCTAGGAACAATTCCAATGTCCCCAGCAGCATGGATATCCAAAGGATTGGGTTACTCCTATCACCACATCTAACCAATTCAAAATCATTTCCCTTGAGCGTGTTGATAACACCAACCCTAGTGTTGAAGAGGTAATGTAAATTCAAGGTTTTATAGCCCCAACAATCACTTGGGAGTCACTAAGTATGGATACCAGAAAATTATGTCACTATCAATATAGGGATAACCATCCAGAGGTATAGCATATTTATATTTCACCTACTCAATCCATCCTAGTCAAAACCACACAATTCCAATGTTGGGGGTATATAATGACACGTATTCCATCAGATGAAACCATAATGCCTCCTATAGTGTGTAATGTATTCCATATTTCCTTTTCTACTAGGTGGGAAAATTTCCCATTAAATTAGGATCAAGACCACATCCTCCAACCATTTGGGTAGGTCCAAATCTCTCATCTACTAACACCACTAGAAGTCATCATAGAGTTCCTCCCCATAATAAAGAAATGTACCACCTTGAGGTTCCTCCCTATGATGATGTGACTACCATATATCACTAAGTTCATCTCCATGAAACCAAAAAAAATCAAGGATTCATAAACCTAGAGAATCTCACAATCATGAAGATTCCACATTGTCATCTGAGGCATAATGGAGGGGATCAACAGTGGATCACCTGGGTCTTTTAGAATCCTAGACCAAAAAGGACTTAGAGGAGATGTTTTTTCCTACACCTCCATAAAACTTTGGGGAAATTAAACTGATATTAAGGGTGTTTATTCTATATAATGAGGTGCATATGGTCCTAAATGACCTCTACAAGTACCTATTCTTGGAGGATTTCATATATTTATTCTTGGTAACGAACATGAATCCACCCCTAGTTCTCTTTACTTTTACATTAAAGGTAGGGGACATAGAAAGACTCATAATAGATTTACCATATGATTTTAAACATTCATTTAATCTATAGGAATCCATTGATATTCCCCATTATGATGATGTAGGGTCTTCATCAAACATAGAAATTCTAATAAACCCTAAGCAAGCTTAGTATTGCCTCTTCTTAGCCCAGGAAAGAATGTACGGGATGATGTAAATTTATTCTGAAGATATACAACAAAGGATATCATATTTACTCCCATTCTTACATTATATCGAATAATGTACACATTTTTAGTGTGATCCATTGTAGCACCATCGAAGAAAATAAGAACAAGAGGACAATGAGAACCTATGGGATGCTTTGATATAGAACAACTTCCAATCATGTTCTAAACACATGAAACCATTTCATTATTCATCTTGAATATTCTATATGAAAATAAAATTGTATACCTCTATCAAAATCTATGGGCAATGTTCAGATACCTTTATATATGATCGTTGTACAGTCCTGAAATCCTTGATCATTTTAGACCCTTATGTAGCAATGTTATAAGGTCATCTCTACAGTGCTTATGATGGATCAATGTCTTGACTCCAATGGATTCCATCTGATATTTTAATATGTATGTAATTAAATCATCATAGTAATACAATGGATCATTAGAGAGGAATCTTCCAATATACGATGATAGTATATTCTTGATGTTAATTTAACCAATTATTCCATCAATTATTTGTTTCTAACCATTGACATACTGAATGTCATCACAGCGTGTCCCCCTAACAATTAGGAGAACAATAAAACTGATAAAGAAAGAGAGAAATATATTCACCCATATTATTTATCATGATAAGTAAAAATTCATATAGTAATTAAATATTTTCAATGGATATAGGATTTAGGCCATGGGAGTCTTCCTCACATACCACTCCTAACCACTCACTAAAACCCAAAAAACACAATGGTTTAAATGATCCCTCTGTTGTGTCGGAATATGCCAATACAACCATTGTCTATGCCTAGATTTAAGACTTTATATAGGATATTGTGTTCCATAAGAATATTAATTTTTAGAATATCTATGGATAACATAATAATAAAGGTCATGTCCATGATGATCATGTAACACCTCCCAAGGAGCCTCAATAACAGACATCCCTCCGCTAAACAAACAGAACAAAGGTAAGAGGTTATTTCAACATGAGAAATATTTCGACATTCTCCATTGATCATGATTAGGAAGATTAGCATTACTTACCATATCTAGACCATTTCCACTCCACATCATAAGAGAGATGGATAGTGAGGGCATAGGTAAGGGGAAAAACTCTCAAGACAAGTTGATCAGTGTCCTTACAACTCACATGGAATCTATAAAGATGTAGCAATGTTCAATACATATCAAAAGGAATTCATGCCTATAGTGGGTTTAGAATATCCCTTTCCACTAAATTTTGTTAACCCATGATTTTAATCCATCAATAGAAATTGTGTCCCATAGTAGTACCATTCGCACTTTTCCTCCCACTGTGGATTAGTTCTAGAAAATATGAAGTAGTAGTAGAAGTACAAGATTAACTGATTCATTCATATATTGTAGGGACCATCCTTTCTCCAATATAATAGAATATCACTAGGATCCATCAAAAGATATGAGGATCTACTTTGAAAATTTCTCTAATAGTTTAGATCCACCTTTTACATGATGAGGTTTCCAACCTATCCAAGTGCATACAGTGGGCGAAGAAGCATTTCATAGATATTATTACTCAGTTTAAATATTTTAAATTCATTATTGACATCGAAATCCCATAGGATAATTTTTGTGGAATGAGTGTGAAGAATATTAACGATGAGTTATTCTTGACTCTTATCTAATGGAATTACATATGTGGGATTTGAGAGTTCTCTATGATGGAAAATATCTAATGGAAGTCGTACTAAAGACCAAGAAAGGATCTCATCATTTAAATCTCACACATACATCAACGTATTGAAAAGTAGAGACATGTATTAAAATTAAGACATTATCCCCTTGGAAAATCCCACTCTAGATGACCCCGAGGAACAATCCCAATCATCCATAGGTTCACTCTGGTGACATTTCTCAGGGGTATTAACCAAGATAGGTAACTAATGCTTTTAATAATCAAAATATTAAGGTATACTTCTTTAAAATGATAAATTATTTATATTCCCCATATTTTACATAGAAAATAACTTCCTCGTGCTAATAGAAATTAAAACATCACATGAAATTTTGTTTAAAAACCACCACATATATTTCCCCTCCAAGAGGATTCTTGAATACATTATTTGTGACTACTTTGTCTTCAAGGGCTGGCTCCAAAATAGTGTAGATCGAAATATATATGAGTTAGGAAATCCTTAGAAAAATGTTACATGAATTTCTAAAACCCTCTATACTAATCAAAGCTCTATGGAATGGAAGATTATTTCCAGTCAATATACACAGAAGTCTGATGATTGGCTAGCCGAAAAGTTGACTTCTTGATCCCATGGGAAAATTCAAGTATGACTGAACCATCCATCAACATACCTAGATAGTTCATCTACTCTAATTACATATTCAACTTAATATCCATCTAAATCTAAAATAAACCAATACTGGCATCACAAGGATGACTAAGACCACCTATTGGTGTTGAATTTCACACACATTCTAATGGAATCCTTGCCCTATGTATTGGTAGGATATTTTTGGTATTATAGGTTCAAGTGAAATCTTCTAATTAGAAACAAAAAATAATACTCTATAAATTCCATCAAATTAGTGGACCATGATACTGAACCTTGGAAATAAACACACCTATCAACTCCTTAGATCCCCTCAAGGACTCCCTTGAACCTGGGGAAAACTTTCCTCTAAAAATCACAATGCTCAGGGTGTTATTACTAAAATAATTTTCTATGTTTTTAAGAAAAAAAATACAAGGGTCACTACAATATCATTAGGAATATCCCTATATTATCAAAATTTACAATATGGCTCAGTATCACATTTGAATGATGGACTATCCGGACAAACCACATCCACCCAACCATTAGTAGAATTCTATAAATATCAAATGATCACTTTTACCACTATTAGTGATGCCTTCCACACTTCCTCTCTAGGAAAGACCCCTGGAGACAAGAAACATGTCCATGTATGAAATGTTAAATGTCATAAAACATATTTTTTGTATATCATATTAGATCTAAATGATCAGCATGCTCTTATTTTTTCAAAAGAACTTTGAAAGGCCCTTATTATAGTCCTGAAGAAACCTCTAGAGTTTTTAAGAAATGTGGGAAATTTCAAATCCTACTATACAAATTAAGGATAGAATGAAGAGTTATAAACCATAATATTTTTTATGGGGTGGATGAGGATATAGTCACATATGGCCATATACACCACCGATATCTCTCAAGAGATCTCATTAGTGTCATTGTGTACTTATTTTTTGTGGAAAATAGATTTGGGATAGATGTTATCCCAACCTAGATTCTCTATAATCTAGAATACATAGATTTTGATCTACCCTCATCTAAACTAATAATCCATAAATATTACAAGAGTTAACAGAAGACGCTTAAAAATATCTATTTGAAGTCCTAATTCACCGACTTGGTATCTAACAGCAAGGTCATGGTGGTCTTACAAGACACTAAATTCAACATCTTCCTAGTAATTCCCAAACGACACATATAATTAGTCTTCCCATCATCATATCAATGGTTCATCAAATACTCTATCAATTGTTGTTTAAGGATTTTATACGTTTATGTTTCACCCTTTGATTAATTTAAAACTCGTTATCTTGATATTGGGTAATATAATAGGAGTTAAAAACAACTCTGGGTCGAAGTATTTGTCTATGTAAATGAACATAATTAATTTATTACCACCTTAGAATACCCCTAGGATAAATTGAAGATCATTTTTCTACTATATATCTGCAATATAAAAGAATCAACGCCCAACCTTGGACACCATTTAATCATGTCAAATTTAAATCAGTACTCCTAGATCACCCACTACTTATAAAAGGAATAGGTTTACCCAATGATTGATGTATTCCCTCCCAAACTATGTCAAAAAATTCACCATATTCTTATCAATCCTCACTTCACACATGTATATTAGAGATCATGATCATCCCACTGGTGATTAATTGAACTATGGTGTTTTGATATAATGTATGGAAAATATAGGAGATGATTACATGGGTTGGTAACCATGGGATCAATCAACATGGTTTATTTAGAAATATTGAGATAATAATAATATATTCTGGAAGATTATTCCCCTATAAAATAATAATATAGAGCCTCTCAAATTCTTACACCGAAGTAATTATCTCTTCCCTCTATTATATATTCATCTATGAATGAAAAACTAGGTAGCTTCCATCCTTACTTTGAATAATGAGTTTCTACCACCGTTAATGATCTACCACAGGTGAACCTTTTCAAATTTGGTTACTAAGAACTAACTACATTGTACTTTAAATTACCTATATTTAAATCCAACAACATGAATATTTGTATATTCCTTATCACATAATGATTTTTCATTTTTATACCATCAATGTGTTAATATCCTCATAGTAGTGTTCCCATTGATATTTCATATTAGTTCCCTTCTGTGATGAGAACCCAGAAGTGTTGTTAAAATATTATAGAGCACATCAATCATATATTCTGGAAAAAAATTCTATAATGGGACACCTGGTATTTCAAACTGAATTTTTCTAGATTCTTATATGTAAATTAGGATTTATTTCATTATGGTCACACTTGGTAATATATAAGATGCAATATTATGGGAACATGCCCAAAAATAAGGAATACTGTATGTTTTTTCATTGGATATTATAATACCCAAACATGTGTATCAGTCCTTAAAATTCACTTTTTTATTAGTGAATAACATGATATATCTATTTCCATGTACTAGAAAAAAACAATACTTATCAGTGCTCAATATAAATTAGGATATTATAGTTGTTTCACATGTGATATAGTATTAATGAATAAATCAAGAAAGGATTTTCTCTACTAATATAAGATGATTATATCTCAGATCCATTTATAGAAATTTACCTATCAAACAAAATTCCATGAGCAAGATGATTGAGGAATTAATTTTAGTAGCACATGAGCCTTAGCCCAGTGGGTGAGGACTCTTAAGTGCATCTAGGCAACCCGAGATCAAATCCACCCGGAGACACAATTTTCGAGTAATTTAGTGGTACTGTAGCAGGGTACTGTATTAGTACTATAGTAGGTACTATAGTGGGAACTATGAAGTAATATAGCAGGTACTATAGCAGGACTGTAGTAGCCATTGTTTGGCACTGTAGCAGCCAGGAATTTTCCCCGGTTTTGGTTCTCCGGCCACTGATTTGGTCCCTGAGTCCTTTAAGGCCTTCGGGCCACCCATGCCTCTGGGCCAGTAAGGCCTTCGGGCCACCTCATGGACTTCGGGCCACCTTAAGTGCATATAGAAACCAGGAAACCAACAAAGAAGAAGCTATATAGAAGGATGAGCAAGGATATTTCACCAGAGCAGAAGCTACACAGATTTCAAGAATAAAAGGGTATGGCACTTACCATCAGGACAAGCCTGTGCATGCACAGGATAGCCTAGTCGAACAGCCATGTGAAGGTGGAGAGCTTATTTCACGATAAATATTCTGGGGAGGAGTAGTTCCAAGTAGTTAGTCTGGGTTGTATGTAATGTTTGAATCCTATTGATAATGAATTCCTCTATGGCCAATGGGCCATGTAATGCATATGCCTACGGGCCTTGTAAGGGTTCCACCTCACCCCTTGAAAGGTGAATTATCATAATAAATAAATAAAATAAATGCCTATGGTCCATTGGATGGAGGAATTAATTTTATAAAGTTAAAGACATATATATCAAGCATATATGTTTATGAAATGAGTATACAAAATGGTTGATGATGTATTAATAAAAATGGATTATATTACATAGTGAGAATTTTTATGTGTTCATTTTAATTATGAAATTAACATTTTCTTTTGTGGGTGCCTTAACATGTAACTATATTATAATAAAAGACTTTTTCTATGACCACCTAATACCATTATGGATGATACCTAGAGGTTCACACATGTAGTTTATTCATGGATCTTAGTTAAATTTTATTTTAATTTAATAGTTGTAATAAAGGTTATTCTCAACACTAAGTAATTATATTTATTTAGTTTTTTTTGATATAAAATATTCAGTCACCAATTATATTTTAGTTATAATATATATGTGAGTTGAATACTAAATAAATATTTATTTATAAGACGATTAATGTAATATTTTTTTATTTATTGAATTTATGATATTTTTTATTTGATATTTAATAAATACTAAGGATGGTTGGTGGGATAATTTAATATCCCATTAATGAAAAGGATATAATAATTAATATCATTTAAATAAATATGGGATTATTTATTTTTTCTAAATGATATTTAGTTTTTGTAAGATAGTTCATTCCATGATATATTATTATTATCATAATTATTATTTAGTATGGGGAATGTTTTGGATTTATTATTTTATGAACGACCATTGTGAAATATTCAACCAATAAACCCTAGGTAACTTCTCCCATGTTATATCATTTATCTATTTTATGAATTCATTTGTGGTGGTGCACAACAACCTCTCCTTGATAATTCTCTCAATGAAGAACATCTATAGGGTTTCACTCAAGAGAATGATAATTCTACCACCTTCTTCCTCCACATCAAGGAGAGAACAAGAGATATTATCCTTCAATTCGAAATAATATTTTAACAATAAATATGAAAAATAAAAGGGAATGGGATCATTCTCACAAAATCCCAAAGTCATATCAACATTGTTTGAAGATCAAGTGAAATTATTGGATACCACTTAATGGATACTAATTTATCCTCTTGGAATAAAAATAGTAAAACTCAAATAGGTTTCAATAAATCAAAATATACATTGAAGATATATATCAAGACCAATGTATATTTCAATTATTAAATTGATTATAAATTTAACAAGAAAGATCCCCTTTTAAAATTTCAAGATTATGTGTGTAGTTTCTTAGTGTACATTCATTATACTTGATGATTCAAATTTATGTTCTTATGGATAATTTTTGGAAGATAATAAAATAAATGTTGGTTATGGGTCTCATAGGCACTTCCCCTATGCTCAAAACCATCAAATGGTTTCAAATATATCACATTAAAATTTATAATTATTTAATTTTATTGATCATTATCAAATTTATTTCATTAAATTTTTATTTAATTTTTCATAGTTAATAACTTAAGTCAAGATAACAAGTTTGTTCACTATCATATTACCAAGACAAAATAAATAAATTAAAGAGACTCCATCTAAAGGTTCTAGAGATTCTAGCTGAACAACCAAGTTACACATTCTGTAATGAATTACATGTTGTTATTTCGGGTCAACCACATGCATAGTTGGTAGCTCCCATCATGGTAGGTAGTGTGTAAAATCATTACGTAGAGTATAATTACATTAAATTATAGCCTATATTTATGTCTATTTTTTCAAATTGTTTCAGGGTAACATAGAATGTAACTTCAATACACTCTATGTAATGCTACATGAATTAATGGTGGCATGGTAAATGTATAACTTCTGTGACTAATATGCATGTGTTGTGTGATTTAAATAAATGAAACAAATTTAAGCTCTTTTTACTAGACTTGTAACTCTGGTACATGTAGTGTAACACATTTTTATACCACATAGTTTACAATCTAATTTAATAGGTGTATAATACAAGATATTTATTAAGGATTTCATGCCATGTTAGTGATGTACACTTCATGTAATTTTTTCCATATCACTCAAGGAACAAGGCTAATAGTAATGTTATGTGATTTAGTTAATGTGGAAAAATATATAATTCAGGTAAAACCGAATGAAATGGTGTTTAGTTAGTTATTCACATCGTATGATAGGCTTTCTCCACAAACTGAATGATTTTTCTGTATCCATGGGGAATAAATGCATGAATTATTATTTTTACACCTTTTATACAATTAAAACCCATTTACAGGTTCTTTAAATGTGATATAATCTACATGACATGTTATAAAAGTATATTCTATAAATATAATGGTGTTCTGTGAGGTCAAACACACCCTACTGACTACATGTGTTAACCCTTAGAACAACACATCAGGTAATATAATGGAACACCTTGTATGCTAATATGATAAGTGAGTTTAATGTAAATTTCTAAAACTATACATAATGTATCTGAAGAATATTTTCATGCTCTTTATATCCTCCAATAAACAAATTTCACTTTAGTATTTTTGAATAAAATTAATTTTTTTAATTTTTTTAAAAATTATACTATATGGGAATATTATGTATCGTATAGAGACCAAATACTTTTACACATTTATTAATGTGATTTTAAGAAAAATGTAACAAAAAATTACATTCCAAGGATTAAAAATTCAAGTGTCTTGGAATACTAGGTTCGTAAAACTAAAAACAAGAGACTAAAAAACATTTCTTTATTTATCATCCATTATTAGCTCCTAACTTTTTATGATCACTTACATCTGCATCAGATTACCTAAGGATAACATGAATAATGGTATGAGCTAAAAATCCCATTAAGTTAATAAACATTAAAATAAATAATATCACATGGGTTAGAATGCATAACATAAAGATATAAAAAGGAATGGAACATGAGTAAACATAAGGAATCATAACATATAGAACATGGGATCGTATAATCATGTAATAATACTAATGTGGAAGAGACATAAAACATGACCTTAGTATGATTCAATTCTTGTTTCACATAGAGGATCGTGTGTCAAATCTAACCACCAAGACTATTGCAAATGGATCATGAGTCAAGGTTAACCACCAAGACCATTGCACATAACGTATCATGAGACAGAACATTACCCAATGAATTGGAGAACTATATGGGAACACCTAAAATAAAATTTCATTAATATGTTTTCCACATGAAAAATCATACATAAGTAATAAACATAAACATAAGGGTTACCCATCGTAAGAATTGGGTATCGTAATCTTGTCAAAAGGCATAACATAAGGTAATATCAAAAATAGTGTCCATGAAATAAATGATTAGAAACATAAATGGACATTAATTATGGAATATAGTCATATATAAGGATAATTTATGTCAAAATGAATTTAATACAGGTAAAAAATTCATTTAATAAACTTTATAATTAAAACATTTTAGTGGGGTTTAAGGATAATATTAAAGATCATTTTTAGAATAAAATGGTATATTATTTTTTGTATAACTAATAGTGAACTAGGTAATTTTTCATAATAAAATAAGTGATTTTATTAAAATAATGTTGGCTCAATATATATTATATAGTGCACTTTAAAATGGGTAATAATTCAGGAAGTTCCCTTAAAATAGGTTTACTTATCGGGAAGAATCGATTTGGGAACCTATAAAAAACATGTATATCCCCCAAAAAAAGTATGAGTGGATGTTGATAAATTAGTTTGGAAAATATAAGCATCATTTGAAATATGTACATATAAAATACAAGATAATATAATTTGGGTAAAAAGGGAAAAAGAATAACACAAAGGGATAATGGAGGTTCGAGTAGAATATCTTACCTTAAGTATAAAGGTGTTCTTCACTTGATATTAATGTCTTGGATGGTCAAATTAGATTCATTAATTAATAATTAAATAACAATTTCTACAAGAATTTTATGTATTTTAACTTTATTAATTTCATTTAAGGCCATGTTTATGGGTTAAGAGGTTCAGTTTCATCATTTAAGAGCATTGGTTTCCTTGGTTTTGATGATCGGTTTACATTTATACATGTATGAAAGGTCATATAAATTGCGGTTAATTGTCCATAAATGAACATATATGTTAATAATTTTATTCCAGGGGTTAAATGTTTCTTATGTTTCATTTTTTATTTCATTATTCTGAATAATTAGATAAATAGTTTTTTATAATCATTTGGGTTTATTTTGTTAGTTTTTGATAACAATGAACTCATTTTATTTAATAAATTAATATAATGTATAAAAATGATTCTAGAACATTAAAAAGATGTAATAAATATATTATATTATGTTTCAACTAAAAAATGGTTTCATGACCAGCCTTGAATATGATAATGGAAATTCAAAACATTGTCTTCCTTGAATGTGATAAATTAACACATCACAGGTGATGTTATTTTTGGTATAAAAGGAGGGTGAAAGAGGGATGATGATTAATTATTCCACTAAAATAAAAGAATTATATTATTTTTAAAGTACTAGAGTTATAATACTATTTGTATGACTATAGGTGTGGAGATAAAAAGAAAAAGAAGGAACTTGAAAAGAAAATAAAAGAAAAAGAAGATGGTTTTACCTCTTGATTCTTTCTTCTTGAGAACCTCATAAGGGGATTGGTTTTGGTATTTTATTAGGAAAAAATCTCATGGAAAAGGGTAAGGGTATTGGGAGGATTGTTGAGTAAAATTTGGAAAAGCATCAAGTCTTTATAGTTGTGAGGAGAAGAGGTGGTGAGGGGCGGTAATTATAGTGGAGGAGGGGATGTTTTCTCATTATTAAATTCATTAGTTTATTATTTTTCTCAAGACAAGAAATAGTGTTGATTTTAGAGACTAAATATATTAATTAGGTCATCTGAGTTCTAACAAATACTTATTAAATCATCCATGATTCAATGAATAGTGTATTTAACTTATAATGTATATGTACCATAAATTACTGTATTTTACTATTCACCAAAAATTCAAGTACTTCAGAAAAAACCCAAAAATTTACCCTAACCATTTTTTAATGAGTACAATTAAAAAATGAAATCTATTTTATCAATATAATTTTCTAAATATTATTAAATTTAATTTTTAATTATATACATAATTTATTAGAAAAAAACAGATTTCAAAATTATAACAGATTTTATAACACTCTATAAAGTTTGCTAAGATCTCATAAAATTATCTTAAAATCAAGAGTCATAAAAAACAAAATTTTTTAATAATTTTTATGAAAATAAATTTTCTTTTAAATTATTAAATTAATCTCAAAAAGTTATTTAAATATTTATGACCTATAAAATTACTAACACTAAATCAATAATTTTGAAAATATTTATTTACTTATACTATGATATAATTATATCATATTATCAATTAGAAGATAGATATATTTTATTTATAATATCATTGGTGAGGTTACTATTCAATTTTCTGGTTTATTATTCATAAGGGTCACATTACCATTCCAAAGGTCAAGTTACTATTTTATCGGTATAGTTTCTTTAACTTCTAGAAATTCTTCTTATTTCATTAATTTATCATTTATAATGATTTTATGGTGTTCTCTATATGTTTATACCATAAGAAATAATTACAATAAAGGAGTTTATATTGATAAAACTTTGGGTCGTTAAATTCTTCCCCCCTTATGAAATTACACCATTGAAATATATTTTTACACTCTACATTGAAAATAGGTGTGGGTACTTATCCTTCATCACTTCCTTGGATTCCCATGTTGCCTCTTGGTACTTATGGTTCTACCTTAGTACATTGACCAAGTGAGTAGTATTGTTTCATATAAATTTATCTCTATAATCCAAGATCTTCACTAGCTTCTCATCGTATAAGAGATCATTTTCCAATTGTACCACCTCTGAATTTAGTACATGTGAGGGATCAGGTATGTATTACCTTAAGAGGGATACATAGAATACCTCATGTACTTGAGACATGGTTGGTGGAAGTTATATTCGATGGTCTATATCTCTAATAAGATCAAGGATCTCTATGAGGCTGATGTACCTAGTACATAGCTTCCCTTTCTTCCTAAATCTCATGATCCTCTTCCCTGGAGATATGTGGAGGAATACAATTTCTCGAACCTCAAACTCAAGGATTGTTCAACAATTATATGCATATATATTTTTTCAACATTCAGCCTCTTTGATGTTCTATTGAATTTTTTTCACCTAATCCTCCATTTCATTGACCATTTCAGGTCTTAGTAGCTTACACTCACCGATTTCATCCAATCAGGTCGATCTTCTACACCTTTTACCATAATGGGCTTCATATAGAGACATTCAGATGATCGAGTGGAAACTATTGTTGTAAGGGAACTCAATGATTGTTAGATGTTGGTCCCATCCTCCTTTTAAGTCCATAAAACACACTCTCAACATGTCTTCCAGTATCTGAATAGTTCTCTCAAACTTTCCATCAGTTTGAGGATGATAAGCTGTACTGAAGTTCAGCTTAATGCTTAGAGAATGTTGGAGACTTTTCCAGTACATTGAGGTGAATCTCAGATCTCGATCGGATAAAATCAATAATGGTACTCCATGAATCCATACAACTTCTTTGATATATATCTGTGCAAGTTGACCCAATGATAAGTAATCTCAAATTTCCATAAAGAGAGTTGTCTTTATAAGATTTTCCACAATAACCCATATTGTATTGTTCTCTTTGGATGTCTTTGGAAGTAAAGTGACAAAGTTCATGCAGAAGTTTTCCCATTTCCATGTTGGTATCTGTAATGGTTACATAAATGCTTTAGAATGTTTCCTTTTAGCCTTCACTTTCTGAAATACCAGGCACATTGATGTATATTCAGCAATCTCCTTCTTCATATTGTCCCACCAAAAGTACTCTCAGAGATCTCAATACATCTTTGTACTCCCTGGGTGAAAAGAGAATGATAAGATATGTGAATCATTGAGAAGCTCCTTATTTATCTATGGATCAGGTGGTACACATAATCATGACCCAAATCTGAAGGCTCATTCTTCATCCATTTGGAACTCTGAGGATATCCCATTTCTAATAGCTTCCACCCTTTTCTAAATTTACCCATCATTTCTTTCAGCATCCTTTATTTTCTCCATATGGGATTGTAGAGAAATCATTTGAAAAAAGATTGATGATGTTCCTCCCTTAATGATTCCAATGTCCATCCTTTATATGTCTAATAAGATTGGATCCTTTTCAATTATCTTAATTGATAAAGATGCAGGATTGTTTCTACTTAGAGCATTTTCCACCTTATTTGCCTGTCCAAGATGGTCGTGGAGTTAAAATTCACAATCCTTAATGAGCTCAGACCATATTCATTGGTGCATATTAATCTCCTCCAGTGTGAATATATATTTTATAATTATGTGATTAGTATATAACTCACACTTCAACTCATAGAGATAATTCCACCAGATTTTTAATGAAAAGATCACACTTTCCAACTCCATATCATGTGTGGGATAGTTTTTCTCTTTTATCTTCAACTGCCTTTAGGTCTAGGATGTCACTTTATCATTTTTCATCAGTACACAACCTAATCCATTTTTTAAGCACCATTTTACACAATAAATAGTTCTCAAATTTTCAAGATTGTGAGTATAGGAATAGCGATATGCCTTTTTTAGCTCCTTAAATCTTTCCTCACATTCTTAAGTATAGAAAATATTAACTCCCTTCCATGTCAGGTTGTTTATTGGGTTTGAAAATCATGATAAGTTCTTCACAAGTTTTTTTAAATACTCATCTAGACCAGGAAAGCTGTGGATCTTCCTCACATATGTTGGCATGGACAACTCTTCGATTGACTTTGTCTTGGAAGGGTCCACAGATATTCCTTCACTGGTGATAACAAACCCCAATAATGATACTTTCACCATATAGAACAAAAATTTACTATAATATTGATATATTTTTTCCCTTCGTAATGTTTTTAGAACAGTATTCGAATGCTCCTCATGTTCCTCCTTGCTCTTATATTATACCAGAATATCATCAATAAAGACTAATGTAAATTTTTCAAGGTAATCTTTGAAGCTCTATTCATTAAGTCCATGAACATTGTTGGAGAATTATTGATTCCAAAGGAAATAATTATGAACTCATAGTTTCCATACATTGTTCAAAAGGATGTCTTGCTAATATCTTCTTTCATTACCTTTAATAAGTGATATCCCGACTAAAGGTCCACCTTAGAGAAATAATTGGCCCCATATAGCTAATCAGAAAAGTTTTCTATCTATGGAAGTGGATAATTGTTCTCTATCATGATTTTATTTTAAACATGATAGTCAATGAATAGGAACATTGATGCATCCTTATTCTTAATGGAGGATTGGTGCACCCCATGGTGAAGCACTCTGGTGTATAAAACCCCTATCTAGATCCTCCTATAACTGCTTCTTCAGTTCTTCCATCTCAACGGTGGCTATTCCATAAGGTTTATTTGATATAGGAAGAGATCTAGGAATAATTTCAATTCAAAACTACACTTCCCAATTAGGTGGAAGACTAATTGATTCTTTAGGGAATTCATTAGTGTGATCCCTCCCGATGGGAAAGTCTTCGAACATTATCATCTCCATTATCTAAATCATTTTAATGAGATATGATTTCTCATTAGGCAGTAATATCCACACTTGAGATGATGATTCTAAATAAGATTCATCTTCCTCCATACACTTGTAATGAATTGGAGGATGCTTCGAGATGTGAATAGTGATATCTGGATAGTTGATGTTGGCTTTGTATAAAGATAGCCAATCAATGCCCAAAATAGCATCAAACTCCACCAAAATAAGTAAGAATAAATTTTCTTGGAGGTTCAGTCCACAAAAATTAATTAGGGAGGGTTTATTTACATTGGATTCAATAATTTCTCTATTATCTATTCTTACAGATAACTCAACCACGATATTCTGAGTTGGTATTTGAATATATCTACTAAACTTGGAAGATATAAAAGAATGCCTAAAACATGAATCAAATAGTACGTTTTCAATTATCAAATGAATAAATAGTATACTTGTCACCGCATCATTTTTTGGATCCACCTCAATAGTAGTGATATAATATTCCCTTCCTTGTTTCCTTAGAGATTGTTATTTATTTCCTCCATCAACACTAGACTTAGGGAAATTTTTTGAAAAACGCACATGTTTCTTTCAGTTGGAACACTTCACTGTAGTCAGAGTGTTGATATGAACCTTCCTTTATCAATCCAAATTAGTGTAATTCTTCATTTCCCTCTGGTATTTCTTAGCTAGATTCTCGATTCTTCAATATTTGAAGCATTTCTTGTTTCTTTTAGAGAGTTCCCAGGATGCATCTTCCCAGAATTCTGAGACATGTCATATTCAGTCTTCTTTAAATCATGGAATTCATTTGCAGATTCACCCATATTAGAGTCCATTTTCCACTTTTTAGAACTGGGACCAAGATGCCATTGAGAGTCTTCAATATCAATTTTAACCTCCAGGGTGTAATGGAAAATCTCATCATTATAATCAAAGTCACAAATTGTCAACACTTTTTGTTGAAATATCATTAGTCTAATAAAGAAATGACCCACCTTACCTTCAGAATTCATGAAAAAGTTGGAGGCATATATTGAAAGGCTTGTAAAGTTTTCTTTACACACCCCAATAGACTCATATTCCATCTTTGTAAATCTGAGGAACTCCCTTTGTATATTGAGATGGAGAGTTCGGGGAAAATATTTATTAAAAAACATTTAATTAAATTAATCCCAATCCATGGAATCAATTTACCCCTTAGACTTAGTATTTTTATGTTGTTTCAACCACTAATAAACTTCCATATAAAAATGATAGAACTCCCACACAACTTTCTCTTATTCTAAGAACTGGAGGATAGGGAAAATATTTTCAATTTAGTTAATCTATTGTTTCAAAAGGATGGGATTAGAAGATCCACAAAACATGGTTGGCCTTTATCGCATGAAGGATTCAATGACAACATTATCTTTCTTTAGAGAAGGAGGGTGTTCGATATGATTCAAGTTATTATTCATAAAATGAGATATAATATCAAGTAATGTCATAAATTGTTTACCAGATGTTCCCAAAATATTTGGAATATCAAATAGGAAATCATCACATTGTTGATCACATTGATTGTTTCCACGTGTTATTATATTTCCCGCCATTAACTAAGAAAAATTAAGTGAAATTATGGGTGCTTTAATACTTAGATAATAAGCATAAAAAACTTTAAACATAAATGGATAAAATCTTAAAGAAAAATTATATCCTAACTTGTGATTACCTATGTTTTAATCTAGGTTATCTGTAATCTATTTCCTAATAAGTATTCTTATGGGAATTTTTTTCCCTTAATAATGGTTTGAAATGAGCTTATGAATTTTCTAAATCATGTCCTATGGGAGTTTCAACCTAGGTGCACAGTAAGGCTTATTGTCATGTAATAGGTTACCCCAAGTTAGGCCCAAAACAATTTTTTTTGATTTGTTACTCCTAGTTACATATGTGATAGAATCACATACACTTGTAGAATCCAAACAGGAATGTATTTTATTGACAAAACACTTACTCTCTACCGACCAAAGTTTAGGGATCCTTTCTCAAACTTATTCTAATCCCCCGGGTTCTTACAAAAGTGCATTATCCCCAATCTCCAAAAATAACTAGAACTTCTTATGATACCAAATATACTAACCCTTTCCTTTTACACATATCTTTATATTATTTTAATCATAATTTAACATCAAATTACAAGTCAATGACCATAAATTCTAGTGTCTTGGAATACTAAGAACATAAAACTAAAAACATGGGACTATGAGAATTTATTTATTTATTATTAATTATGAGATACTAACTTCTTTTGAGCCCTTACATCTGTATATGATAATCTAAGGATAACATGAATAAAGTTATGAGAGAAAAATCCTATTAAGGGAATTAACAATAAAATAAATCTTAGCACATGGGTTAGAATGCATAATATAACGATATAAAAATGCATGAAACATGAATAAACATAAGGAGTCATAACATATAGAACATGGGATCATATAATACTAGAATCATAGTGATTTGGAAAAACATAAAACATGAACTCATAATGATTTAAGGATCAGTTAATATATACTATAAAAAGTCAAGAAAAACCACTAAGGTTGTTGCACAAGGAGTGCAAGTCAAGGCTTACCAGCAAGAAATTTGCACATAACGTCTCACGAGACTAAACATTACCCAATGAATTGGAGTGATATCTAGTCATTCGCGTAATATAATATTCATGAATATGTGTTCTAAATTAATAATCATATATAAGTAATCAAACATAAACATAAGTTTTACCCATGGTAATAATTTGGTATCATAATATTTTCAAAAGGCGTAACATAAGGGAATATCACAATGGTATCCATGAAAGAAAGGATTTAAAACATACATGGAAATTAATTAGGTGAAATATAAATATATCATGATAATTTATGTCAAACTTAATTTAATACATGTAAAAATTCCATTTAATAAACTTTAGAAATAAGAAAATTTTGTGTGGTTTAAGGAAAATATGTAGGATCGAAATGGTGATATAGATGCTCAATATACAAGAGGGGGGTGAATTGTATATTTTAAAAATTCCTTTGGAACCTTTAAAGTTAGTTACGATTAACTATGTTTTCCTTAAGCAAAGGAAAGGGCTAAGTTTAACAAAGTTAAACTAAGCAAATTCACAACACCTCTAACACCGAATGCAAACTTGGAATGAGATTCCGAAAGGGGGTTCCGGAAATATGGTTCCGGAAATTGAAACTTAACAAAAGTTACAATATGAGATTCTATCTTAAAGCGTATAGAATCTAAATGAATCAGAGTAAGTAAGGAAGTATAAGAAAGTTATACTTTCCTTAAGATACAAAATGCAGCTGAATAAAAACAAGTAGTTAAACTACAAGTAACAAGATATAAGTCTTTTAACCCAAAGAGAAGGGTATCCAACAACCTTGGATAAAGGTCCCCTGATTTATACTTTCAAGAAAGCCTGTCTTACCCACACCAGGGTAAGCCCTCGATACAAAGATCGGAGTCTCTGTCTTGCTATCCCCGCAAGCCCTCAACTTCAAGGTAGTTGGTAACCTTTGTCTTCCTCAGCAAGGAAGACCTCGAACTTCAAGGTAGTCAGCACCTCTGTCTTCCTATCCCCGGAATCCCTCGAATGTAATCACCAACATTCGGAGTCGCACGAAGGTTTGAGAGTTAATAAGAGAATCTCTCTCTAGAAATCACTTCAAGCATGTAATCACATGAGTCGAAGATTGGTCAGCCTTTTAGCACTTCAACAGTGTCGAGCTCTTTCAAATGAGCTCCTATTTATAGGTAAGGTCGGCTCCTTCTCCAACGGTCATATTTTCCTTAAAGATAGGAGGGACCTGTACACGTGTCACTTAGACAACGGTTAGTTTATAACAAAATAGACGACATCGTTTTATAACAAAACAAGTATAACAGAATGTACGACATCATTTTAAAATCTAACTCAAAAGTTAGGAATGAAAGCATCGGAGTGAAGGTTCGGAGTGTAATGGAAATAATAAGGAGTAGACAAATTATAGAAGTCTAAGCAGAATAAAAGTTCGGAGTCTAACTAAAATATTTTTCGGAGTCTGAATTAACTAAGAGAGTAAAAAACAAAGATAATCAGATTCTATTTAATAGGTGAATTCGGAATGTGAATTCGGAATGGGAATTCGTCATCAGAATTCGTAATGAGAATTCATCATCAGGATTCGTAATGAGAATTCGTCATCAGAATTCTTAATGAGAATTCTTCATCAGAATTCGTAATGCAAATTCTTCTTCAGAATTCGTAATGAAAATTCGTCATCAGAATTCGTAATGAGAATTCTTCATCAGAATTCGTAATACAAATTCTTCTTCGGAATTCGTAATGAGAATTCGTCATCAGAATTCGTAATGAGAATTAATCATTAGAATTCGTTTTGAGAATTTGTTATCGAACTTCATAAGAATTCGTAACCTGAATCTGGAATAGAACTTAGTCAGAGTTCATATCCGGAATTCGGAATGAAACTTTCTTATAGTTCTTATCCAGAATCCGAATCCTAAAACAGAATGCTTCATATCAAAGTTTCAACGATTCCGAGAAAATAGAAATGAATCCTAATCTCATACTTAATAAAAATATGGATGAAAATAAGATAAGGATAATTTTTCTTATAAAAGCGATTTTCCTTATAAAAGCAATTTTCCTTATAAAAGTAAATTTTCCTTAAGAAAGCATTTTTCTTAAAGATAAGGTGTTTGTGATTTTCAAAACAAGGAGGAATGGAAAAGTCATAAGGAAAACCTTATTGACTCAACAATCTCCCCCTTTTTGGAAAGCACAAACATCCTTACGAAAAATAAATTCTAAGAAGAAAGAAAAACATTAAGGCTTATCTCCCTTTGATTTAAGGATATTGATGAATACGACTAACTCCTCCTTAGGCTTTGAAACTCTAAGGATCGTATTCAGATTTCCAGAGTGATAGATAAGTATGTCTTCTTTAATGAAAAATCTCCCCCTTAAACAAACTCTTATTAGAGTTTTTCTTTTTATTAAGGATCTTTTTCTTCTCCCCCTTTGATAAACTCTTATTAGAGTTCTTCTTTTTCTTAAGGATCTTTTCCTTCTCCCCCTTTGTGATTTTCTAAAAGAATTGGAGGGAATGGAAAAAAATAACAAAGTACCTGAAAAATTAGTAATGATAACAATAGAAACGACAAGCATGTCTTTCATTAAATTTGAAATCTCAGCAACAAAAAGAATACAACAAAAATATAGGATTTGGTTATTTCGGATCTTTTTCCTTCGTCATGAGCCCCTTTAGAATAGTCTTGATCTTCTTCAGGTCTTTATGATATTCTTCACCTTGCTTCTCTAAGACAACTATTCTTGCGGATTGAGCTTCAATATTTTCTTCCTGGGCTTTCAGCTTTTCTTCCAAAGCTTGGATCTTTTCTTCCTGAGCCTTCATCCTTTCTTCAAAATCAATCCGATGATCCCTTTCAAACTTCCAGTTTTGAGAAACGGAATTCAGCTTCCCATTCAGATCTCTCACTTCTTGAATCCGGAATTTCTTTTCTTCTGTCAACTTCTCTTCAAAGGATGCAGTTAACTCATTTATTTTCTTGTCCTCGGTTTCAAAAGCATCTTTAACATTGTCTTGAAACTCATCGAACAACCTCATCTCTTCCACGGTCTTCTTCGACCAGTTTGTCATCCTCTTTCAAGATCTTCTATGAGCTTCGTAACCAACAAAAAATGTTTTGAACTGAGCCTCAATCTCAACGCACTTTTCCATAACCATAGATACGGAGTCAGTTTTCTGATTCAAAGCTTGTTGGAGCATCTGACATCTTGAATCAATACTAGAGAATGTCAGAATGGTTCCCACCAACTTCTTTAAGGACTGGACAACAAAATCATTCCCCAACGAGGATGACTCTGAATTCGAAACATTACTTGGAGAATGTTTTTCCTCAATAATCTCCATCTTCCTTTTAGATGAATCACCAAATTCCCTTTTCTTGCTAGCCACTGATTTCGGAGTTTCAACAAGGAGTTGCTTTCCCTTGTATTTTTACGAAATTGATTCTTGATCAGGAGTTTTCTGCTTGCCAGTTGACACTTGAATAATCTCATCAACAACTTTCTGAACAACATCTTCCTCATTCTTATCCTTCTCTGGAGTTACTAACTTAGAGGATTCAGCCTCTGAAGTTCGGAGTAATAGATGTTCCGAAGGTGATCCATTATAATCATCCACTTGTTTCAAAAGATCTCATGTTTCACCACTTCCTTCAACAACTTCTTCTTCCTCACCCACTTGCTGAATCTGCTCGATTTTCTCAACATGCTCAGCTGTAGTCTCTTCCGGAAAATCAAGGTTTCTTCCTAGAGTCTCAGGTAGAGATTCCAGGGAGAAAGATCTCAGAACTGGGATGCTTCCGGATACTATTTCATTAAACTTTAGAAACGCTTGGACTGCCTCGGCTTCTGTCATCTTTTTCTTGAGCTTCTTCTCCTTTGCTTGTTTTTCAAGCTCATCAGTAGTTCTCTCCTTTAATGCCTTAGCTTCCGCAGGGTCCAATCCGAACTGTGGATCCCCTTCTTTCCTTTTCTCTTTATCTACTCTCCACTTCGCAACAACCTCATCGGGATAGGTCTTCTTCTTCTTTGGTTTGGGAGGTGCGGTTTGAGCTTCCTTAGACTTAGGATCTTCAACTTCAGCTACAGCTTCCTTCAACTTTCTTTTCTTTACTGGTTTGGATGATTCCGGTTCAGAAGCCTTCGGAACTGCTTCTTCTTGATTAGGCAAATCAACGAACTCACCAATCTCCTTGTTGAAAGCCACATCCATCCTCTTAAGGGTGTCATCACTAACCAACAAAATTTTACAAACCCTTGGCTTAGATCTACAGGCTTTCTTGAAAGATTCTAGGTACCGAACTATCAACTTTGATAATATTGCTGGGTACATTACGATTTGTGCTCTGAGATTTCCCTTCTTAATATTCTCAATGGTTATAAGAATTTGCCTCATGAAGTTAAACTTTCTTAGATTTATCAGGAAATCTAAGATATAGATTTCACTCTTCTTCAAGCTGTCTTTATCACCTTTCCTCGGTACGATAAGACCTTGCACCCACAACTCTAGAATCTGGAAGTTTGTGGATAGACTTGCAATCTTTGGAGCCTTGTCATCAGCCAGTCCGAGAGTTTCTAAGTCTTTTTCCTTGTCGAAGATACCCTTAGAGTCCGGCAATACATGAGAAATAAATTCGGCTTCTCCTTCATAGGACAACCCTACCAAGCTTACTGCCTTGGTATAAGAATGTTTGTAGGTCTTGTCATACGACTTGAAAGAAAATTTTTCCCTATTATCTTCCTGGAAGAAGGAAACTGTTTTATAGAACTCAACAAGTAACTCTATAAAAACATCTTCTTGAGTCCCCGGTTTGGATACAGCAACATCTTCCCAGCCATTCAACTTAATGTTCTTTGAAAAAAGAGAATCACAGTTGTTGAAGAAATCCGGATGGACTAACCTTTCTCTGTAAACTAACCATTGCGAAATAGGCTTAGTGGATGACATTTCTTGAGACGCTAACTCCACAGACATTCGGATCTGTAATCCTCTGAGAAGTTCGGAATGGAGACAACTGTAGTTCGGAGCGGCCTTAAAATAGAGGGGCAGAGCTTCGGGACGCGAGAGCTTGAAACTGATGTGGGACGAGTATTTGGATCCCCTTTATATAGGCAATGAAACGACGGTTCAACTTCCTTGGTTGATCTAACGGTTAGAATGAGCTGAGATCAGATCTGATGGTTGAAAACTTGAATCCGATCTTTTTGAGGTTTTTATTAAAACAAGGAATTAAGAAAACTATACTCCGAAATCAAAATACAAGAAAATGCCAGCAAGTAAAATACGACTACGAAAACTTGAGTAGGGAAATTATACCTTTCGGATTGGCTGAGGAGGATTATTCATAATGGATAATATAAAAAGATGATTACGAAAAAAAACATTATTATGAAAAGACAAAGTTCTCAAAAATTTACTTCGGAAAACAATCTTACTACGCAAAAAAACTCAGTACAAAAAAGTCAATACGAAAAACACATTACGAAAAAAATCGATACAAAAAATATGGTTATGAAACTGCCCGTACGAAATTTTCCATTCCAGATATTTTTTATACGAATACTTCTATTCCAGTAGTATTCTGTACGAAAATTTTCATTTTGGAAAATTGTAGTTCCGGAAGCTCCATTCCAGAAATCTTCGTTCCGAAAAGTTGGAAAACAAATTTTGAAAAATTTGTTAAACTAACAATCAAATGTACTCCCCCTATGAAAATGAGTTTATTACTGTAAGGAGAATTTTTCAAAAGAAAGTTAATTAAGGAGGATTATCATACGGATATCATTCCTAACTTTTTTTTAATATATTCAATTCTATCAGAAGGCAAAGATTTTGTGAAAATATCAGTAAGTTGATATTGTGTTCCAATAAACTGAAGAATAATATCTCATTTAAGTGTGTGATCCCTAAGAAAGTGATGCCTAATATCTATGTGTTTTTCACGGGAGTGATGTGCAGGGTTCTTACTGAGGGCAATGGAACTTGTGTTATCACACAAAATTTGAGTTTTAGAAAAACTCAGGCCATAGTCTGTGAGTGTGTGTTGCATCCACAACACTTGTGCACAACAACTTCCAGCTGCTACATATTCAGCTTCAGCAGTGGAAAGTGCTACAGAATTTTGCTTCTTGTAGGACCAATAAACTAAAGAATCTCCTAAGAAATGACAAATTCCGGATGTAATTTTTCTATCCATTCTACATCCCCCAAAGTCAGCATCAGAAAAGCTTTTTAGAACAAAATCATTTCCATAAGTATAAAATAATCCTAGATCCATGGTTCCCTTAAGGTAGCGAAAAATTCTTTTTACTGCCTTTAAGTGAGATTCCTTAGGATTGGATTGATATCTTGCACATAATCATACTGAAAACATTAAGTCCGGTTGACTAGCTGTTAAGTAAAGTAGACTTCCTATCATACCTCTAAAAGATGTTTGATCTACTGGTTTCCCAGCTTCGTCAAGATCTAAAGAGTTTGAGGTACCAATGGGAGTACTTATACTCTTAGTGTTGTCATAACCATACTTTTTAAGAATATCTTTAATATACTTATGTTGAGATATGTAGGTTACTTCTGGTTTTTGAGAAATTTGAAAACCAAGGAAAAAAGTTAACTCACCCATCATACTCATTTCAAACTCATATTTCATTAGATTTGCAAAAGAATCAGTCAAAGATTGTTGAGTAGAACCAAATATAATGTCATCAACATAAATTTGAACAATTAAAACATTTTTCTTATCTTTCTTTATAAAAGGGTTGGATCTGCATTTCCATTAACATAGTTATTTTGAAGCAAAAATCCAGTGAGTCTATCATACCATGCTCCTGGGGCTTGTTTAAGGCCATACAATGCTTTGGTAAGTCTAAAAACATGATCAGGATGTTTTGTATCTTCAAAGCCAGGAGGTTGTTCAAAAAAAACTTCCTCTTGAACATAACCGTTAAGAAAAGCACATTTCACATCCATTTGGAAAAGTTTGAAATTAAATAATGCTGCAAAGGCAAGTAGAATACCGATTGATTCAAGTCTAGCTACTGGAGCATAGGTTTCTTCATAGTCTATTCCTTCTTGCTGATCATAGCCTTTAGCAACAAGTCTAGATTTATTTCTTATTATGACTCCATTTTCATCACATTTATTTCTGAAAACCCATTTTACTCCAATAACAGAAGTTTCTTTAGGTCTTTCAACCAAGGTCCAGACATTATTCCTTTTGAATTCATTTAGTTCATCTTTCATTGCTTTAATCCAATCATTATCACCTAAAGCTTCATTAGTGCTTTTAGGTTCTAATTGGGAAAGAAATGATAGATGTTATACTTCATTTCTTAAGGAACTTCTAGTCCTTACAGGTTGGTTTACATCACCAATGATACTATCACTGGGATGATTCTTAAGAAAAACACCTGATTTGGGTTTTGTAAATTCTGTTCATCAACATAGGGTAGAAAGTCTTCTGTGGTAAATGTTTCAGAAGTATCTTCTAGAACATTATCCTTATCAGAAGGTTCTTCTATCAAAGGTTGATAATCAGTTTTTGAAAACACATCCGAAGATGTAAGTTGAGATGGTTTAAAAACAAAAGGATCTGACTCATAAAATTTTACATGTACTGTTTCCTCAACAGTTCAAGTATTTTTATTAAAAACTCTATAAGCCTTAGAAGTTGTGGAATAACCTAATAAAATTCCTTCATCAGATTTTGTTGCGAATTTATGTAAGTTATCTTTAGTATTCAAAATGAATACTTTGCAACCAAAAACCTTGAAGTATGATAGTCTAGGTTTTCTACCATTCCATAATTCATAATGAGTTTTATTAAGAAAAGGTCTAATCAAAACTCGATTTATAGTATAACAAGCAGTACTTATAGCTTCAGCCCAGAAATGTCTACCAATAGAATATTCACTCAACATGGTTCTAGTTATTTCTTGAAGAATTCTATTTCTTCTTTCAACTACACCATTCTGTTGAGGAGTTCTAGGTGCTGAAAAATTGTGAGTAATACCTTTCTTACTACAAAAAGTTTCAAAATCTAAATTCTGAAATTCTCCTCCATGATCACTATGAATAGTTTTCAATGGAAGGTTTTTCTCATTTTTAACTTGAGCTCTAAAACTTTTGGAATAGGAAAAAGCTTCAGATTTCTTTGCTAGAAAATAGACCCAAGTAAATCTAGTGTAATCATCAACTAAAAGAAACACATAGTATTTGCCTCCAATACTTCCAGTTTGTGTTGGACCAAAAATATCCATGTGCACTAACTGTAATGCATCAGTTGTTGAGACTTCACCGATTGACTTAAAACTAGATTTATGTTGCTTTCCATATTGACAAGGATCACAAACTTTAGAAGAATCAAATCTAAGCTCCGGTAGATCCTTAACTAGATTCTTCTTAGAGAGTTTACATAGGTTTCTAAGACTACAGTGACCTAGTCTTCTATGCCATAACCAAGACTGATCTTCCATTGCACTTAGGCAAGGTAAATCTTGGCTTCTAAGATCTTCTAAGTTCAAAGTGTAGACATTCTCTTGCCTATTGGCTGAGAGAATAAATTCTTCCTTGGAATTGTGAACTAAACACTTATCATTCCTAAAATTCACAAGTTAACCTTCATCACATAACTGACTTATGCTAATGAGGTTGTTCTAAAGACCCTTAACAAAAAGAACATTTGAAATCAAGGTTTTACCAAGAAAAACAATATTACCAAAACCAAAAATCTCTCCCTTAGCATTATCTCCGAAAGTTACCTTTCCTCCTTTCGTTTTGATAATCTTTTCAAAAAAGCTTTTGTTACCAGTCATGTGCTGGGAACATCCACTATCCATGTACCATGTATAGTTGCTGGTACTCTCTTTATTTTCCTGTAATCAAGAAGAAAATTAGACTTTCGGAATCCAAACTTGTTTGGATCCGAGATTTCCAGATAATAAAATTTTAGGAACCCACATCTTCTTAGAAAAGTAAGCTTTTTGAAATCCTAGAGATTGGGTTTTGTTTAAGGAACAATTCTTTGCCCAGTGACCACCACATTGACACTTGGTACAAAATGGGGTACTTTGAGGAACAAAATAATTGTTACTGAAAATAGGTTTTGCATGGGTATAACCAAATCTGGATTTATTTCTTAAAGGTCATATTTGGGAATACATCTTATCAAAGTTTTCTTTACCATGGGTAAAGTTTGATAAACACTTCTTTAAGGAAAAAATTTCAGACTTCAGTTTTACAACCAAATTTTTATCCTCAAAATCATTAGTTTTAGAACTACAGTTTGACTCGAAAACATTTTTCTTAGAAATTACTTTTTCTAATTCTTTAGAATGTTTGTTCTTCTCAGAACTTACTTCCTCAAGATTTTTTGAAATACTTTCAAAATCAGCATTTTTCTTATTAAGATCTTTAGAAAGATCTGATATCTCTTTTGTAAGAATAGAATTCCTAGAGTTTGCCTTATAATGTTTCTTATTGAGTTTAGAATTCTCTATCTCAAGAAGTTCAGAAAACCTAGAGACTTCTTCATAAGTAGGTAAAGTATTTTCCTCATTAGAAGATGATTCTTCATCATAAGGGTTATAATACTTACTATCATTAGAATTTAAAGAAACATTGGTCAAAGATTCAGAATTTCGTACCTTAGCCATAAGACAATGATTATCAATAGGTAATCTGGCTATAAGACCAAGATTCTTCTGTCCTGAAGATTCATAATCAGAAGATTCATCTGAAGAGTCACCACCACTGGCACTCCAGGTATCATTAGATTTCAGAACTTTCTTAGCTTTAGCTTTATAATACTTCTTCCTGTTCCTGTCTGAATTCCTTTCTTTTCTTTCTTTCTTTTTGAGCATAGGGAAATCTGGTCTAATATGTCCAGCTCTTTTATATTCATAACAAGTAACTTCTCCATCTTTCTTATCTTTCCTTTCCTTTTTATTATACATAGATTGAAAATTTCTCTGTCCAGCTATCTTGTTCATCATTCGAGCAAGATTGGCTAATTCATTTTCTGAGACTTCACTCTCACTTGATTCGGATTGGAAAATAGCTTTCTTAGACTTAGATCTGGTTACCCTCTCAGGAGTCTTAGCTTTCATCAGATTTGAAGTTGTAGTAAAAGCAACAGTACCATTTCCATTATTTTTCTTGATATTGTCAGCATCTCTCTTCATTCTGGTTTCATGTTGTAGAAGAGTTCCAAATAATTCATCAAGAGTAATTTGAGTTACCTTCCTGTTATCATCTATAGTTGTTCTCTTGGATTCCCACTCATTGGGCATAATATCAATTATCTAGTCCAAAAGAGCTTCATCATCTAAACCTTTCTCTCCCATAGATTGTAGACTGTTGACTATAGTCATGAATCTCTGTTGAACCTTTCAGATAGGTTCTCCATAATGAAAATTGAAGTCATGATATTCAGCTCTAAGCATATATCTTCTAGTCTCAATCACTTTAGAAGTCCCAAAGTGTGTAACCTCTAACTTCTTCCAGATATAGTTAGCTGCTTCACAAGAAGAAATTTGGCTATATATATTTCTAGTCATTGAACATATTAGAGTATTGTGTACCTTATAGTTGAGTTGATATTCCTGCTTTTCCTGGTTAGTAAAAGATCTGACTTCCTTGTCAGGAATTTTATAATCACCAGAAAGCATAACAAAATTATCTACTCCAGTGTTGATAACAAAAGTCTTCATGCGATCTCTCCAGTACTCATAGTCATTACCATCAAAGATTGGTGGTCTTGTAGGATTTAGATTATCAATCTAACCAACATTAATTCCTTCCATACTAGAAACCTTGGATACACAAACTTGTTAGTAGCAAAAGATTCATAATAACAAAGTTCGGATTGAAAATTTTTGGAATAGAAAAGTTCGGAATCGAAAAGTGAGCAAGAAAAACTTATTCGTAAGTATAAGTATTTCAGAGACCTCTTCTGATACCAATTGTAGGATCGAAATAGTGATGTAGATGCTCAATATACAAGAGGGGGGTGAATTGTATATTTTAAAAATTCCTTTGGAACCTTTAAAGTTAGTTACGATTAACTATGTTTTCCTTAAGCAAAGGAAAGGGCTAAGTTTAACAAAGTTAAACTAAGAAAATTCACAACACCTCTAACACTGAATGAAAACTTGGAATGATATTCCGAAAGGGGGTTCCGGAAATATGGTTCCGGAAATTGAAACTTAACAAAAGTTACAATATGAGATTCTATCTTAAAGCATATAGAATCTAAATGAATCAGAGTAAGTAAGGAAGTATAAGAAAGTTATACTTTCCTTAAGATACAAAATGCAGCGGAATAAAAACAAGTAGTTAAACTACAAGTAACAAGATATAAGTCTTTTAACCCAAAGAGAAGGGTATCCAACAACCTTGGATAAAGATCCCTTGATTTATACTTTCAAGCAAGTCTGTCTTACCCACACCAGGGTAAGCCCTCGATACAAAGATCAGAGTCTCTGTCTTGCTATCCCCGCAAGCCCTCAACTTCAAGGTAGTTGGTAACCTCTGTCTTCCTCAGCAAGGAAGCCCTCGAACTTCAAGGTAGTCGACACCTCTGTCTTCCTATCCCCGGAAGCCCTCGAATGTAATCACCAACATTCGGAGTCGCACGAAGCTTTGAGAGTTAATAAGATCCTCTCTCTCTAGAAATCACTTCAAGCATGTAATCACATGAGTCGAAGATCGGTCAGCCTTTAGCACATCAACAGCGCCGAGCTCTTTCAAATGAGCTCCTATTTATAGGTAAGGTCGGCTCCTTCTCCAATGGTCATATTTTCCTTAAAGATCGGAGGGACCTGTACACGTGTCACTTAGACAACGGTTAGTTTATAACAAAATAGACGACATTGTTTTATAACAAAAAAAGTATAACAGAATGTACGACATCATTTTAAAATCTAACTCAAAATTTCGGAATGAGGGCATCAGAGTGAATGTTCGGAGTGTAATGGAAATAATAAAGAGTAGAAAAATTATAGAAGTGTAAGAAGAATAAAAGTTCGGAGTCTAACTAAAATATTTTTCGGAGTCTGAATTAACTCAGAGTGTATAAAACAAAGATAATCAGATTCTGTTTAATAGCTGAATTCGGATTGCGAATTCGGAATGGGAATTCGTCATCATAATTCGTAATGAGAATTCATCATCAGGATTCGTAATGAGAATTCGTCATCAGAATTCATAATGAGAATTCTTCATCAGAATTCGTAATGCAAATTCTTCTTCAGAATTCGTAATGAGAATTCGTCATCAGAATTTGTAATGAGAATTCTTCATCAGAATTTGTAATGCAAATTCTTCTTCAGAATTCGTAATGAGAATTCATCATCAGAATTCGTAATGAGAATCAATCATTAGAATTCGTATTGAGAATTTGTTATTGAACTTCATAAGAATTCGTAACCTGAATCTGGAATAGAACTTAATCAGAGTTCATATCCGGAATTCGGAATGAAACTTTCTTATAGTTCTTATCCAGAATCCGAATCCTAAAACAGAATGCTTCATATCAAAGTTTCAACGATTCCGAGAAAATAGAAATGAATCCGAATCTCATACTTAATAAAAATATGGATGAAAATAAGATAAGGATAATTTTTCTTATAAAAGCGATTTTCCTTAAAAAATAAATTTCCCTTATAAAAGAAAATTTTCCTTAAGAAATCATTTTTCTTAAAGATAAGGTGTTTCTGATTTTCAAAACAAGAAGGAATGGAAAATTCATAAGGAAAACCTTATTGACTCAACAAAATATTAAAGAGAGTTTTAATAAGAAAAGGGAAAAAACTATTATATAAAATAATAAGTGAAAAAAAAATATTTCATAGTAAAAATAATTATTTTATAAAAATAATTGTGGCTCAAAACATATTATATAGTTTACTTGAAAATTAGTAAGAATTTTAGATGTTCCCTTAAATCGAATTTACTTATCGGGAAGAATCAAGTAGGGAACCTTTTAAAAACATGTATAACCCATAAATATAAGGATGAAAATATCTTGATACATGAGTTTTGAACATATGAATATAATTTATAACATTTTCATAAAAAGAAAAAATAATTTCCATTTTCTAAAAAGAGAAAAACAGTAACCAGAAGGAATAATAGAGGTTTGGGTAGAATCCCTTACCTTAAGTCTGATGCTGTAATTCACTCGATATTAATGTCCTAGATAATGAAATTAGATTCATTAATTTACAAATAAATAACTATTTATATAATTATTTTATTTTTCATAACTTTATTGATTTTATTTATGGAATTTTGATGGGTTAATAGGTTCAATTTCATCATTTAAGAGTGTTGGTTTCCTTGGTTTTAATGATCAGTTTACTATCATACTTGTACAAAAGGTCATATAAGGTTGGGTTAATTATTTATAATTTAACTAATATGTTTTTAATGATCTTAAAAGGGTTAAATTGTTCTTATAAATCACTTTTTATGTAATTATGATGAATCATTAGATAAATAGTTAATGATAATCATTTGGGTTTATTTTGCCGATTTTCGATCACAATGAATTCATTTTGGTTAGAAAATTAATATCATGTGTAAAAAATGATTCTGGAAAATTATATAACATATAATACATATATTTTAATCTATTTCACCCATAAAAATGGTTTCATGACCATCCGTGAAAATAATAATGGATATTGGAAATGTCGTCATCTTTGTATGAGATAAATTAACACATCGCGGATGATGTTTTCTTTTATAGTATAAAAGGAGGGGGAATAGGGATGATTATGAATTAGTACATTAGAATAAAAAATTACATTATATGTAATGTAATGAAGGTATCATTCCATTTTGATGAGTGTAGGTGATTAGAGGAAAAGAAATGAAATAAACACGAAAAAGAACTTAAAAGAAAAGGTAGAGGGTTTTTCCTCTTGATTGCTTCTTCTTCGATCCTTCTTAGGGGATTGGTTTGGGTATATTATTAAGGCAAAAATATACTAGACGTGGGGAATGGGATTTTTAATATATTGGGGAAGAATTTGGGCAAGGATCAAGGCTTGAGAGGTGTGAGTGTAAGAGGTCATGAGGGGTGGAATTTATAGCTGAGGGGGAGTTTTCTCATTTGTTTTAATAACTGACTTTATTATTTTGACCAATACAAGTAATATTGTTGAATCTTGAGACTAAATACTGTAATTATATCATGTTAATTCAATCCAATGGTTCTTACATCAACCATGACTCAAAAATAATGTATTTATCTTATAGCGTATATATACTGTAAATTACCGTACTTTACGATTTACAAAAATTCATATATTTCAGAAAAATCCCAAAAAATCACCCTTACAATTATAAAACATGTATAATTCAAAAATGAACTCCATTTTATGAAAATATTTTTCTAAATATTATAAGTTTAGTTTTTAATGAAAATCATAATTTACTTGAAAAATACAGATTTTAAATCTATAACTGATTTTATAACACTTTGTAAAATTAAATAAGGTCCTATAAAATTATCTTTCAATAATAAGACATAACAACACGAATTTATTTGTAAATTTTAGGAAAATAAAATTCTTTTTATATTATTATATTTATGTTAAAAATTGTAATTAAATATTTATGACCTCTAAAATTACTGACACTTAATTAGTAATTTTTAAAATATTTAATGACTTATACTATGATTATATCATATTTTAACTTATATGATGGAAAAATTATATTTATAATATCATTGGTGAAATAACTATTCAATTGGCCAGTTTACTACTCATAAGGGTCATATTACCATTCCAAATGTCAAGTTACTATTTCATCGGTATAGGTTCCTTAACTTCTAGAAACACTTCTTATTTAATTCATTCACCATTTATAAATCTTTTATTGTGTTATTTATGTGTTTATAAAACATGAAATAATTAAAATAATGGAATTTCTATTGATAAAACTTTGGGTCATTGCATATCTCTTAGAATTCTTGGATAATTAATTAAGATAAGGAAATAATTAAATAATAATATCATTAATTATTAATTTAATAAAAATTTATCTTAATTTCAGAGTGTTATTTGAAATGAATTTTGGAATTTCTGAATGTCATATTTTTGGGATTATATTTGATTTAATTTTTTCATGTTTTTTTATATGGAATAAATGTTTTATAGAATAAAATATAGTGGGCAATGAGTCTTTAGCCCACCATTATTATGTTGGATTTTCATGTCTATGGTTTATTTTATATATCCCATACCCCAAGTTCTCTTCACCTGTGTGGGAGAAATGACATATAAAGGATGGATCTCTAATGAGAGGAGGCAGATAAAAACGTGTTATAAGGTGAAACCAAAAAAGTAGATATAAATATTGATGGATGAATACTGCAAATTGATCCAAGACCATATCAACAAATTTTTCCATTGGGTGATATTTTAATTTACCTTCTACTAGATAAATAAACCATTAGAAATACCATGATAAAGTTAGTTTATTAATTTCATTTTTTCAAGTTTATGGTTATTTATTTGTTTTTATGAATTCATGTTTATTTAATGATTAAACTGGATCACATAAATTAAATAATATACCAATAATAAAAAATATTGTAAAATAATTATGTCATTTGTAAATTATTTTATCAAGACATGGTTAATTAAATATGTAAAATACACATAATGTAAATTAGGGATGTAAAGGATATAATAAAAAAATCCCTCAGGAAAATATTAAATTGGAAATGTCTTTCCTTACAAGATTTATATTGTAACCATGGGTTAAAATGTTGGTCTTCCTCTAATTAGGATGCATTCTTTTATTAAGAAGTTATAATGGTCGTTTTGGGTTGATTTAACCTTGTTTACATCTATAAGTGGATCCCTTGATAGACTTGGTGTAAATTGGAGGTGGTTTTTAAGAAAATATGAGTCATCATTGGTAGATTGGGGAGTCCACTCAGCATATTAAGGAGTTCTGAGTCAGAAGTTAGCAAGACTGCTTACCAAAATACCTTCAATCAATTAACAAAAAACATTTATGGGTTATATGAAGGAAATATGTATACATTCCACTTAAATTTCTACATTATGGAAAATTCAAATCCCGTTGTTATGGGATATTGGCACTTGATAAAATAGCGAGAGATTAATAAGATAATTAAAAATTTTATGTATCACATATTTTTATTTTTAATTTAATGTACTAAAATATACTATTTATTGTAGAAAATTTTAAATTATATTAACATCAATATCCCTACAATCTATACTAGAGAAAAATAAATGCATGATTGGAAGTAACATACAAGATTAGTATAGGTGCTTGAACATCATATTTTTCTAACAGTAGGATCTTTACATGTTAGAGTCCCTAGTTTTATATGTACCTTCTAAAAAACAGAATTGATGAAGATCTCTCTATCTACTTGAAAAACATATATGATGTGATATATTTTTCCAAATTAATGTTACCATCCATTTCTTGTGAACCTAAGAAGTCACACAAAATGGGGAGGAGTATAAAATTCTCTCCCATCTCTATTATATTTATCTGGAGAGAGAATTATAGGAGTGGTATGAGATTTCAAAGGCACTCATTTCATGCAATATTAGAGAGGGTGTGGAAAATGGATCTTATGTAGTTAATATGATTTGTTATATTGATAATCAATACATTCCTAGTTTAAAATTAAATAATACGCTGTGCATGAATATTATACTTCACTCACTCCCCTAGAGGCTCTTTATATATTTTTTGCATTTTAATTTGAAAAAAATTGATAATTCTCTCCCAGATATCCTTACTATAATTACACAGGTAGGTATGGATATGTAGTGAGATAATCATTTTGTTCTTACAGAGAAAAAAGGGATGGTAAATGTGATGGGACCCCAGACCATCTCCAAGTATAGGTAATCCTCACAATACATGTCCCAAAGGTGAAAGATCATGGGAAAAACAATGGGGTGGAATTTATAATATTTATTTAGTAATAAGGGCCACAAGAAGAACAATTTAACTATTGTAAATAAGTAAGTGAAAGCTTCAGGCATGTTCATTATCATGTGAAATATTTTTGTTTCTAAAAATTGGGTATTATATTCAAAAATGTATTGATAACATTTATATATAATTATAGAAATCAATTTGATCCACGACTTCTTCCGAACACTAGGTGGATATAAAAGTTTTCAATGATGCAATATTGCTCACACTGGTTATTTGTCACTACCTTCTCACATTGTGGATGGGATTGATCATCGTTCTCAAGAATTTTTATTATATGAAAAATGTAACAAAAAATAACATATATGTGACCATTTTATATATAGATGTATTTTTATATATTTTATGAATATAAGTTCGTAATTTTATAAAGATGTAATATTTTATGGTGTGGAACATTTATAGAATAGTCTTTATATTCTAAAATATTATAATCATCTATTTGAAATCGATAATGAATCCAGTTATAAATAATCATATCACACCCAACTATGGTTTCATCACCTTTATCATGTAAAAAATCGTTCAACCCAATTATAAAAAAATGTATATTTAGATTATTTTGAACTAGAACCATTTTAGATGTGTAACACTTGGTTACAAGGTAAAATAACCAAAGATCCAATTAATGAAAGGTTAAAATGGCCACATAGCTTCTTGAATTGGTTCATACATATGTGTGTGGACATTTTATAGTTTATGTAAGGGGTGGGTGTTCTTACTTCACACCTATTATAAATGAAATAGTTAGAAATTTATATGTATACATAATGAGGTATAATTTGGATTCCTTTTTGATGTTCATGTAATACAATATTTAATTAGAAAATCATATTTCTAAGATGATAAAGAAAAGTTTCTTGCACCTTAGTAGATAATATCATAGTGAGTATTTCATGGATTATATAAGAGAGTTTGGGATCCCATCACAACTTAATCCTCTTTATACACCATCAATTAAGGTTGTAAGTAAATAGATAAACCTCATAATATTATAAATGATAAGATCGATGACAAGTAATGAATGTCATTAATTATCATTTTAGGGATATGAATTACATATTTTAGTGCTCAAACTAAAATAGATGATAACTAAAGTGATAAATAGTAATATATTCTTGCTTTGGTGAGGATTTGAATCTATTTTTTCCATCTTATATTCATGGGGATGTAAAATTATTATTAATACCTCCTTTGGAAACAAAATTTTACCTCGAGGAACAAAGTTTATATTTAAAGGATATCTAAGTAAAACAAGGGGATATTTCCTATATGACCCATAAGAGAAAAGGTAATATTGGTTATGAGTACTATGTTCCAAGAGAGGTATTATATATTAAAAATAGGAATTGTGATAAAAACATTCTACGATGAATCTAAGGCTCAAAATACATAAGAGTTAGCACAAGAAAAAATTCCCCAAATCCATGAAGAAAAGGAAGAGAAAAGATCACTTTGTAAGAGAAAAATAGAGGTAATAAAACTAAATAGATGTGGTTTTGTAGTAATCAAGGATGGGTAATCAATAAAATTTTATAAGAATGAAAATGATCCATAAAATGAATGAGTAATTTACTCAAAAGTTTCCAGTGGCAAGAAACTATGAATTTTGAGTTAGATTCCATGTACCAGAACTATGTTTGGATTTTAGTAAACCCTCTATTAGATGTAAATCCAATTATATTTGAATTATTATTCAAGAACAAAATGGACATGAATGTTAGATTCATTACCTATAAATCCTGGATAGTTGCAAAAGGGTTTCAACACAATCAAGTAATTGACTATGATAAATCATTTTTGTAGTTTCTATTAAAAGAAACATCAAAATTACTTTTTTACCTAGTTTGTTACCAAGATTATGATATTTTTAAAATAAATATCAAAAAAACTTTCATTAATGGGAACCTTCAACAATATATATAAATTGAACAACCAGAATATTTTGTAACTCCAATCCATGCTAGTAAGTATTTTAAATTCAAAAAAAATTATGGGTTAAATCAATCATTTTAACCATGAAACATTCACTTTGATTAGTCCATGAGGAATTGTTTTTCATAAAGGATGAATTTTCACCATGTGTCTATAAGTAGTTTTGGGTGTGTGAGTTATTTTTCATAATATTGTATATTTTTGACATAGTACTATTTAGAAATGAGATACAATAATTTAATATCATTTTAAACACATGTCTCTCCATAAAGGGCTTAGGTGAATCATCATTCATTCTTATGATCAAGATAAATCATAATAGATCCTATAGGCTACTTATTTCAGGGTACACATATTGATAAGGTATTGAATATATTTAGTATAGAAAAATCAATTAAGGGATTATTTCCAAAATAACATAGAATATATCCTTTTAGGAAAATGTATCCTCAAACATGATATAATATATAGAGGATTCCCATGATTGTATTCATGTCAGTGATAGGATTTTTCATGTATTTCATGTTATATACTAGACTCTATGCCACCTATTCATTGATCAAGGTAAAAATATATCAAGAAGACCTATGAGATAATCATTTCAAGAAATTAAAATATTTCATAAAGTAACTAAGTTGTTCCAAGGATATGTTCTTGATATATGGAGGAAATAAAGAGATAGTCATCAAGGGATATACATATTATAGTTTATAAATTAATAAATATGATATTAAATTATGGTCAGGATATCTATTTTGTCTCAGTTGAGGGGTTGTGAGATGGAATAGATCAAAACATCAAATGGTCTCTGATTATACAGCAGATTTTTAATATATTGTGGTTTTTCATATAGATAAAAAGGTATTATATATATGATACTTAATCTAGAAGATTGATATGGTTCCAAGGTGTAAATATCCAGTAACATTATAATATAATATTACTAGAGTGGGGGATCTTGACAAGGATCCATTGTCACATCAATAAACTAAGAACATACATCAGAAGTATCATCTCTTCAGGGGTTATTCTTATATAAGTGGGGTATCAGTGTACATATTTTAAATAAATTATAATATGGTGGGATAATTGAATAAAGAATTATCTTAAAAGAATAATATATATCATGTGATATCTCAAGGAATAAAAGTTATTAGTGGTTGTCTCTAGTGAATGTGGGAGTCTGTTGGAGTTGGTTCCCTAGAACTGGGTACATTTGAATTTAGATTACCTATATTTATATTCAAATATCTATATATTAATATATATATATATTATCCCATATTTATTTTTATTATACATAAAATTAATGTGATGGTATCTTTAGAGTATTTTTTTATTGATTAGTCTTGGAATTACCCCACTATGATGAGAACCTTGAAGTGTTGTGCCAATATTACTGAACATATTTTCAGTACAGTCAAGAAAAAATTATGTGATGGGACACAGAGTATGTTTTAATATTTGGTGTGAGATGCTCAAGAGTGGATAAGGCTTCATCTCATGAATTTTTCAATTTTTAATCTCCATGATTGGGTATTATGAGGATATACCCACTAATAGTAATTCTACATGTTTTCATGTAATTAAATATTATTATATGAAAATATTTCTGTTGATCCTTAAACATGAGATTATTATTAGTTCATATCCTGAGTTGTGTACTTCGATGTATTATGAAAAACTATGGTTCCCTATGTTCACTGATAAGTATCATATGTTGGGATTTTCAGGAGTGACATATATTTAATGAATAATTTAATAAATTATTTGGCCCTTCTAAGACAAGAACATGATATTTCAGGCCCATTGATAGAAATGGAAATATCGAACTAAATTTCGTGGTCAAGGTGAATGATGTGTTATTTCCAACATTTCAATAAAAGATACACTACGGGAAAATGGACCAATACCCACCATTTTTGTAAAACTGTGGGTATAGGTTTCCTGAAAAAAAAATAGTGGGAAAGACATATTCCCACAGATCTCCTAAAATTGTGGGTATACATTGACCTATACCCACTATTTTCAAAGAACTAAGGGTATAGGTTTTGTGGGATTTTTTTTCTAGGAATACATATACCCAAGGTTCTCAAAAACCATGGGTATTGGTTAGGCTACATCCACGGTTTTGGTAAACCATAGAAATAGGTTTTGTGCGGGAAAAACAATTAAACCAATACCCACATCTTAACAAAACCATGGGTATAGGTTAACCAGTTATTTTCTCAGAAAAATAAAAATAATAATAAATATTTATATAATATATATATATATTATCTAATAGTATATATATATATATATCTATTTATTTATTTAAAAAAAGAACAGCAAAAGTTTGATAGAGTTGTGGTAAAGTTGTTGGACTTTAAGGGGGAGGATCTAGGATCGAATCCAAGCGTGTATTTTTTTTAATAAGACCAATACCCAGGGTTTGGAAAACCAAGGGTATTGGTATGAACATAAAAAATGCCTATACTAACGGTTTAAAAATTTTGAGTATAGGTCTATACTGACAATTTGTTTGTCGATGATTCATAAAACTATGGGTATGGCCTATACCCATGGGTTTTTTTCTAAACCCTAGGTTTTGAACCTTGGGTATATGTACAAATCTAGTAGTGATATATCGATCCTTTAGGTTGATAACACAAGTATAAAACCATTTTTTGAGATATCAAGAAAAAAGGATTATATTACTCTTTAAGTGTTTGTATGAGGTTGTTTTCATTTTGATATTGAATTTATCCTCTATGGGTTCCCTGATGTATTACAAGATGTTGATCTTGAACATTAGGTAATATCACCTAATGGCCCTGAGCAAGAGGTCTATAGGGTTACACATATAGTGTATCCATTAATCTTAGTGAAATTCTATTCTAATTTAATGGTTGAAAAAAATGTAATTCCCAAGACCAAGTTAAAATATTGTTTTAGGTTTTTTTATCCTAAATATTATGTCAAGAGTTATATTCAATATAGAATATATATATATGAGTTTAATATTAAATAAATATATATTAATAATACTAGGAATATAATATTTATATATTTATTGAATGAATGACATTTATTATTCAATATTTACTAAATGTTGGGGAAGGTGGGAAGTCCAAGTTAATGACAGAATAATAAAAATTATATAATCATAAATATAATTTAAATAATTAAGTCGTTAACAATTTATTAAAAATGGTATTTAGTTTTTGAATGTAGTGAGTTATATGATATAATAATAATATTATAAATATTATTTGGTATGGGGAATGTGTTGGACTTATTATTTCATGAAAGGCCTTTGTGAAATAGTAAAATAACAAACCCTAGGTATATATTCCTATATAGTATCATTCATCATTCTCTTAAATTAATTTTTTGTGGCACATAAAACCCTATCCTAGAAAATTTTCTCAATGAATAATGCCTCTAGGGTTTCTCTAAAGATTAACCGAATTACACCACCTCCATCCCCACTATTAATAATGATAGAAAAAAGGAGTTATAATCATTTAAGCCTAAAGGATTGTATTGTTATCAAGAAAAAATACATAAGGTGGTTAGATCATCTGTGCTAGGACCCAGACTTCCATAAGCATCATTTTAAGATCAATTTTCTAGTGAATATACCACAATATGAATTTTACTTTAGATATTTTTATTTCAATGATGGTACAACCCAAATGGGGTTCGATTAATCAACATCTATATAGAAGAATGTTATCAAGATTGAGGTATATTTTTGTTATTAAATTTATTATGAATATAATTTCAGTGATCTTACCTTATTTTTTATAGTATTATATTATTATTTATTAGGGTGCATAAATTGTAAATAATTATTTTCTTGTATATTATTCATTTAATCTAAAATATTGCATGTTATGTGCAGGCCCAATTGGTGCTTTTTTTGTTCATAAAAACATCAAACCTCAATATAGAGGACGTATCAAGGATAATAATAATTATTTTCTTCCTTACTATAAATAAAAATGAGTAATATTTTTTATTCATAAATAATCACAATGATTTATTTTCATGAAACTATAAAAAGATGTTGGGGACTGATCCTTAACCAAACATTCATTTGTTATGCCTCTCCACCAACCACTGTGGATATAACTAAGCCCCCAGAACAATTTAAAACTCCCTTATTTCCATAATTGAATATAAATTTTATAATACTATCAAGGATAAATTAATTATGGAGGTCCAGTACCCCAAGTGTTTGGTTAACATTATCCCAAACTGGAAGAAAAACAGGCATATCTAAATTTGTAATAACTTATGAGACCTCAACCACCACTTCATTAAAAATTAATTATATATCCCAGTCACAAAGCTACTAATATAATAATCGAATTTATTTAATTCCCTCTTTTTTATGGATGGATACTTTGGATATGCTCAAATTATGATTAATAGTACAACACTTTTAGGTAACCCTAGGGAAGAAATGCTACCAGATGATTCACTTTATCCTAAAGAATTATGGAGAACACTATTAATGGGTTATGAATCACATATTAAATAAATTTTGGGGTAATATAGTCATGTTCTATATAGAATACTGTTTGGTCAAATATTACCAATTCCATAACTATCTCAATGATCTTAAAAAATGATTTGGTATGTTTCTCACCAAAAATATGAATATAAACACAATAAAATGTGCATTTAGGTTTACCTTATGGAAACTAATAAATGTAGTTATCTTGAATATAATAATTAAGATTATCCCAATGAAGATCAAGGCTATAATTTAAATCCCCCCACACACACAAACTATTGTAGATAAAAGGATTTCAAGGGTGTGTTCCTTATATATAGAATTTTTCTTTCAACTTGGAAAGAATGTTTACCTCCTTCTAATGGATGATGAAGGAATTTTTTCCTACAAGTGGTATTAATAATGATAAGATTCATTTAATTACACCATGTATTACACACTACCCCACTTGATTTTTATGCTTCCCATCAAGGGGAAACCATTGATACCTTATGTAAAAACCATATAGAATTCCCTTAGTACCCTTTTAGTGTAGAATATTTGAAAGGTTAAAGAGAATAATATATTTTTCCTCAATTTCATGATAATAAACATTTAGTTTAGATATTCTCCCATCAATAAGAACTATATTTCGTTTGTTTCAGAGTCTTAAATATTTTTCATTATATATATCTTCATGAGGTCTAATTGATCACCTATATTGACCCACTAAAGTGTATCATTGACTAATTAGTACTAACTTTTCAATTGATGTGATGGGAACTAATCCCCCTATAATTATACTTGTGGATCATCCCTGAAAAGAATCTCGAGGGGAAAGCACCATTAGATTTTGTTTTTATGAACCCAACCCCAAGGGATTTCCATCGGATTTTTATTTTTACAATAATTTAATGCTTTAAAATTATGAAGTAAAACTGTAATGGAATATTCACTTTGATAATGTATCTCAAATCATAACAGTAAAGAGGATGAATAACCATAAATTCAATAGTATCAGTCTTCGAATTCACTTCTTTTATCCATTAAAATCCATTATGAAATACATGTTCCTTCTTCTCGATTATTTCACCAATAATGATATATAATACCAATCCCTTATTACTAATATTAAAATAGACCTTGATATCTATTTCTCCATGTTTCACATGAAAGGGGAATCTAATAAAATCATCATGAAAATTATTGATAATTGCACCATCAGGAAGTTAGATGTTTTCCCATTTATCGAGTATACTCATGAGGAGATGTAAAAGTTTCCCTATGAGAAGAAGGTTTCCTATGTTTCATGGTCTTAGAATGGTCAAACTGATATGCTTGAAAACTTGGTTACATCCCTTTATGATATTAACTAGGATAGCATGTTAATCTACTAGGATAAATAGGAATTAGTCACCCCTTTCATTGATGGGTAAGTATAGGATGTGATTTATCTTATCATTAGTTTCCCCTAGGACATACCCATGAATTACCCTAATATGAAAGAAGATTTAAATTTGATTTCACCCATTATCATGTACCAATAATATGGCACATTTTATAAAATTTTGGTTAAGTGGTAATAAATATATAAGAGGTTAGTGAATTTTTTCCTAAGAAAAGGTCCCAATTAATATAAATTCCTCTATATACCCATCTTTGATAGAATCCTTCTCCAATGAATCTAAGGGAGGTAAATTCCTCATGTCATACAAGATGTCCAAACTAGGACAAGTGTAAATCCTCAAACACTATTGATGATCTCCCATCAAATTCATATATTGGGATACATCAAGCCCACACTATATTTTTTCTTAATGTGATTTACCAGTAGGTTTCCCAAATTCCATGTTCCTAACAACTTCATGCATCAAACCCTAGAGATACTCTAACGAACCAAGTAATTTTGTCCCTTCAAAATGTGGGGAATTAATGGAACGAGTCACCAGAAATAAAAATATTGTGTTCATTTATGTTTATTATTATTTCCATAAATTTATTCTCTAAATGGGATAAATAATTTCCCTTGAATGAGTTCAAGATGAGGTCCATACTCAATTTTATGATTTCCCATAACATTCATTAGTTTGTGATCCCTGGAACTATTCTTAAGGATATTGGAACCAATTTCCATGCATCCAAGTTAAAGGGTGTATATTCCAAGAATGGGATATAGTCTCATCATACCAGTTAAAATCATTCCCCATTGAATGGAAAGATTAAGGAATTCAAAAAACCCATATATAACATTCTATAGAAGAAGGTAGATTAGAAAAAGAATATGTTTCTTCACAATCTCTCCAACACATTGTGTGAATACATGGCCATGATTCCAACTATCATTGAGGAAACCCCTTAATCTCTAGTGAATAGAATAGAAGTAGTCTTACCCATTAAGGTTCAACCAGAATCACTCTAGAAAGTCATCTACGACCAGTTGATGTTGTATGAAAATCATCAATTCTGACTAGTAGAATCAGAATACCTTGATTAAAATATTCTCCAAGCACTGCACAACCTCAAGGTTCATCATAATCCAGCGGCTCAACCATTCAACAAGAAGGTATTCCTTCACTTATTCATCCACGGTGACATGGTATTGGATTTTAGGGTCGCCTATCATATCAATTCTCTGAAGAAATGATCAAACTTTAATCAAGTATCTTTAGGGGTTTGACCATTATTATTCCATGTTTACCCTGTCAATATGGTTAATGAATGATGGTGTATCTCTAGTGTAAAACCCAAGACCCTACTATAGAAGGTAAGCATTATATCCTAAAACTGTAATTCAATGTGTATTTTAATGATCCAATATTCATGAATTTATTTAAAAGTTATTTTTTTGGATTTTAATTTCAAAAAAAATTAATTTAATTTCTAAACTCCACACAACAAAATTATCCTAAGATCGATTTTTTGGAAATTTCTAAAATAACTAATTTTTAGGTGTATATTTAAAAATACTGATTTTTCTAGAACAATCAATTTTATGAAATTATCATAATATAAGAATTAATTAAATGTTTTAGAAATAATTTTTATATTATATATATATCTTAAAATAATTCATTTAAAATTACTACGTTTTATTTATAAATCTCATGTTTAATATTTTGGAAATCATAGTAATATTTCACCCTAAAACCGTTTTTATGGACATATATTAAAAAATAATTTTTTACACTTATATGAATATAACATAATAGAATGGATTCAAAAAAATTTATCATCATGTTTATATTAGGAAATATGTTCAATTTTATTTTTAGGCCTAAAATTAACATTATCAGGAGTAAAGTTAATTTATTTAATAATGGTAAAACCATTTTTCTTAAAGAATTATTTTATTTTATTTTATTTTAATCTAGAAAAATATATTAATCACATATAAATAATTATTAAAATATAATTTTTAATAATATATACAAATATATTAACACTTGTTTGTTTAGTTAACATTAAAAAATATGATTGGAAATACTTAATTGTGAAAACAACTTTTTTCTATATAAAACGGTTTTCTGGTATATTATATGTTTTAATTCAAAAGTAAATTATATCATATTTAGAAATTGAATTAGATTAAATAGAGGGTAAATTATTTATATAACATATAAATTTTTCAATAGGTATTATTTTACATTTTTCATAAAATATAAATTTCTAAGATAAATACTTGTTATCAAGGTAAAAACCAAAATGAAAAAATGTAAAAAAAAACTAATACTAAATAACATATAATTGTTTAAAACATGTTTAAATATTTTTTGGAAATTATTTTTTCATATTTATTATACCAAGGACACCAAAAAATCAATTATATCTTACTTTTGGATTCATTGACCCTTGAATAATGTAACGATATCATTAAAAAGTAAAGGGTATTCACAAAAGTGGAATTTTTATCTTATAAAAGGGACGAACTTATTATAATTAATAACACACTTATACCTAACAATTAATTATTAAAAATATAAATAAAATTTACTATTAAAATATCCCTCTTATATATCCATCTATTCATAATTATCAAGCTTAAGTCACCCATTTCAAAAGATATTTCTAAGTCAAAACAAAATATCATGACATAAGTATTAAATTGTTCTTAATATTACTCTCCATAAACTCTTATATCTATAACAATATAATGACATAATTATCATTATTATTATGATTATTTATTACATGAATGAAATAATAATTATTTATTCATGCCCATCCATTAATAAAATAACAAAATCATTGTTAGTATGTGTGTGTGAACTACCATCTCCACAAATTGATGTCTTCCCTTTTTCATACGGCTTCTCATGGTTGGTTTTATTGATGATTTTAATGAATAAATATGATAAATATAACATAAATATGATTCTAAAATGAAAAATTATCAAATACCTTGATTCTATTTTGTTCTTAAAGAAATGAAAATGTTAACTGTTTTTTATGAAGACAAATGCCTCAATGAAGTAACATATCTCGTTCTTCATCTAGTTTATTTATTATTTATTAAAAATATTTAAATATGACTCATCAAATTAAATTTATCAATATATTTTCATTATTCTCATATAATAATGATATTATGTTTAAAATAAATCACTTTTATAATCATAATCATCCATTAATTATAATTTGTTCATGTTTCGGTCAACCACCCAGCTGCTTGAATGATGCTATAAAACTCTATCATGGAAAACAATGAATCTTAAATGAAAATGTTATTATATGTTAATAAAAAAATAATAATTTTTTTATAGTTTTTTAACTTTTATATTGAGTATTTAACTTATTATTAAAATATCATCTTCGATCAATAAAATTATCAGAATAAGCCAACACCAATTCAGCTTTCACATAACATAACAAAAACACAAGTTGGATTTGATAAGATATTTATAAATAGATTAAATTAATATATTATATAACCTTATTTTATCTTGTAATTTTTAACTTTGAGTTAAGAATAAATAACAATTCCACTATTATTAAATTATTTCAAAATGATCAAGGTTACTCATACTCGATATTGAAAATAGAAAACAACCAACTAATATACATGTAGAGAATAATTATAAATGAAGTTAAAAACGTTATAAGTGTGAATGGGGATCTTAAGTAATTGATTAAGATAGTATTTTTTTATACTGATGTTTAGATCGCATTCAGCTAAGTATTTTTAAAGGTAAGGATGTTTTATCTCAAATTCCTCTCTTTGAGACGTGTTTTTTATTATGAACCTAATTTCCTTTATGTGGTCTATATAATACATTTTATATATTTTACATCATGAGATTAGTTTTATTTTGGGTATTTGAAGATAAATTTGAATCCATATCTCTCAATTGGTTTTTATTCAATTTATAACCATTTCATATGTGGGTTTTTTCATCTCAAATTTCATTCTTTGGGGCTCATGGAAAATTCATCACTTATTTCATTTTTTTAGGTGCACAAATTTCCAATGGAAGCATTTTTTACCATATTACTCATGGATTTAAAGGGATTTATAAATTTATATTTTCATCTCTCTATCATATTATTTTGATTTAAGAGTTACCAAAACTGTTGTAAAACACAATATTTTCGATGGGGGAAAAACCATCCTAGTTTAATTAAATTAAAAGTTTGCGTGTTTTCCTTGAAAATATAACCCTAATTAGAAACTGATATGTGGATGTGGCTATGGAATATATTCACCAAGGGTTAATCACCACACAAAAAATTGTTGATAATTGACTCTTTTATCACTATGTTTAATGATGAGTGGGTCTAAGAATGCACACCTAACTATACACTCCCATGGGATATGATTTGGAATATTCACATGACCTTTATAAGCATTGATGAAGTAATTATACTTCTATTTCCTTAGTCTCCAACAAATTGAAACTATTAAACCCAATTATTTCCTCCCAAGGATAACCCAACACATTTAAATTAACCTCGCCACTATATTTTTTTGATAATATTACTTTATTTTACATTGACTATACCCAACAAAATTTATATTGATTAAGGGATATTCTTCTATATATACACATTATTGGATTGAATGTGGATGTATTATTTTCCATATAATTCATTTTATATATTTCTATGTTTTTTTCTATGATAGGTTCCATGGGGAATGGTATGAAATATCTTGTTGACACTTATGGTTAATTCATTAGACATAATTAGGAGATAGGTGGGGCCTATAATTAAAATACCCCTCGATATATAAAAATGTCTCATGAGATAAAATATAATATTATTTGATGTAAACCTATTTCTATATTAGTATATTTCCATGGAAAAAGTCCTTGAAAACATGTTTTTATGTTTAGAATTACGTATTTAATTAGTATGATATCAACGATAATTTTTTTTCCATGTTTTCATTTATTTTATTGGATAGATAATTTTGATGGTTTTAGTTTATTTTGAATTCATGTTGGTTACATATTTCTACCATATCACTTATTCCATGTTTATTTTATCATATATGTTATGGTATGCTACTCTTTACTCAGTATCTTAGCTCACCCATATTTGTTTCCCTTTATCCAAGTCCCATAGAGGAGAAATATGTTTACATTATAGGTATATGATGGAAGGGATAATAATTTTTTATACAAGTTTTTAAACTATTTTTTTTAAAATGTAATTTATGCATATATATAGACATACCTAACTACTATGTTTCTAGATCCTTCAGTAACTCTTGTATTCTATACATAAAATGTAATATAGCTATCAGCTCTAGATCTCAAGGATTCAAGTTGTTACAGTTCAAATCATAGAAATTTTAGTATGAACCTCGAGGATTAGTTTTAGAGGAATCTAGTATGATATAATAAGTACTGTGAAAACACCTCAATAATTATAGGTAACACTCTATTAAACATAATAGTAATTATATTTTACATTTCAATATCATGAGATAATTATGTGGATTCAATTGAAGATAGATAGAAACTAGTTGGAGGAATAGTAACTATATCAACACCCACATAAATAAAAGGATTTTCCTTCTGAGAAAGCCAATGGTGCTGGAGTATAGTCTAGGGAGTTCATATCTATATTGGTGTAGTATAACCATATTATTATAAGTAATCTTACCTTCATAGAGAAATGTATTAATCTATAACATCGTGTAACTATGTTTGACAACTTCAAAAAACAACAACCTCCAATTTTTTGTGGAACTATTAATGCATTGGTAGCTAAAAAATGGGTCATGTCTCTAGGTATGATCATTATAACTTTGGGGAGTATTGAAAAGGAAAACATTTATCATGGTGGTCTATATTCTAAATGTATATATGGATAATGTTGGGTTCTAATTCAAATCAGTAAATTGGAAGATGAGATAAATCTCATAGAATTGGGTAAATTTATAGAGTTATTATATGAAAACTACATTCTTCATAAGAAAATACTAGAAATGAAAAGGAGTTTCCTCAATATTAGACAAAAGGAGGAGAAAATGTTGTTGAGTATAAGACTAGCTTAAAAAGGTTATCTTGAAATGTTTCAGACTATGTATATAGACTATAAATCAAGATTGATCATTTATTTAATGGGTTAATGTCAGTCCCTTGAATGGTATTGGTATTTCAGTAATTTTATTAAAACTAGAATATAGCCTCATGATTTATTAATATATGAAATTATTTCTCCAGGATGTATGTATTCAAGGGAAATCAAGAGAATAATAGGTTGGTTGATCATCATTTTAAGAACAATTCAACAAAGGGGGGAAAGGATTGATAGGATGTCTCGCATGTGATAACTATGGGAAGAACACCTTGGGCCTTGTAGTAAGGGGACATGAGTTTGTTACAAGTGTGGAGAAAAGTTCATTCATCATGTGAATGTAAAGGAAATGAATAATTTATTGATATTAATTAATTTAACTATATGTAAAAAGGAAATTATATGAACCAATGCCCCAAACATGAACGGAATTTACCTCCCAAAAATGAAAATGGCAGAAGGCCAAGATTATAAGATTACCAAAATTTGATTTGATATTCCTAAGTATTTAGTAGAAGGTACATCAATCATATCCTCAAAGTTATCTAATTATTTATCTTATTCTAAATCTTCACACACTTTTCTATCTTTTATATTTTCTAGAATTATCAAAAATTTCCTAGAACCCTTGTAAGGGAGTTATAAATTAAGATACTAAGTGAAAACCTTATTAAAGTCAAGATATGTGAGTTAGTTCCAACTTTCATGCATGGATGTACCCTATTTTAAAACATGGTAATTATTTCTATGGTTGAATTTTTTTAATTCTTGGTATACGGTGAATTTCAAAGTAAAATTTCAAAATTTATTTCTAAGAGAATCGGATTATGATTCACGAAGTTGAGGTGGAATATTACATACTTAGAGGGGAGACTCCATAATTTGAATAATTTATGAATCCCCTCCTATTATCTCTATTTAATGAAATTGTATGAAGATATTAACATCAATAATTATCTATAGATGATAAAGATATCCTAATAATAGAGGATATAGCCAAGGAACAAACATTCATGGATGTTTTTACAAAATAATTATCTCATCATCCAACTAAGGGTGAAGTTTTGTTAAAAAATTTACTAATTATTGATATAATATGTATATCTAAAAATACATAGAGAATAGAACCATTATATTTGGTGGAGTTAATGAAAAAATTATGGGAGTTTTGTGATAAGGAGTTTTAATGACCTGGTGTTTCTCCCTGGGGAGCCCCTATTTTATTAATGAAAAAGAAGGATGGGTAGTGGAGATTTTTCATCATTTATAGGGATATAAATTCCATTAATATGATGAATAAGTATCCTTTTCCATGAAATGACGACCTATATGATCAGATTCAATGAGAAAAATACATTTTAAATATTGAAATTTCCCCTGGTTATCATCTACAAAAGGTAAATAAGGGTGATCTATAGAATATAGAATTTTGAACAATGTATTTACATTATTATTTTATAGAAATTCCATTATGATTGACTAATTCACTTTCTTTCATTATTGATCTGATTAATAGAGTATCCAAGTATTATCTTGAAATTTTTTCATAGTATTTATTAAGGATATAATGATATACACAAATTAAAATTAAGATAATGAGAGTCATGTGAAAATAATTCTCGAGACCCCTAGGAAAACGAAATTATATCATAAATATAGTAAGTATGGATTTTCTCTCAATGGAGTTTCTTTTCTTGACTCTATTTCTTTTAGGGATATAATAAAAGTTAACTCTTCAAAGAGACAGGTATTAAAATAAAATCTTACAATGATTAAAATAACTGATATATGAAGTTTCTTAGCTTTAAAAGCTTACTATTGGTGGTTTGTTCAAGATTCCACTAGGTTATCCAACCCATTAACTAAGTTAACATTAAAGGGGTTAAATTCTCAGGGTTAAGGTATTGTGTGGAAAATTTTGAAGTGCTTAATAGGATATAGATTAATTAATTGGTATTAACATTAAAATTAGTTATGGAAGGCTTTATAATATATATCAATACATTGGAAAAATGACTTGGTAATATAATTATTAAAAAATTATAGGATGGTTGCCTATGAATCAAGGAAATTGATAATACATGAACATAACTATCTTACTAATGACATTTATCTTGCATCAATAAACTTTACTTTGAAAATATGGTAACACTACCTCTATGGTAAAAGATGTGAGAAGTATATAGACCACGATATTTTTAAGTATAACTTCTCACATAACAAAATCTAAATGATGAAAAGAATATGGTTGGAACAACTCAAGGACTATGATTTTTTGAAACATTACCACCATGGGATCAAAAACAAGTTTTATAATACATTGAGTAGTATGGGATAGGGGATTATGACTATGATAAGGATTAATAAGTATCATATCTATAAAAAACTTGAAAATATGGATATAGTGATTTTTAGATAAAGAGATCCATCATTAATTTCCTAATAAATTTTTAAATCACCTTTACTAAAAAAGATAGAGATGTCCCAATAGGATGAAGAGGACATACAAAAAAAATTTAACCAATAAATGTTGCTAAATTGATATACTTAACCAATAGAAATACAGTGTTATAGTGTGTAAAGATGTTATGTGGGTTTTCCATACAAGGTTTAAAGAGGTAACTTCTTGCTGAAGAACATAGATCAAATTTATCTATTCACCTTATAAGTACAAAGATGTATAGGTATTTAATTGAACATTTATGGTTGGATTTTATGAAGTGGTAAATTGTATAATTTTTGTGAGATGATTAATATTCTAGTAAGAAAATTCTAAAACAAAATATCCTAAGGGATCCATTCAACCACTTCATGTGCCTATAAGGAAGTGGGAAAATATTACAATGAACTTTTTCATTATACTTATAAGGACTCCAAGTATGAATGATGTTATATAGTTCATTGTTTATCACCATACAAATTATGAACATTTCATAGTGATAAGATAAGATTTACCACTAAATCACCTTTTTTGATCTTTATAAATGAAATAATAAGGATATATGGAGAAAATCTATCAATTGTATCAAATCATGACCATTGGACCACATTTTAATTCTTTTAGAGCCATTAAAGTGACCTAAACACTGACATACATTTAAGAACCACCTACAATAATCAAAACAGTGGTAAGTTTAAAAGCAATATCAAAAAATGGAATACAAGTTGAGATCATGTTATCCTAAATTCAAAATTATGTGGGATAACTACCTATATTTGGGTGAATATTCATAAAATAATATCTTCCATTATATCATCTATATGGTCCCATATGAAGTACTATATAAGAGAAGGTATTATACTCCAATATGTTGGGAAACTGTTGGAGAAAGAAATCTATTTGGCCTATAATTTGGTGTCACACCCCGACCATAGGTTTATTTTATTTTTATTTATTATTTAATGTTTAATTTTTTATTTAACTTTGGGTTCGGGTCAAAACAAAAAAAAATGAGGTTCGGTGATTTTTGTGGGTTTCAGATTAGTGCACAGGCACCACACAGTTAGCGGTAATCGTGTGGTCAACCTGGATTCCCCTACAGTTTCCCAAAATTAAAATAATATAATTTTATGAGAATAAAATATATTAAATTTTTAATAAATAATAAAAATAATAACATTATTATATAGAAAAAAAATCATTATTAAAAAAATTATTAATGATATTATTATTAATAAAATTGTTATAAATACAATTATTAGTCAATTGTTATTAATATCATTATTATTTTAAATGGAATGAATAAAGTTTTTATTTTTAGTGTTTTTTTTGTTGTTATTATTACTATTATTATTATTTACCCTAATTCTACCCACCTCCCATGGCGCAAACCCACCCCCTAGTTTCCTCTTGTATACAACCCCCACCCCCCGCGTTACCCCCTTTCCCATCTGCGTTGACATGTGCCTGCCCCTCATCTCCCTGCCTGGCATTGGCCAGACCACCCCTCACAACTCTGCCTTGTGCCGTCTAGCCCTCCCCTCCCTGCTCCACCTTGCGCCATCCAGCCCTCCCCTCATCACTTTGTCTTTCACTTGCGGCTTGACCTCACCACTTCTCCCTACTTCGGCAGCCCAACTTCCTGGTTCCGTTGTAAAGACCCAAAAAATTCAAGGAAATTTTTTTCTTAATTTTCTTGGGAATTTTACAAGAACGCAGTTTCTGACGGCACTTGATTCAGAGGCCCGGTGTGTCCGGAATATTTTTCTGAAGTTTAGCTCGGGTAAGTTCAATGAACAAACAAGGGGGTTTTTTTCTAACTTTTGAACCGGTGCTCAGAATTGAATTCCTAGGGCACTGATGGATTCGCAGCGCCGGTAATTGCTTATAAACACCTTTTCTGGAGTTGTGTTTGCTCGGGTGTGGTTTTTAATTTTGGGGTTAAGTTAAGAAATAAAATAAAAGTGGTGCGAAAAATTATTTTATTTTACTTAAAGAGGATTAACCTAAGTTAAGCGGATAAGGTGGAACCCACAACATCCTACCCACATGGTTGGATATTTGTGAGGTGGGGCCCGCACGAGCCCCACCATTTCTTTCCTTCTAAGTAATGCACCCACCCCCCCTTTTAATGAAGTCAAACTGTGCATTTATTCTGGTTAAGAAACGCCTCATTAATTTGGGCAGTTAAATCGTTACAATTAGTTCATTGAATTAATTGTTCATTTCGTTTCTTTTGAAATTCAAACGTTGGAATGTGCGTTAATAAAATAAGACAACTCTTATTTTATTTCTGTTGGAACTTGTTTCATGGAGAGGATTTGGAGAAAAAACTTCTTCTTCAACGAAGAACGCGAAGAACGCGAAGAACATGAAGAATGCACCGACCTCCGACGAAGTACGACAAATCCTCAGAGATCGACTACGCGACTCCGTGTACCGCGATACCAGCAACGCTTCTTCTGCAACGCTTCTTCCATGATTCTCCTTCCGCGACGTCTTCTTCCGTGACGTGCTTTTCCACAACGGACCCTCGCTCGACGACACTTGAGGTAGGGTTTTGTTTTATTGGTTTGTTCGTGTTTACTTCCGCCGCCATCTTCCTTTCTTTTTGAGCCGCCTGATATCGCAATAACGGGAGGAGGTCGAACCGCATGAACACGGCCAACCCTCCTCCCCCTTGTTGGTTTGATTTTGATTGTGGCACGAGCAAGGCAACGCGGTGCCGAAGCACCGTGCGAAAAATATTAAAGAAGGGGGAGACGTGCAGTGTCGTCGCGCCGCACCGTTGAAAACGAACCAGAGAAGCGGCGTCGTCACGCCGTGCCGGTGAACCACAAAAGCACCGTGGCCGGAGCGGGGCTGTGACGGAGGGGGCGGCGCCGTCACACCGCGCTGTATGGACGAAGTTCGCGGCCGGTTCCGGGCCGCGGTGGAGCAGGGGAACCGGTGGCCGGTTTTGGGCCGCCAGCATCGGAGCATGGGGACCGGCCCTTGCCGGTCCCGTGGCGGCAGCATCCGGCCGGCCGGTGCGGGCCGGCTGGTCAGGGGAAAGTGCCAGGGGTCGTAACCCCTGGCTGGCTAGTAAGAGCGGCCCCCCGCATGGGGACCGCGGTTTCTCCACGAGGGGGGCAGTGCGCACCCCGCCCTCTTCGCTCGGCCGTAACGGCTGTGCCGGCCGCCTGGCCACCCGGCCAGCGCCAGCACGCCCGCACGTCGGGCCGAGCCACCAGTCTAGGCCGTGCCCAGGCCGGGCTGGGCCGCTCCCAAGCGGGCCGGACCCGAACCCGGTTCGGGCCGACCCTGGGGGTATCGGGCTTGGTCGGATCGGGCCCGAACCCCCTAATATCGAACCTCTTTCGGTCTGTTGCACATAACTTGAGTTATAGGCCTCTGATCGATGCACTGTCAGTTGCGTAGAGATCCTTGGATCAAGACGGTCGTTTCAGTATACTACACTCATGGTTTTTGAGTAGTTTGGGTTCAGCCGGGTTGGTTCGTACATGAAACCAACCAGGCCCTCGCAGCGGAAACGCTTATAACATGAGCTCCGGATGTCAGATTGACGTGTCGTCGACTTTGATGGATTCCCCTAAGTGAGATGGACCTTTTGACTTACTCCGCTCGAGGTTTGGATGCAGTTGGAGTATGGTTGGGTTGGTTTTGACTTAAAAACCAACCGGGCCCCTAGGACGAAAAAGCCAATAACTTTCAGACCGGGCGTTTGATTGACACGCCGTCTGTGAATGTTGAGTTCCTGTGGACGATACGAAACTTTTGGATACATCAACTCCGGAATTTGGGTCAGTTGATATATCATCCCTTCGGCTCGTGGAGCGGACCCTCCCAAACGAGCTTGCTGTGTGCGGGAACCCTAGAGAAGGCTGCGACTGCGACAACGATGACGACTGTGACGAAATCCTCCGTGGATTCGACGGCGACGACTACAGCACTAAGAGATCCTACGTGGATCAGTGCTACTGATCCTGTGTGGGTCAGATCCTATGTGGGTCAGTGCTAACTGGTCCTGTGTGGGCCAGCGCTTACAGATCCTGGGTGGGTCCGATCCTGTGTGGGTCATTGTGGGGGTTAGTTACCTATCAATCCTGTGTGGGTCAGATCCTTTGTTGGTCATTGTGGGGGTTACTGCCTATCGATCCTTTGTGGGTCCAATGGTTTAGATGAATCAGTGGCTATATCTGATCATCTCTATCGTCATACGAAGAAGTATACCTGTGTGAGCTGAATCTTGACTTGCTTTCCTATGTGGATTGTGTTGTGCTATCCTGTGTGGATGTGATCGAGCTTGAGCTCGGACGTTGGAGCAAACTGGAATTGATGACTTAGGTATATGTATGGGAATATATCTAAGTAGTGTCGGATGTTACTTCATGATTGTATCTTCCTTTGTGGATTATCCTTTGTGGATTCTGGGAGACCTTCGGGGGTCTCGGGGTCCATAATGAGTAGCTTATACTCACCCCTTCATGGGCTATGCCCACACTACGTTGTGTTGGTTGCAGATGACGGACAGCGCTGATCGTGGTTGAGGCTTGCGGAGCAGGTCGGTACCTGGAGGTGGACCACTGTGCGGGACGTACTCGGAGTGGACAGCTGGACCCGAGGAGCTGTGGAGGCTATCTGTACCCACCCTTCCGGTGGGAGTTCCAGTGGACGGCTCGAGGTTGCGGCTTTTCTTTCAGTTGTTGGTTTCCCTTTTCAGTTGTACTTTACTTTCAGTTTGGGTTTGTATTCTGGCCCACTTACTTTTCCGCACTTACTAGTGTACCCAGTTTTTACTTAGTGTTTATTTATATTTCTTGCTTTCTCTGTGGTGTTTGTTTACATTACAAATTCAATGTCTTCCCTTTTACCGGGAATAACGCTTTGTTGCTAGTCGCCAGCCCCTGGCCTATGGAAGGCGGGCTTGGGGTAGTCACGGAATGGGCCCCGAGGACGGGTCGTGACAAATTGGTATTAAAGGAGTTCGGTTCTACCACAGAACTTTGGACTCTGATCTTTTTCTGTGTGAAGTAATAGTGTTAAGAGTATTGAGTGTGGTTATTAGTCCAGGGAGTCCAGTGTTGGTGCAGCGGCCGATGTATCTGTACACCAGGACCCTGACTTCTGATTTCCGACTTAATACACAAAAACATTGATTGCATGTGTGTTTCATGTTTTCTTTGTGATTACTTTGTGTCATCTCACCGGTATACTGTTCTGGCCATGGCTCACTTATCTCTTATCAGGATAGCCCCACGACGGTAGCCAGCTAGGGTTCCGAGAGTTGTGTGTGACGACACCCCACTGAGAGACGAGGCCTCGGTACAGGCCCTTTGACAGCAGAGGCACCGGCGGTACGTCTACCCACTGAGCCACCGATGCTACCAGCCCCAGCTACTGACGATGAACGTCGCCTTAGTTTACTGCACGGATTTCACCACCAGCGACTTCCCAGGTTCCGCGGGGAGACGGACCCTCAGGCAGCCGAGGATCGGCTGGAGGCAGTTGTATGGGTTTTCAGGTTAGTGAGGACACCAGCAGACCTCATGGCGATCCTCGCAGTGAGCCTCCTGCATGCGGCAGTAGGCATATGGTGGATCTTGATGCTCCAGGTGCACGATGAGGCATCTCTACTCTGGACGGACTTTGAGAGCCTCTTCCGCTCGGAGTTCGTCCCATCCACCCTCCGTGCGGTGCGCATCCAGGAGCTTATATAGCTGCGGCAGGGCAGCATGATGGCCGCCCAGTACTCGGCAAGATTTACCGATCTCTCGCGCTACTCGACAGACATGGTACGAGACCCATTCTTCCAGGCCCGGACCATCGAGCAGGGATTGAGGCATGAGATCAGGGCATCACTGATCTCCCTCGGCATTCCGACTCAGGCAGGGGTACTGGAGTGATCCCTTTTGATCAAGAGCTTCCTTTTTGAGCCTTCATCGGCCGCGAGACATACCTCAGGGAAGCACGTAGTAGAGTCTTCTATAGCAGGCAGTCGATGGATGAATCATGGGTCTAGGCAGACCAGATCCTCAGGTAGATGACCTCAGGACACTGGTTCAGTGGTGCGGGGCACACAGCGTCGATCCAGTCTTTCGAGAGGCAGACAGTGCTACGTATGCGGCGGCAGGGCCACATGGCTCGTGACTGCCCGACCCACCGTGCCAAGGAGCAGCAGACGGTTGAGGGGCCACCCAGGCAGAGGCAGAGGATCGACCATGGTGGTCCGTAGGGAGCAGGCGGATGAGGCAGAGGAGCTGGCCGAGTAGCAGGTGGTGGGCGACGCTTTGATGCTCTACCGCCACCACCACCAGGAGGTCCACCCCGACCACAGGGAGCTGGCGGGCATAGAAAGGCACAACTCCAGGCAGCGGAGGCCTATGACCACGGCGCACCTGAGATGATTCGAGGTACTATATGTGTCTTTTACACCCTTGTGGAAGTTCTTATAGACACAGGAGTGAGTCATTCTTTCATAGCTGCTGCCCTTGTTCGGATCTCGGAGATTCCGACAGAGCTGTTGACTTGATCCTTACGGCTAGAGACTCCTACGGGAGCAGACTCGATGATTACGCACCGGTGCTGGCAGTTTGAGCTTACTCTAGGAGGCGAGAGCTTCAGCTGGGATCTTCTTGTAGTGGGGTCGAGGCCTTACGACGTCATCTTGGGCATGGATTATTTATCTACAGTCTATAATCAGATTGACTATATTAGGCGCAAGTTGCGATGTGTACGCACCGACGAGAGCAGGTTCACCTTCACCGGCGACAAGGGAGCCTTCGCAGCCCAGGATGGACTCCCGTAGAGGAAAGGACAGCCCATCACTCATCATTTGGCTAGCCTCATACTAGTAGCAGTTGACGTGCGGAGTCCTAGTTTTCCTGCAGTGGTGGGTCAGTATATGGACATTTTCCCCGACGACGTTCCAGGATTAACTCATTGTAGAGAGGTAGAGTTTTATATTGATCTGTACCCCGGGACAGCCCCGATATCCACCCCAGCATATCGGATGGCTCCCGCCGAGCTTCGAGAGCTACGGGTACAGTTGGAGGACTTGCAGGGCAAGGGATTCATCCGACCCAGTGTTTCAGCCTGGGCTTCCCCGATATTGTTCGCTAAGAAGGTGGACGGGAGCTTGTGACTTTGTGTCGACTATCGTCGCCTAAACCAGGTGATAGTGAGGAACAAGTATCCGCTACCGAGGATTGATGACCTCTTCGATCAGTTCAAGGGAGCATGGTGGTTCTTGAAGATAGACCTCAGATCAGGCTATCTTCAGCTCAGAGTTCGGGACGAGGACGTGCAGAAGACGACCTTCAGATGTCGGTATGGCCACTATGAGTTCTTGGTTATGCCATTCGGTGAAACCAATGCTCTCACAGTGTTCATGGGCCTCATGAACAGGATATTTCAGCCATACCTCGATCGATTTGTCGTGGTCTTCATCGACGACATTTTGAAATACTCGACGACTGAGGAGGAGCACACCTACCACTTGCGGATTGTACTAGACACACTCTGAGAGCACCAACTTTATGCCATGCTCTCGAAGTGGTAGTTCTGGATTCGTGAGGTACACTTTTTGGGACACGTCATCTCTGAGGTGGGAGTTGCAGTGGATCCTACGAAGATTGAGGCAGTGCTACCTTGGGAGCCACCCAGGAGCGTGACGGAGGTGCGGAGTTTCTTGGGACTAGCTGGGTACTATCGGAGATTTGTGTCAGACTTCTCCAGAGTGGCGGCACCACTCTCAGCTTTGACGAAGTAGGGGAAACCCTTTTTGTGGTTATACAGATGTCAGCAGAGCTTTCAGGAGCTGAGACAGAGATTAACCAGCGCCCCTATCTTGAGGCTACCAGAGGAGGGGGTAGGGTACATAGTCTATTGAGACGCATCAAGGACTAGACTCGGATGTGTACTGATGCAGGAGCGGGCCGTTATCTCTTATGGATCACTCCAGTTGAGGCCGCATGAGAAAAACTATGCTACCCATGACCTGGGGTTAGCAGCAGTGGTCTTCGCTCTGAAGACATGGCGACACTATCTGATGGGAGAGCGCTCTACAGCCTTTTCTGACCATCAGAGTCTCAGGTACATATTCTCTCAGAAGGACCTGAACCTGAGACAGCGGCGATGGATCGAGTTCCTCCAGGACTATGACTTTTAGATAGTCTATACTCATGGGAAGGGGAAGGTGGTAGCTGATGCTCTAAGTAGGAGGACGGGCATTTAGCTACTTGGGGAGGTGACAGAGCAGCTAGCCGTTTTGCAGATATCCTTCATGGATAGAGATGAAGCATCATTCCTTTAGTCACTCACAGTCACTCCTCCACTACTGCAGCGGGTCAGAGAGGCAGATCATGGGGACGCCGACTGTGAGACGTGGCGTGCACAGATATCCTCAGGACAGGCACCTGATGGATTCTCCATGGGAGGAGAGCACGACGTACTTTTCAGAGGACGTACCTTGGTACCAGTTGCTTTACGAGAGGATGTGTTGAGAGATTTTCACACTTCCCCTTTGGCGGTACATCCTGGAGTGGAGAAGATGTACCAGGATCTCAGGCGACAGCACTGGTGGCGGGGCCTGAAGAAGGTTGTGGCAGAGTTAGTTTCTCGATGACTCACCTGCCAGCAGGTGAAGGCAGAGCACCAAGTTCCAGCAGGCTTGGTACAGCCCTTGGAGGTCCCAGAGTGGAATTGGGACGACATATATATGGACTTCGTGACTGTACTTCCACACACATCCAGAGGTCACGATTCCATTTGGGTGATTGTCGACCGACTCACAAAGTCGCTCACTTCTTACCCATCAGAGAGTAGGGCTCGGTGGAGAGCTTGGGACACCTCTACGTTTAGGAGATTGTGCGGCTTCATGGTGTGTCATCATCTATCTTCTCCGATCGAGATGCTCGCTTTAATTCCCGGCTTTGGATGGGGTTGTAGGAGGCATTCGGGACGCAGCTACGTCTGAGCACCGCCTTTCAGCCTCAGACAAATGGTTAGATGGAGAGGACCATACAGACTCTCGAGGACATGCTCCGCCCATGTGTCCTCAACTTTGGTCACAGCTGGGAGGACCACCAACCCTTGGTGGAGTTCGCGTACAACAACAGCTACCACTCCACCATCGGGATGGCACCATACGAGGCATTGTACGGCTGACCCTGCAGATCTCCTCTGTGCTGGACAGACCCTAGGGAGTCAACACTTTTGGGACCGGAGATGGTCTAGGCCATGACAGAGAAGGTCCAGGTCAACAAGGAGCGGATGAGGACAGCTCAGAGCCGACAGAAGTCTTATGCTGACAGGAGGCGGAGGCCACTGGAGTTCCGGGATGGCGACCACGTCTTCTTCCAGGTCTCACCTCGACGTGGATTACGGAGATTTGGACAAGGCGGAAAGTTATCTCCGTGCTTCATCGGACCTTTCTAGGTCCTCAGTAGGGTTGGTGAGGTGGCTTATCTCCTGGCTCTACCACCTCAGTTGCACCGGGTGCACGACGTCTTCCACGTATCTCAGCTGAGGAGATATGTGCACGACCTGACGCATATCATTGACCATGGGGAGTTGGACGTTGATGATGGGGAGACTTTTGCGGAGGTCCCGATGGAGATTGAGGATCGACAGGAGCAGGACCTATGTGGACGGTCGATTCCTCTAGTGCGCATCAGATGGCAGCACGGGAACCTCCAAAAGAGAACTTGGGAGTGGGAGGCTCTGATGCGTGCTCAGTACCCACTTTTGTTTCCCTAGTTTTGATGTATCTTTATGGAGACGTAAATCCCTAAGGTGGGAGTGATGTAAAGACCCGAAAAATTCGAGGAAATTTTTTTCTTAATTTTTTTTGGAATTTTACAAGAATGCAGTTTCTAACGGAACCTGATTTCGAGGCCCGGTGTACCAGGAATCTTTTTCCGAAGTTTAGCTTGGGTACGTTCAGTGAACGAACGAGCGGGTTTTTTTTCTAACATTTGAACCGGTGCTCAGAATCGAATTCTGAGCGCACCGATGGATTTGCAGCGCTGGTAACTGCTTATAAACACCTTTTCCAGAGTTGTGTTTGCTCGGGTGTGGTTTTTAATTTTGGGGTTAAGTTAAGAAATAAAATAAAAGTGGTGCGACAAATAATTTTATTTTACTTAAAGCATCTTAACCTAAGTTAAGTGAATAAGGTGGAACCCACAATATCCTACCCACTCAGTAGGATATTTGTGAGGTGGGGCCTTCACGAGCCCCATCGTTTCTTTCCTTCTAAGTAACGCACCTGTACCCCCCCCCCCCCTTTTAATTAGTCAAACCGTGCGTTTATTCTGGTTAATAAATGCCTCATTAATTTGGGCGGTTAAATCGTTACTATTAATTCATTGAATTAATTGTTCGTTTCATTTCTTTTGAAATTCAAACTTTGGCATGTACATTAATAAAATAAGACAACTCTTATTTTATTTCTGTTGGAACTTGTTGCGTGGAGAGGATTTGGAGAAAACCCTTCTTCTTCAACGAAGAACGTGAAGAATGCGAAGAACACACCGACCTCCGACGAAGTACGCCAAATCCTCAGAGATCAACTACGCAACCCCGTGTACCACGACGCCAGCAACGCTTCTTTTGCGACGCTTCTTCCGCGACGCTCCTTCCATGACACCTTCTTCCGCGACGTGATTTTCTGTGACGAACCCTCGCTCTATAACGCTTGAGGTAGGGGTTTATTTTTTGGTTTTTTCATGATTACTTCCATTGACATCTTTCTTTCTTTTTGAGCCGCCTGATATCGCAATAACGGGAGGAGGTCGAACCGCACGAACACGGCCGACCCTCCTCCCCCTTGTTGGTTTGATTTTGATTGTGGCACGAGCAAGGCAACGTGGTGCCGAAGCACCGCGCGGAAAATATTAAAGAAAGGGGAGAAGCGCAGCGCCGTTGAAAACAAACCAGAGACGCGACGCCGTTGCGCCGTGCCATTGAACCACAAAAGCACCGTGGCCGAAGTGGGGCCGTGGAGGTGGGGGGCGGCGCCGTCGCGCCGCGCCGGACAGACGAAGGTCGCAGCCGGTTCCGGGCCGCGGCGGAGCAGGGGAACCGGTGGCTGGTTCAGGGCCACCGGCATCGGAGCAGGGGATCCGGCCCTTGCCGGTCCCGTGGCGGTAGCAGCCAGCCAACCGGTGCGGGTAGGCTGGTAAGGGGAAAGCGTCGGGGGTCGTAACCCCCGGCTGGCCAGCAGGAGCGGCCCCCCGCATGGGGGCGGCTGTTTCTCCACGCGGGGGAAGTGTGCCCCCCACTCTCTTCGCTTAGACATAATGGCCAAGCTAGCCGCCTGGCCACCTGGCCAGCGCCAGCGCGCCGGGCCGAGCCGCCGGGCCGGGCCAGGCCCCCCGTCCGGGCCGGTCCAACCCAGGGGGTATCGGGATGGGTCTGACCGAGCTCAAACCCCCTAATACCGAACCTCTTTCGGTCTGTTTCCCATAACATGAGCTACGTGCCTCTGATCGACACACCGTCAGTTGCGTAGCGATCCTTGGATCGAGACGGTCGTTTTGGTATACTAAACTCAAGGTTTCGAAGTAATTTAGGTTCAGCTGGGTTGGATCGTACATGAAACCAACCGGGCCCTCGCAGCAGAAACACTTATAACTTGAGCTCCGGACGTCCGATTGACGTGTCGTCGACTTTGATGGATTCCTATAAGTGAGAAGGACCTTTTGGCTTAATCCGCTTGAGGTTTGGACGTAGTTGGAGTACGGTCGGGTTGGTTTTGACTTAAAAACCAACCGGCCCCCTCGGACGAAATAGACAATAATTTTCAGACCGGGCGTCCGATTGACGCGCCGTCTGTGACGTTGAGTTCCTGTTGACGATACGGAACTTTTGGATACATCAACTCTGGACTTTCTGTTAGTTGATGTATCAGACCTTCAGCTCGTGGAGTGGACCCTCCCGAATGAGCTTGCTGTGTACGGGAACCCTAGATCTGTCTGCGACTGCGACAACGATGACGACAGTGCAGAAATCCTCCATGGATTCGACGGCGACGACTACAACACTCAGCGATCCTACGTGGATCAGTGCTACCGATCCTGTGTGGGTCAGATCCTATGTGGGTCAGTGCTCAGCAGTCCTGTGTGGGCTAGCGCCTACAGATCCTGTGTGGGTCCGATCCTGTGTGGGTCATTGCGGGGGTTAGTTACCTATCGATCCTGTGTGGGTAAGATCCTTTGTGGGTCATTGCGGGGGTTAGTACCTATCGATCCTTTGTGGGTCCGACGGATTAGATGAATCAGTGGCTATATCTGATCATCTCTATCATTATATGAAGAATTATACCTATGTGAGCTGAATATTGACTTGCTTTCCTATGTGGATTTTGTTGTGCTATCCTATGTGGATGTGATCGAGCTTGAGCTCGAACGTTGGAGCAAACTGGAATTGATGACTTAGGTATATGTATGGGCGTATACCTAAGTAGTGTCAGATGTTACTTCGTGATTGTATCTTCCTTTGTGGATTATCCTTTGTGGATTCTGGGAGACCTTCGAGGGTCTCGGGGTCCCTACTGAGTAGCTTATACTCACCCCTGCACGGGTTATGCCCGCACTACATTGTGTTGGTTGCAGACGAAGGACAGCACTTATCATGGTTGAGGCTTGCGGAGCAGGTTGGTACCTAGGGGTGGACCACTGGGTGGGACGTAATCGGAGTGGACGGCTGGAACCGAGGAGTTTTGGAGGCTATCTGTACCCACCCTTCAGGTGGGAGTTCCAGTGGACGGCTCGAGGCTGCAGCTTTTCTTTCAGTTGTTGTTTTCCATTTCCAGTTGTACTTTACTTTCGGTTTGGGTTTGTATTCTGGCCCACTTACTTTTCCACACTTACTGTTGTACCCAGTTTTTACTTAGTGTTTATTTCTACTGCTTGATTGCTCTATGGTGTTTGTTTACGTTACAAAGGAAATGACTTCCCTTTTATCGGGAATTACTCCTTGGTGCTAGTCACCAGCCCCTAGCCTATGGAAGGCGGGCTTGGGGTAGTCACAACACGAGCTCCGAGGACGGGTTGTGACATCCGTCCAGTTTCCGGTAATACAAACTCCCTCTGGTAGATTTCTTCCTTAGTTTTGGGGGTTTCCCTTATATTTAGAAAAACCCTAATGCCTTGGGTTTTGTTTCTAATATTTTTATCATTCCCTAGGGTGTCTCATTGGTCAGTAGAGGGTTATTATTACATTTTTTCATATTTCATTATGCCTGCACTTAATTTGAGTTTGGTATTTCCCAATATTACTTTTTAAAGGCATTCCATTGATGTTTTTATTTTTAATAAAATTTATAAATTTGGTTCACACCTCTAAGGAACCCATGTCTAACATGGTATAGAATTTTTGAGTTGTTTTGGTTTTTCAAAAATAGGTTTTCAAACTAATTTGTGTGAAATGTCTAGTTATGGAACCTAGGGTGTTTATTTAAAATGATAATGTCATTATATTGTGAAATTGAGGGTTTTTTCTGAAATATTTATCTGAACCAGGTACATCCAAAGGTTTTCTAGGGATGTTTAGGATCACCCATGGTTATTATTTACATTTCTTATTTACTTTTAATTGTAATAAGATCATTTCTTACATTGTTGATCTGGTTCCTCTTTTCACTGCACTGTTTTTCTTAGTTTTGAAATTTTGATTTCAAAATGTCCCTCAGTTTGTGACTGAAATATGTTGTCTGTTGTTTTGATAAACTATGGAAATCCCTATTTTTATAATTTTATTCTCAAACAAGTTTCATTGGTATATTTTTCTAAAGTAAATACTTAGATTCAAAGGTTTATTTTTATAATCCATACTGAGCATTTCAGTGCTCACTCATATTTTATCATTTCAGTTGTAGGTTCCCTTTACTCAAGTTCTCCGAGATTATTTTCTCATTATTTGAGCAAGGTTGGTCTTTGGTTCGGTGGTGACCTAGAATGTCACATGGAGGTATGTTCATTTTATCTTCAATCTGTTGTTAATTGTTATCTACATTGTTCAGTTTTTATTCATTTATTTATTTGACTTTAATTTATGGGCCAAATTGTTCCCACATATTAGTTTTCATTCCCAAGACTATTTTCCATACATTGGGGATTGGGAATGTCTTTCGGGCCTTATTGTGGACTTGATTCGGTGACCAGTTCTGGATCGAACTGCTTTGGTTTGGGACATTTAGAGGAGATTAATATAAAATTATGGATTGTCCAGCATCGTATTAAAGCAATATAGAGCACAAAAAATAGCTATACAGATAATTAAAGGAAATACATAGAATTTCAAGTGGGGGATCATGTATTCTTGACGGTTTCCCTAAGGAATGGAGTTATAATATTTAGTAAAAATGGGAAGTTAAGCCCTAGGTCCATTAGGCCTATTTAAATGATGTAATAAATTTAGTTATAGATTTATGATTGACTATGGTAACCAACCATTTCTAAAGTACATAGTGTCTTCCATGTTTTATTATTGATGAAATGTGTGTTTAATCTTATCCATATAATCACATTAGAGGGACTAAATATCTAAATTGTATTATCTTATAATGATTACATTGTCTATATTTTTAACACTAGAGAGAAATTGTTGAAAAATATCACAACTCGACTAGTAAAAGTCCTCTGGATAAAACATATACTAGAGGAGGAAGCGTGTAATATTTAAGAATCTGCTATGAGGGAATACACATAGTTGTTTAGTAGTAGACATGTATCTAATTTTTTTAATGAAATTATTTGGGAGTAGAATGTAATATGTGAGTCCATACTATATTAGGTAAACATGACATCATAAAACTTTAGAACAATGCAAACTCTAAAGATACATTATTCATGAATTTATTTAAAATTTAAATTTAACTATTCTAATTTTCAAAATTTAAATTAATTTCTGAATTCACATACGATAACTATCCTAACATTAATTTTTTATAATTTTCTAAGATAATTGATTTTTATGTGGATAGTAAAATCAATTATTTGGCTAAACCATCAATTTTATTAAAGTATCATAATACAAGAATAACATAATAGTTTTTAAAAAAAATCTATAAAATATATTTATAAATTTATAAATTTAATTAAATAATTAAAAAATACTATGTTTTATTAATAAAACCCACGTTTATCATTTTGGAAACTTAAATAATATTTCGCACTCAAAAATTTGTTTTTTACGCTTTTTAAAAAAAATCACTTCTAGTAATATAATTTATTAGAACATATATCAAATATAAAATAAATATTTATTTATAAGTTAATAATTTAAAATTAATTTTTAGGTATAAAAATAAGATTACTAGGATTAAAGTTAATTAATGTGATATTGGTAAAACTGTTTTTGTAAAGAATCGTTTTATTAGAATTCTGTAATTTTTATCACATAAAATAAGATAATAACTTATAAATAATGATTATAATATAATTTTTAACTTGTATATAAATATAATAACAATCATTTTTTTATTAATCAATACTAAATAATATTAGGAACACTTAATTGGGAAAATACCATTTTTCGACTAAAAAATGTTTCCTTGTATATTCTTTATTTTATTTAAAATTTTAATTTTATCATATTGAGAAATTGAATCAGATTAAATATAGGATAAATCAATGTTCATAACACCAGATTTTGGTAATAGGGGTATTTTATTATTTTTAATAAAATATTAATTACTTAGTTAAAAACTTTTGACCAACATAAAAACCAAAGTGAAAAAAATGATAAAATATAATGGTAAATAATTAAAAAAATTAAGACATGTGTATAAATTATTTTTTTTGGGTCAATTAAAATATGGAGACACCATCATATATTATTATAAATTTTTATTCATTTACCTTTGAATAGTGTAATGGCCTCATTGAAAAGTAAATTTCAATCACAAAAGTTTATTTTTCTTCACTTATAAAATGGGTCACACTTCCTCTAATTAATGAAACACATATCCCTTCTAATTGATTATTTAAAATGTTAAAAATATCCTCCTATAACCTTATACCATTACCTTATTCATATAGTCACCATAAGTAATCTTAAGTCCCCTATTTCGAAGGAGATTGCAAAGAAAAACTTAAGCTCATGTTCGAAGCATTACCTTATTCCAAATTTTTATTCTTGATATTATTATTCCAATCCTATTATAACCATAAAAAATAATTAAATTCTTACAATTATTATAAAAATAAGTTATTATATAAATGTAACAACTATTATTTATTCCTCTTAATCGATTAATAAAAAAACAAGTGTTGTTAGTATGTGTGCACGGAATGACGGATCCATGAATTGATGTCTTCCATATTTTGTACTACCTATCACAGTTGGTTTTAATGATGGGAATTATGAATAAATATGATATTCATAAATAATATAAATATAATTATGAAATTTTTAATTATCATATAACTTAATTCTCTCTCATTCCTTTGGAAAATAAAATGTTAATTGTCCATTGTTTGGACTACCACCACAACAAAGTAAGGTATCTCATTTTTCATATATTTTCATTATTATTTTTTAACCCAACATAAATATAAATCACCAAATCAAAATTATCAATATAATATCATTATTAAACTATAATAACTACATTATTTCTAAAATAAACAGCTTTCATATCTATAATCTTACATTAATTATAGTATGTTCATGTTTGGGTTGGTCTAACCACTTACTTGAACAATGATATAGAACTATATAATGGATAAATATGTGAAATTAAATAATATTATTAATATATTTAAATAATAAAATAATTTTTTTAATTGTTTTAGAAAGGTTATATTTCATATTTAACTAATTATTAATAGTTTATCTTCGATCGCTAAAATTATTGAAATAAGTTGACCCTAATTAAAATTTCACACAACATAACTGAAAAACTAATGTAATGAGATAATAAATTTATAAATAAATAAAATTTATCAATTCCAGTACCTTATTTTATCTATTAATGGTGAAATTTTGAGGAATAATTAAGAACAACACCCCTATTACAAAACTAGTTCAAAACAATCAAGATTAATCACACCCGATATTGAAAATAGATAATAACTAACTAATATACATGTAGAGAATAATTATAAATGAAGTTGAAAAAAAATTATAAGTATTAATGATTCTATTAAATAGGTTATTATTATAGTTATTATATATATATTTGGGGTTTGATCATATTCATCTAAGGGGGATTAATGGTTAGGGTTTTCATATTAAATTATTGTCTTTAAGAAATGTTTTAAATTATTAACTTAATTTCCATTAGGTGGTGTATATACAGAATATTTGAGATTTTATATCATGAAATACCTTTTATAAATGGTATTTGATGATAAATTTTAATCCCTCTCTTTTTATAATTTTTGATCAAATTTCTACCCAGTCCATAAGTTGGTTTTTCTATTTTAATTTTCAATATTGGGGACGCATTCTATACTTACCACTTATTTCATTTTCTATGGTGCATACATTATCCCAAAAGACTTGCTACTATATTCCTCATGAATTTAAATGGATTTAAAAGTCTATATTTTTATCCTTGCCTCATGTTATTTTTATTCAATAGTTATCAAAAATGTTGTAAAACTCAATCTTTTCCATGGTGGAAAACCCATAATTAGTTTTGGTAAAGTAAAAGTGTGTGAGGTTTCCAAGAAAATAAATCCCTACTATGGTATTAGAATTATTATTTAGTTGTTTCAATGATTCACCTGGGATTAATCGCCCTAAAAATGGATGGTTGGTAATTGACTCAATCCTCACTCTGATGCATGAAAAGTGGGCCTAAGACCGCACACTTGTATAGACATTCTCAGGGGATATGATTTTGAATTGTCACCCTCTTTATGAAACATTATAATGAATTTTTCCTTCAATTTCCTTCATCTCCTACCAATGAAAACTATTCAACCCAATTAGTATCATCTATGGATAACCTATTACATTGAAATTCCACTTTCCACTATATTTATTTTATAACGGTACATCCACTTCTATTGATGATACCCCCATTGCTTCTATGTTGATTAAAATATGTTCTCCTAGACATCCACATTATTACATTAATTATTGATGTATTTTTTCTATATTTTTCATTATATGGATATCCATGTTTTTATTCATCTAGTGGTTCCTGAGGTAATGATATAAAATTTATTACTAAATGTTATAGTGAATGTGTTGGACTTAATCTAGTGAAGGGTGGGGCATAGAATTATATATCACCTTGAGGTATCGATAGGTATCATGAGACAAAATATCTTGGGTATTGGTGAATAACTATTATTATATCAATATAGTTTCATGGATCAAATCCTTGAAAGAAAATTTGATTTACATAATTATTCATACCATTAGTATGAGATCAAAGATTATTATTATCCATGTTTTCATTTTTTTATATTGGATATAGAATTATCCTAGTTTCAGTTGATCCTGGATTCATTTGTTTTATTTATTATTTTTATATCATGTGTATCAGGTTTATGTTATGATATATTCTGATGTATGCTACTCCATAATCAGAATCTTAGATATCCCTTATCTTTTCCTTTCCCTAATAAACCTAGAGGATAACTATGTGCATTTTTTAAGGATTTGATGGAGGGAAAATTAATTTTCTCTCAATGTGTTTATGTTGTATCTTATTTTTTAAAATGTGATGTATATATGTATCTAGTATTATGAGACTACTAAGTTTTTGGATACTATAGGAAATCTTTTATTTTGTACCAATAATTTATTATAAATACTTGATCTAGGTTTCTAGAGTGCGAGTTATTACATATATGGTTCTTAAATCCATCTATAGTATCTTTAGGTCCTTTACATTCACACTTTTTGTCTCCAAAGATAAAATTTCACCATCAACCTTACATTTACAAATATACTCCCCTCCGTCTAAGTTTGTTTCATAGTGCACCAATTTCATACCACCTCCCATACAGGGTTCACAAACTAGTAGAATTATATCCAGTGTCAATATAGTGGGATATGTCTCTCAGACAAGATCAATAGTCATCCTCATCATTATTTATGCTTATCTATCATACTACAACTGTGGAAATCATGTTTTAAACATAATAAATGTTCATTCTCATCTTATATATCATGTAACTTCCCAATTTAGACTCATCAAGATACAATTTTTATTTTCTTCCACTCCACTTTACTCGAGTGGACTTTTAGAACCTTTCAGGATACCCTCTTGTGAACATATGCACATTGGAAGGATGGATCGGTCTCATTGATTCATACCCAACTAGTTCCCCATCCTTAAGAGTTTACTTAAAATTAAAAAATTACATTTTGACCTTGGTCCATCATTCTTATCGTGTTCTCTTGTGTGACATGAGTAATTTTAAATTTCCCCTTATTTCCTACACCAATCATGACTTCTTTGGGATCAGAGGATTTATTTTACCCCTTTACTAACATGATCAATATGAATAAAATAAAAATTAGGAAACCCAATAGTCCTAGAAATATGACTCCAAACTGAATAGGTCCTTTTATTCCTGGAAAAAATATGTTAAAATTCATTTCCCACATCTACTCCTACCAGTATGAATTTAAACTATATGGAATATATTCCTCACATTATGATGTTAAACAATGTATTTACCAACCTTTCCATATAATGTTAAATTGTATAGTTATCTTCCCCATAGTACTATGTTTAATTTAATTCCCAAACTCCCCACTACATGATAATAAACATCATGGTACCATCTATGTTGCATGATGTAAAACTACATGATTCTTTGGTCTATGCTTGAGAGGATACCAACTTTATGGCGTTGGTCTCCAACCATGGCCCGCTTTTTGTGTTCGTCACCTACCACACAACCCTGAGAACCATCTCAGTCTTGATTCATATTCCATTGGATATGTAGTGATTCCTATATTCCTTATACCATGACAACCACAAAGTCAAACCATCATTATTTCCTGGTGTTCAGGTAACTCCTTCAAACAATATCAATCCCCTTAACCATCTCGAAATCCATATGATGTCCCTTTCTACTTGTGGTGATGAGACCATTACCAATTTTGGTTGGATTTTCATTCCCCCTTTCTCTCACCATGTCACAAATTTCTTTCCCTAATATTTTCATGATCTTTATCCACACAAATAATCACACCTCTATCACATAACTACATATTTCTTGATTCCCACTCTATAGGATACAAAGTGAAATTTGGATCTCCTACACCATGCACAACTACCAATCACCAATAACCCATGTAATCTCCATGACAATTACCTCCTTTATCAAGTTTATTTTTTCCAACAAATATATAAGATGATTATTTCCAAGAGAATAGATAGTCCAAGATAAATGGCCATAAAATATTATCCATTATTCAGTAAAATATTTGAGGCCTTAAGAATCAGCCCCGTAGTCAAATCCTCATGACCTTAAACTATGTACATCCATCATTTAGGTGTTCTATGTTAGCATTGGACTTAAAATTCATGTTTGGATTACCTTTCCATTATTACTATATAAACTATCTCTCCTATCATATTCTGGATTATAAAAACCTAACTAGAAGTAACCCATGGTAAGATTTCCCTAACAAAAAACTAAGTAAAGGCCCATGATCAATGGTTTAATACCTTAAATTTTAGAAATGTCATGGTCCACATATCATGAACTAAAACTTTGTACACCCATTCTAGGGTTTTTATAAATTATCATGTGGGATTATGATTCATGTTGGGTTTTCAATTCCCTTATTTTCATATATAAATCATCACTACAATGATCTAATTTGTATACCCTAAAACTCTTGTATACCCACTGTCTAAGTAGAATGTCCTTAATATAATGTATTCCATCAATATAGGATATGTGACCTTAAACTATAAATCACCTAAAATCACATCAATCAACCTCCTTAGAGCATGATTGAATCTTTTCACCATGACTCTCATGGTTTTCCAATTTCTTTTATCCCACTCACCATCTTTCCCTACACTTTTTTATTACTCCCCATTGATATTACCAATACACTATAGTGTATCCCTAATAGTGCTTAGACACATCTTTAAAATTCACCCATTTTTCAAAATCACACTTTATATTCCCTAATTTAAATCTAAAACCCATTTAATTTAAAAAAATTACTCTATTTAGTCTATGATGATAGAATAGTTCCCAAGTCTTATCCTACCTTTCAACCAGGGTACACATCTTGAAGGAGACATCCTCAGTGTCAGTGTAGTGGAACCCATGTATCGAACATGGTTTATGATCATCATAACCATTTTCAACCCAATTTTTAGATAATATAGTAGGGGAAACCGTGTTTCAAACATGGTTTGTGACTATACTCAATCCATACAGCCCTTCATCCATTAGTTAATACTCCAAAATTCAAAATTTAACATTTATCCAACCTCTATTTTCTCAAGTGGGATTTTCACACCCTTCCTGTTATTTATTTATACATTAATTCACTTTTCTAGGTATGATAAATATTTTGAAAATACACCAACCTAATTCATCCATATTCATAGGTTTCTTGATAATGTTCATGTACCATTCTAATGCCTACCCATACAACCCTATTGTGCACTCTCTTGTGATTGGAATAATATTCTATTTTCTCTTATTTCTCATTAAAAGAATGACTCTAATGGGATTATATGTTTTAGTTGATTATTTAATTAATACAATTGAGATGTAATGGATTTTAAGATATATAGTTTTAATAATTATTAATTTTATTAATTAGATAAAAATAAAAGGGTATTTCACAAATTAGAGCCTCCCTTAAAAGATAAACAAATTTGGATTATAGAAGTGCCTAATTCATTAAATTTGTTATCTTAACCAACCTCTTCTTGGAGGATTCAAAATAATTTCATATCTTGGACAACTTATTTGGAGTTAGTGACTTAGAAATGAAAATTTTTTAATTATATCATTATTACATTAATGATATTGAATGAATAATAAATATCTTATCACCAGATGTATATTCTTTAATGTGATAATAATATGATAGTGTCCTAATAGTATATGTGTCATTGAGAGTCCATAGATGTTCCATACTATAATAAAAACCATGAAGTTCTATGAAGATATTATTAAATACATGTCCCATGACTGGATGATACCATCTAAATGGACACATATACTTAAGACTATCAGGTGTGTGTTCTCATAAGATAACGATGTTTCATCTCATAAAGTATTCATTTAGTAATATCCAATATCAGAGATTAATATAACAAACTTTCCAGAATAAATTCCACTTACTTATGTGTAATTGGATATTTCTATATATGAACATGTGTGATGATCCTTAGGCTTTGTGAATAATCTTAGTTAATACCATAATTCACGTACATAGATGTATAATTGTAAACATTGATGACATATTTTCATAGAAAAGTTAGGTATATTAGGTACATCAAAAATGATATTTTATTAAAGAATAATTCAATGAAGGATTTTTCTCATCCATATTTATGGAAGTTGGTATCAAAACCCTTTTATTGAATTCAAGCATTAAAAAATCAATTTCCATAGTGTATTGATGAGTTAATTCAAAAATTAAAACAAATACATATAAATCATATGGGTTAATTACATGAGTGTAAAACCTTCTTGATGAGATATCAAGATAAAGGAATTATATTACAAAATGAACATTTATATGTGGTTGTCTTTTTTTGTGAAATTTACTTCTTCCTCTACGGGTTCCTTTATGTATTTCTAGACATTAATAATAGACTTTAGGAAAACCTACCTAATTTTACTAAGTAAGTGTCATAAAGGTTCACACACTTAGTGTTTATATTGAACATAGTTGAACTCAATTTGAGTTTAATAATTGAAATAAATTTTATTCTCTAGATCATGTAATAAAATTTATTCAGAATTTATTTATCACATATGTTTATTCTCTAGTTGATGTGAGTTAAATATTATTAAATATTTATTCACCCACCTATGAATATTAAATTTATTTATTTATCAAATGAATACTGTATATTATCATTGGTTCAGTAAATGTAAAGGAAGGTGAATAGGCCAAGTAATATGTTAGGTAACAGAAATGATATACTAAATATTATTTAAATAAATATTAATATATTTATTGATATTTATATTATTCATGATACAAGTGTGCATCAGATAAATACAATTATTATTGTAATTATTTTTATTATTATATGTGGTATTAACTAAGGATTATGACACTAGATAATGTCATTTATGAAATTACTAATTCTTTAACCGTAGCTCTATGTATACACAATTATATCATTCTTAAAATTATGTGAGAATCATTTATTGTGCAAAAAATTCTCCTCTCAAAGTAATTCCCTCTATGAAGAATATCATTTGGATTTCTCTAAAACCTGAGAAAATTTCTTCAAATATTTCAATTATCTCAAGAACAAGAGAATAAAAATAAATCCTTAAAACATGAAGGACTATGTTTTGATCAAAGGAATGTGACTCCTGATAATCAGTATCATTGTACTAGCACCTAGAGTACCATTGGTGATTCTTATATATTAAAGAAAATGTTTACATATCCCTTAGAGGAATTATAAATTGGATACTCTTGATGTAATGATAGTATAATTCAATGGATATTTGGTCGATCAACACCAACATTTATGAAAGAACTCAAAACTATGATATTATTCATATTATTAAATTAATTATAAATTTAAAGTGAAATTTTTATTTAATGGTTCAAATATTCTTATGTTCTGATTATTTGGATATAATCAAGATACATGTTATTAATAATCATGTTCTTATGGTGTAATTTTCATATTCCATGGATAACCATCCTCAGGTATAGACCTGGCTAACATTCATTGTGTTTGGAACTGTCATGATCCTTTATTTATTTCTTTTCCCATTGGTGTACCTAAACTACCCACATTTGGACCCCATATTCTAGATCTATGTACTCCATATCTCGAATGGAATATTTATATATATTGGATTCAACTACCTCAATTGGATTCCTTAATAGGTATGTCTCTTATACCTTCAGTTAGGCAAGGTCTAGTATATGATACTCCTTTTCCTCTTATTGAGAAATCTATTGTTGAATCTCTTAAAGAAAATCAAAATTGTGATCTATAGACAAGGAAATAGAATATTGAAAATGTTATTCCTATATTCACTTTATATTATCCAAAAATTCATACTCATTACATTGAGTACACGGTAGTCAACCAAACCAGCTCCAAGGTTCACAATCCAATAAAAGAGTTTTCCCATTCAGATGACCCTTTGACATAGTTATGTGTGATTTATGAGGCTGTATATATTATCCCATTACCTTTATTAGATCACTCTATTCTCTTCATCAATTACTAGACCTGAGATACCTTCATATTCTAGGGTAGACATGAATGTTGGAAACTATTCAATTAATGGTGATTGAACCTTATATTTAGACTCTATTGAGCTAGGATTTAGAGTGTAAAACATGATTAGGTTGTTGGATGCCTCTTTTTTTGGACAAATATCTAACCTCGAGGTCATCATAGGGTCCTCAAGAGAAACAGGAACCAATAGATCCTACATCACCAAAACACATCGGAAGGATCACTATCATCGGTGGTAGGTTCTTTATATGATGGATAAGACTTATCATCTATAGGGTTACTGATGGATTCATCATATCCCATTAGAACCCCAAAGATCCCAATCCTCTATTGGAAGCCCTGCAAAAAATTGGGGATTAAAGTTAGTACAAATAATTATATCCAATGAAGTTAGAATGGATTATATGATTAATTCTTACTTAAATCCATGTTAATAGTGTGAGGATAGTCTTCCTCTATTGGATATATAGGATACTATCATGTCTAAAAAAATTAGTGGATACCCAAGACAAACGATTGTGCCTCAAGGAATTAGAAGAATATTCTACTAACCATGACCCCTCAGTATTTGAATAAAACCCTAAATCCACCCTTGGAGTCTTGATCAATTGATGTACTGGATCTTCATGGGGAAAATAAAAAGATTCAATACAACATTCCCAAAACAAAATTAGTGGAAGGAAGAGGGTTAAATTTTTCCTCTAATCCCCATGAAAAATGAATTATTATATTTATCGAATGTTTTTCATTTTTATTGGTAATTGATTACTCCATAGCATTAGGAGAAAAAACTCCCTGAACCACCTTAAAGTCCAAATATTCAATTTTTACTACTCCAAATTTATATCCACTTTATTACCTCCACCATACATGTTCTAAAGGCACCTCAAAATCCTCCCTACTCACAAACCCCTAAATAAGTCCCTAAATAGGATTCAGTGTTGCTCATAGTTCAGTGCTGCTCTAACAGTTGCAAGATTTGGGAGTTACCACAACCGATTAAATTTTTATTGACTATTTATTGATTATAACCCATTACTCACCCTCTATAAGAGATTTTGTACACTCTATGTCACTCCCCTATGATTCTTAGTCACCAAACTCCCACATCTTTGAATCCTTGACCATCACTTCATCTTTCAGGACTTTATAGGGAAAACCTTAGAGCATCTCAATCAAATAGTTAGGGAATACAACACCCTAGCTATATAAGTATTCCAAAACCCCTAAATCATGGATGTGGACCATAATTTCTAAAAGGGGAATCACGATAGTGTTTATGGTATTCCCATTTCCAAAATGTTTTAACCCATTAGTCGATACTAACCCCCATAATCATCCTCATGTCAATAGTAGATGAAAGTGGTTATAGAAGTTCTAGGCTTCTAAAAAAGTCATACCTACATGTTTTTATCTGATTTCATGAAATATTTTCCATGTAACCATGATGTTCATATATTTTGAATCCCTAGAAGCTTCATTATGCTCCCAAACTCACTTCTCTAGGTGTCCTTCACCAAAAAAATATGCCCACCTCAGATACATAACCTTGATGATGTGTATGAGGCTTTAGATCTCCAGAAGTAGCAACTACTACTTCAAAAGGACCCATAATCTTTAACTAGAAGGTTTATCTAGTAGAATAATTCCCTCTGACCTAATTCCCATAGAATCTCACTAATAAATTTATTCATATCACTAGTTCACCCAACATTTTCTTATGATACATTGCTTCCTAGCTTTGTACATAGTTTGAGAGTGAACTAATTGGAGCTCCAACCATTGGTAATTTGATCCAATCACCATTTCTATCTTGTATGAGAATACACTAAATATTTCATAAAATCATAGGATGTTATTCACAATGAACCTTTGGGTACACATGTGGTGTAAAATATTGGAGGCAGTGAAACTGGAATGTGAACCAGTATGGGTTGTATGGATCATAAATGATATTTTTTATTTGTTTTTATCCAACACCCTACCTCTTAAGGACACCATGTAATACCACTTCTCAACACTTCTTTAGTCATTATCTACAATTACTCAATCAAAGTTCTAAAAAAATTAAAGTTGAAGTACTTGTGTGATCCAATCATGGTGTCCATTATAATTTATGTATTTTAAAAGGATATTCCTTGCTGATAATTAGTAGTACATTCCTAAATTAAATATTAAATGGGTATATTATGTTTGGTAATTCACACCTCCCCCAAAGGTAATGGTAACCCATCATTATGATAACTAAAATGGGACAAAAACACATGTAAATGTGTCCTTCTGGATGATATGCTTCATCATATTGTATATATTGGTCTGTATGGAGATAGAAAGGTAGATATGTTGTATGTTCACTATAAGTTCTATTATAATGAAATTTTATATCCTCATTACATATGATAATATCTATTTGGTAGTATCCATTCATTAAGGGAAACCACTATGAATTATTCTATCCTTAACTCTAGGGGTGTCTGGTATATCATGTTGAAATTTAATTCCATGTACATTCCCTATTTCAAAAGAAATCGGTGTGAACTAGGTTTGGATCATGCTTGTTATCCCAATAATTTCATTAAACTCCATACCATTCATCCCACAAACATGTCTAATAAAATTTATAACTACATCCTAAAATGGTATATTTTCATGAAGGCGAGGATCTTCTTAGAATGTTTTCCATAGTTCCCCCAAAAAAAATTTACAACCAACAGGTTCTACTATATTTCTTCCCAATAATTCATCAATGGTAGGAATTCTTCTTGAATTATATCAAATATGTGGATCAGTTTAATATCATGGAGTTCCAATGGGATGATCCCAACATCGCTATGATACAAGTAGAAGGTATTTGTATCTGGAGACCACCACCTCAAGTGTTTTGTCATGAGACATGGGTGGTGATGGGCATGTAATTATAAATTCGGCATTGCCTTATATAGTTCAATCATGTGAATGAGATCTTCAAACTCATCACATGTTTGACATACCTGGTAAGACTATGACCGTTCATATATAATGTTGATGCATAGGAAATGATCCCACAAAGTCAACCAACCTGGGGTATTTATCCCCTATGTTATCCCAGTAATTTCTAGAATACCATAGGTGATATGCTTAAATAATAAGAACATAGCCATAATAATTCAATAGGGGTTCCATAGAAGGAATATAGACATCCATTTATGTTCCCTCTCAATTTTTTGGATGACTAATATGTTTTCCTAGATGAGTTCCTTTGATTACTGAATAAATGGCCATGGGATTGGAATTCATATTCTATTATCCTGATTTTATCTAGTAAGAATAACATATATAGTTTTATTTTATTCAATAGAGAATACTTCCAAAGGTATTAAATTAGAAGATCTATCATCACCTGATGTAGTGGTTGAATCTAGTCACTCAATGAAGCCTCAAGGTTCTATTTCATCTCGGTTCTTATAGCATCAACTACCCCCATATTCTAAAAATTCATGAAAATGGATCAGTGAATTCTCATGAAATTAGAAAATTCCTCTTCACTGACATCTATTTCAAACAAGTTCTGATTCTAGAATAAGTTAAAGTTATATTCAAACAATATCTTATCATTGAAGAACTATTTTTGTAAATGGTACATTCACACTAAAGTAAAGTATTCTTATCATAGGAATATGGTGAATGATCATAATTCCATAAAAATATTAAATCCTATTAATTTTCTCAAAATCTCAGTGGCCCCTTCTATGCACCTAATCCATGTTTATAGGAAAATACATGACCTGTGTTGTGTGAAATTACGTATGAAATTATCAAACATTAGTATTTTCCTTGTAATTTAAACCTATTATCCCTCATTAGACCCAATTCTAAGGGATGATATTTATTGAAACTCAAAAAAACATCCATAATAGATCAAGGAAGGGAGATAGATAAAAGAATTTATTTTATGGTATAGGGATAGATTATCACACATCCAAAGTTTCATAAGTACAAAACATAAGAAGCCATGAAAATAAAAAAGTTCAATCATGAGAAATTATTTCATGAGATAGCTAGTAACATGATCTATAATCATATAAATACCCCTTATGTAACCACTTTAATGGATTCTCAGTTTCGATTATGGATTTTATTGATGATGAAGATCTTAGATAATGAAACTTCAACATTTTCACCTTACACAATCCACATAACCACCATAGACTCTTGTAAGTGAGAATCATATGAATATTCCCTTGTGAAAGCCCTGTAATGAATTTTCAATTAATCAAGACTACTTTACAGAAATCCATATCCATAAAAACACTTCTCACATAATGGTACAATATCTCTCATAATTTAAGGTTTCAAACAACCATAATATTGAGTGAAATAGTTGTATTTTAACCCAATTAATACCTACCCTAAAAGACCTATTTACACGATAGTTGATGTCACACAAGACCCCCATCCACCTAATTCAGGTTTATTCATGAAAATTGTATATTTACAACCATAATTATTATCATATGCCATTGATCCCTCAATAAAAACCAAATATTTGGTAGTATTCACATAATCCCATCACATATCCTTATTTTTTCTATACAAGGGTCATTAATCATTCAGATAAACCCCACATATATCCATATTAATCCCTATGTAGTTTGTGGGACTCCTACTATGGGTAAGCCCCAACCTCATCCTTATTGATTATTTTATCCACAGTCCACTCGATAGGTCATGCCACCAAGTGAGCCAAATTCTATTAATAATCATTGTAACCAAACTTCACCTCAGTCATCTTCTAGGTTTAAACATACTGGGTAGTATCAATATATATTCCCACCTAAATCCATTTATATCACTCCTCTCACAACATAAGCATCCATACATCATGATGATAAACTACATTGATTGGTCATTTCACACAACCTTAAATTATGAAACCCAAACAATGTTGATTTTGATTTATGTTATAAAAATAAATGTATTATGAATTTTTGAGTTTCAATCCCCAAATCCCAATATCATCACCATCTCATTGATCCTTCAAGAGGTAGTATCCCTGAATATTGATAACCTTCTTGATGCACAACACAGCTCCCAGAATCCCCAATGTCCTATAAACCATGAATTCTATTATATGAAAAGTATAAATGGATCATTTTATACTAGACTCTATACTATAACCAATCTTAAGTTATGATCTTAAGAGGATCAACAAGTATTAGCAACTAAGCTCTTAAAACCCTTATGTGATGATCATAAAAGGATAAATCGCCCTTATGTGAAAAGGATAAGAGGATCAACTATACTTATGTGAAGAGTATAAGTGGATACTTACATTATTTATGTGATGATTATGACATTACTTATGTGAAAATCAAAGGATGACCCAGAATTATAATGAATCAGAAACCCCTCCCTCCTCATGTTATTATATTGGCATTCTATGTGGGATGAGCATGGGATGCCTTGTTTGATTATCATAGGATACCTTATGTGATTATACTTGGATTAATTAGGTTATGATCCTAGTATTTCTTTGTTAATGGTCCTATGATTCTGTATGTTAAGAGCTTAAGATACCAAGGGTGATGATCCTAGGATGACTTAGGTGACGAGCATGAGATTTTTGAGATGTAGAGCATTTTTTTCCTTTGGTGGTGATCCTATTATACCTTAGATAATAAGACTATGATTTATTAGGTGATGATCCTAAGATACCTTATGTTATATGCATAATATGTTCATATATCATGATTTGATGAAAATAAACTAACCTCTTTTTTGGATCTAAATTATACACTCATACTTTCCTAATGTGATGAGCATAAGATGGTCACATAGCCTTACATGAGGATGACAGACAAAGTAGTATCCAAATACCCAAGATTTTTAATAAACACAACACACTCGTCCTCTTAGGAAAAAATATTGTCACCCTATTATAGCATCATGTAGCATAATTAATCGATATCTATATAGAGATAGTGTCAACAGATAGACTCATGAAAATTTCCTAAATCTATAAGAAATTCATGAACTATCCAACAAAATTATCTAAGATAAGTATTGGAATTCCATCCCCATATTATGATACAAGGTTTCATCAGTATCACCCTCATGAAAATAGGCCACCAGCCTTTGGAAATTAGGAATATGTAACCCGGATCGTAACCATCCATAGTGAAATGTTACACTGTAGTCCCTGATAAAAATTTCAAGAAATAGATATGTAATAATATTTTAGTGGATTGTAATGATAAATAAGAGTAAAACTTTCTCAAGTATAAATAATTATAATTCAACATATGATCAATATAGTATTTTCAAAGGCTATGTATCATTAACCTACTATCACATAAGATTAAAATTATGTTTCTAGGTGAATCATAAAATCATTTCAGAAAATAACTTGGGGTTATTCATGGATTAACACATTAGAAAAATTCAATTATCATGATTTAAGATAAGATGTATTCAAGATATAAATAATGTTATTGTGCTAGGGAATGATAATTATAATTCAATGATATTCATTAATTTTAGAAGGAATTTATGGAAAATAAATTTTCGTTATTTTAAAATATTTCAAAGAAAACATTTAGTGAAGAATTTAATTATAAAATAATTTGGAATATTAGTGAAATATTATTAGGGATATTTTTATTGTAATTTTTGGGATTTAAAATGAAATCATAACATTATATATATAAAAACTACTTTAGGTTTTTTCTGGATTGATCTATATAATTTTAAATGGGAATTTAAAAATCAAAGATAGTGATCTCACAACATTTATTATTTTATAATTCTATATCGTAATATTTGAATTAAGGAATAATATCCATGTGATATTTTACTGAGTTATATATAAAGAATATGAGAATAATAAAAAGCGTTTATTTAGAGATTGGTCAATTTTTTTAAATATCATGAATATTTAAAGAGATAGATGAATAGATAATGAATTCTAAATATCATAAGGGTCTAAAAAGAGAAAAATATTGAGATACCAACACTTATTATATTTAATAGCTTATGTTTGGATTTTATTCAATAAGAAGAAGTGGGAAAACTATTAAAATATTATTTTTCAAGTCAATAAGAGAGGCATACATTTTATATCATTGTAACTAAGTAAGAATGTCTTATCTATTAAGTCAAAATTAGACTCTAATTAACCTATTTATCATAATTCTATAAGGATCCAAAAAATTATGTTTTTGAAAGAAATTTTGGTTGGTGGATGTATCTAAATAATGGTGATTTTGTGATTTTTGTTGTTGGTTTATTCCATGCACATTAACTAATTAGTGATACATAAAAGTGTTAAATTTTATACCCATCCCAAGGGTTAATTGTTTAGAATATAATATCACATGTGTGTATAGAATAATGACAAAAATACCTCGAGGACTATATCACATCTTGGGAGTAAACCTCGTAAAAATTTGTGTGCCAAATTTTTTGTTATTATTCTTTATTATTTCAGGCAATAATTCATTGAGTAAGATGAGGATTTAAGATCTATTAACCCTAATAAGAATAGATATAAAAATAAATAATTTAAATTTTTAAATGTTGTGAACAATGATTCACCCCCTCTATATTTTTTGTTTTCATTGATCCTATAGGAATAAAAAATTATATCATATATCAAGGTGAAACCTATGATTGGATCATCAATAGTTAAATATTTAATGTTTTGAGATTATATTAATGAGGAATCATGGATTATAGACATTAATAATATTTTTATAATTATAATATTAATAAAATATCTTCTAAGGATCTCATGAATGTAAAGAATAATGAGATAGGAAAATTTAATAATCCAACCCCCGTTATCAAAGAGAAAGAAATCAATTTCTTCACATGTAGTAAACAAAAATATATTAATCCTACCATGGTTGAAGAAAATATAGTGGAAAAACTATTATTGATAAAATGTATCAACCTCATAAGTTTTTGAGTTATTATATAAATATGTGGTTACAGAAGTTTCATGCCAAGATTTTCCAATAAATAAAAAAAGTCTAATTCAAAAGTATTATTCTTAAAAGGACTTTTTAATTGATTCAAATAAGTTTATAAAAATAATATAGTGGAATTTTCCTAAATATCTTTTTTACTTTTATTTTTATATGTTTTAAATACATATAATAATAAATCAACAAACACTAATAAGATATAGAATGGATAGAGAAACCACTAGAACAAATGGTGTTATGAAATGTAAGTCTCACCAAATAAGATAATGATAAAAGAACTACGAATATAGTAAATGTAGAATTATTCTATAGAACATAGAAGACATATCTTAATGAAATCCTAGAAAAGGAATAATATAATAAAGTTCTTGAATAAAATTTCCATTCATTTGAAGAAAAATAAAAGGTTATTAGTTATGTCAAGATTTATCAACATTAAATAAAATAAAACAAGATAAAAAGTTTGATAATTCATTTCAAGAGAGGGTGAAAATACATGAATATCATGAGAAGTATATTCAGAGGATAATAACTGCTTGTGAATAAATAATGGAATCCACTAAAAATTTTATGAACTGTCTTTATCTAAAGTTTCTTGATCTTGAAGTCAAATTGGAAAATATGGAAGTGACAAAAGATAATTCTTCACAAAATCCTGAGGAAAGAATTGATTCCATCAATAGTTTTGAGGAAGATATTTTTAATAAAATACCTATATCTATTATAAATAATTTCTTTGGATAGTCTAATGATCGAGTTACTATATTATCAAAAAAAGGTAAGCCTCACTCTAGAAAGTATTGTTTGTATTAATATTTTTTCATGATCTATGTATATTGAAAAGAAGAATATGGAAAAATATGGGTGGAAAAAAATGATTATAAACCCACTAATACATCATAGGTGGATTAAAAAAAATTTAAAAAGAGAATATTTGAAAATATAATTTAAATGATAAAGGAAAAAAATAAAAATATGGAAAAAATTTCCATACTGATTTTTAAAAGATAACAACATCATTTATTTTCCTTTTTTAGTGTTATGAAAGATTAGTCCATAATTCTATTTTTTGAATAATATGATAATATATGGAAGACAATGAACTAAAATATCAAGAGTCATCAAAGGAGAGTCAAAAAAATTACACAAAACTACTTAGGAAACTCATATACATTATGTATATTCTTTATATTCGCTTGTGTTATATTATTATTTCTCTCTAGTACTCTATTATATTAAGTTTCCCATAGCATGGGTAAATTATTTCAGTGCCCATTGTCTTCGAATAACTACTTAATGTCTTAATTCTATAATTATTTAACCTAATAACATTAAATTGTAACAATCATGAATCCTTTATACTATAGAAATTAAACCAATTTTAATCTACTAAAATCATCCGCAATTATATAAGTGTGCTTATTTCATATAATACTTGATAATTCAAAAAATCAAAATAATTCCAAATGCACTAGAGAAAGTGGTTGGGTAGTTATTACTTCATTAATAAACTAAAAGGGTTCCTTGTTCCACATCCCTTTTATGTGAGGATCATAAATTTGATTCTTTTATACCTTCAAATCTTCAAACTATATAACAATCTTGTGTTTTTTAAGCTTAGACAATAGTCTAAAATTATAACGACCAAGATCCTAGGCCACAAAGAAAAATATATCTATAATTTATTTAAAAATGTAACATTTTTTAAACATATCTCATTAATTTTAATAGTATAATGAATTTCTTTTATACTAGAGAAAAATATTGGTAAATCCTACTTAAATACAATAAATTATTTATTCATAATTTTTGTAGGTAAACCATCAACATGATATTGAGGTATTGTAATAAAATTATATTTCAAGCCTAAAATATATTTTTATCTTACTAATTATTATCACTGGATAAAAAATGTGTGCATGCACTTTTCCATAATGACCTGGATATGACCCTCAATTAGAATACATGAGTAGAGTTGAACATGGAAAAAAATTATATTAGTCAATTAAGAATATTTAAATGGGATCTCCATGTGTTTCATGATTGTTTTTTCAATGGGGGATTTATATTCCTCAAAAACATTTATCATCTTAGTAATGTGGTGGATCGAACCTTTGGTCGAGAATATTCCATGTGTTTCATCCATTACTAATAAAAAAATTTATAAAACACAAACCAGTTTTAAGGTTCATCTGTATATTTTTTCTCTAGAGATCACATATTATTTGCAATCACAGTTTATAACAACATAGTTAGTTTCATATGATTCTATTTGATAGCTTATGGAGGAAAAATAGGAACCCAGATCAAATATTATCTTTATTTTAAGTAGGTCTTATTTTAATCATGTGTGAAGACTATATATTATGTGGACATTATATAGACCATGAAAGAACTATGTGAAGCTTCATTGTATGCAGTCTACAAATATTAATCTTTATAGTGGATATAATCTTAAGAAAATACACCATCATTTTTGGAATGTATGTGAGATCCCTTTATAACTAAAAAATAATTAGGAATTATGGGAATTGTATATGGTGATGGTATAGAAATATGTTTTTCCTCCACAATATTATGTGAATATATCATCATTTTAAGTGTGGAGGTGTAATTCATATGTAGTCATTAAAATATTATATAGACCCTCATTTATTTGTGAATTAGAGGTGGTGATCCTTTACGGACATATGTATTCCTTCATAAAGTGATCATCGTTTTCACCATAAAGGAGGAAATCATATGTTTCCATGAAAATTTCTATATATTTTAGTTTTGTATATCCCAAAGTAGTAATTTATACATGGTTTTATATAAACTGACCACCTAATATGTATTTCAACACACTTGGATACTTTTTAATTTTTTGAGGCTTGGAGTTTGGAAAATCAAATCATTTAAGATAAAATACTTCTCAAGAAGTTCTTTAGGAAATAATTATATCATATAGACTTGAAATATAAGTCTATAGAGGGAGGATGTAAGAACCCGGTTCTTATATTCGAGGTACTGACTTCTTCTTTTCCTTTTCCTTAAGTGTTTTTGAGAAAATATGGAAAATGGGGGAAAATATGGAAATTTTGGAACTACACGCCGTGTACTTTTTCCACACGCCGTGTACTTTTGGCCGTGTTGGGATGAGTACATGGGGAATGTAGCCATGTCAGTGACGAGGGGTTTAGGAACCGACTACACGCCATATAGTGGTGCCTTACAAGTCATGTAGTCAGTCGGAAGGCTTTAACAGTAAGGCGGTGGAGTCACCGCCAGCTAGGAGATAGTACACGCCGTGTACTCAAGAGTACATGCCGTGTACTCAGGTAGACGGATGAACAGTGTGGCGGTACCACCAAATGAATAGTTAAATGAAAGAAGTGCACTCCGTGTACTTTGTTTTTTCAGCTTAAAACAGGCAGTAGCCTGCTCATTTGGTAGAGGAGGAATTTGAGCCATTTTGGTGCCAAGGAGGACGGCCGACACTTTGAAGATCTGCTGGGTATTCGTCTGGAATCTGATTTGGCTTCGGACGATCTCGTTGGAACCACACGGGTAAGCCCTCTCCTCTCCTGGTACTGTTCTTACCAATTCTTTCTTGAGGGGAAGTTATTTATGTTTTAATGGGTTTTGTTCTTCGTCAGATCTACGCCGTTCTTGTGCGTTTCTGGAGTCGTCGTTCGGGTATAACGTCCATTGGCGAATAAGGTAGGTGGCTTGGTGTTTATTTTCCAACTATCATGTGTTTTTGTGCATTTTTTGTGCCACGAACCCATGATGGGGGGTCGTGTGGCTAAGGCCATTGCTATATTTAATGCCTAGAATTGCATAGGTGATTAAATTTTCATAATAAAATGCTGGTTGGGATTGTTTCTTGGATCCGGAACCACCCCCGGGGTGTGTTTCACTGTTTAGTCATTTGGCCGGGATACCTGAGGGTTTGCCTTTAAAGTAGTAATTGTAGAACTGAATTGAGAGGAATTTCTTATTACTACTTGTTTACCTGTTGGGCATAGCCCGGTTACCTACTTAGCCTAAGTGCATTGTTTTATTTGTCCTGAGGGAATTTTTGTATTTGGCATGAGGGTGTTGTTGTCATTAGCCTGAGGGAACTGCACTATTTAGCCTGAGGGTTGTAGTATTTATCATGAGGGAAACCTTTCGTTCCTGTGGGCTTGACTTCTATGCCTGAGGGCAACACTTCCTATGCCTGATAGCAATTTCTGTTACGCCTAAGGGCAATACCCGCGGGTCGGATTCTGGATAACCTGAGGGCAAGCCTGAGGGCGTGGTTTTACTATATTATCTAGAGGTCTTGGTGCTGTTGAGCACAAAATTGTTACTAAATTAAATGAATTAAGTGAATAATAAAATGGCAATTTAATTGTTAAGTTAGTTACTTTTCAGTACTGCTTTATTGCATTTTACTATTGCACACTGTTGTTGCATGCTTACACGCCGTTGGGAACGAGCCTTTGGTGGGTGCCTACTGAGATATATTTCTCACACCCTGTTTGGGTCATGCTTTTCGGCCCAAATAGATTACGTTGCTGCAGGTGTCGATAGGGGAAAGATTCCCTATACAGGTACTTGACTGTTGCTGAGGAGTAGGAGGGCATGGGACCGAGCCTAGGCTCGCGATGCCACTACCAACAGTTTTTCTTGTTTTGTTGTACTCTGTATTTTTTTGTACTGTGTTGATGTATAACATGTTCTGGCTGTTTTCTTAGAACATGAAACATATATCATCATCACTTATATATTTTTGGTTATATCCACTACTGTAGTTATTTCATTTGTGTTTGTTTACTGCTTCTGCTATCGTTGTTGTTGTATGTTTATTCTGTATTCCGCTGCGTTTCACTTTGACAAATGAGGGCATAGTTTCCCCACTATCAGACTTGGGCCCTCGCTGCTAGTCGGTAGCCTCTGGCGTTTGGGGAAATGCGCTTGAGGTCACGTGGCGAACCGGGCTCGGGGAACCCGTTGCATGGCACCCAGGTCCGGGACGTTACAAAGTGGTATCAGAGGGTTTCTTTTCTTTGACTTATTGTTTGGAGTCGTAGTCAGGGATAGGACGAAATGATAGTTGGTAATAAGTTGTGCACAGGTGTATCTAACATGTGTACAGGGAAAATCCATTCTACCTCGTATTTTTCATTCTTTTGATTTTGCAATTTTACGGTTGATATGTTTTCACTGTTGGGTGACACACTTTGATATTGTGTTGGTTGTAATTTATCTGTGGGTTCTCTTTAGTTGAAACTCGATGAGATGAGTGTATTCCGTCTCATGCACCATATAGGCACATGCTAGATATCACATTCCATGCGTAGTTTCTATGCCATGTAGGTGCAAAAGGATTTTCATGTTGTTGTGATAGTTGTTGTGCTAGAAAAGCATGTTGTTGTGATAGCTGCTTGATAAATACCTTCCTTGTGATATGGTGTTTTTGTTTGAGCCTGTTTATAGAATAGACGCCAACTTTGGTTTCTGGGGAGTATGGGCCCCCATTGACCGGAATTTGGTGGATCATTGACTGCTTATTTTGTTATAACACAGATAAGATGTCAAACTTTGATTCGTGGGGAGTATGGGCCCCCACGGGTCGGAATTTGACACTTAGGTGTTGGTTTCTGTAATTTCTGGGTTCCAGGGAAGTTTCTGAGGCATACAGTCCAGAAAACCCAGAATACACGCCATGTAGGACCTCATACATGCCGTGTGTGTTCTTCTGTTCAGGAAGAAAAATTAACTTTCTGAGTACACACCGTGTACCCTGAGTACACGCTGTGTAGACTCTTCCCGTGTCACAAACCGTGTGGGAGGAGACACGAGGTAGGGAAAGGCTTGGGTAAAACACACCGTGTACCGAATGGACAAACCGCGTAGTGTGACCCGGAGCCCGTCCGTTTAACTAACAACATGGGTCGGTGAACTCCTTGACAGAACATGCCATGTCAATTATAGACACGCCGTGTAGTGTGACCTGGGGACTCGGCCGTGTAACTAACAACACGGACCGATGTCACCTCTCCCTGAACACGTCATGTACCGTTGGGACATGCCATGTAGTCTTGTCTGCGGAAAGACCATGTGGTGTCAGCCGTGTGGCAGGGAAACAGGGTGGTGTACACGCCGTGTGCGGGTGTAACACGCCGTGTAGTGTCATGCCGAGTAGTCAGCCGTGTCACAGACGACACGGGTAGTTGGAAATTAACACCGTACACACCGTGTATATATTTTACATGCCGTGTAGTTTTGTTGAACGGAAGCCGTGTGGCTTAGCCATGTAGAAGGACTCGGGCAGGGGAACGGAAGTCAAGTACAGGCTGTGTAGTCATTGTACACGTCGTGTAGTCTTGTTTTGAAAATTTTGAAAAGCCTTCTTCCTCTTTTTCATTAGTGGTTCCTTCTCTTTCAGGCTTAATAATCTTGAATCTAAGGCGTGCTTTTGATCTTATAGTGTCATGTCACCGAGACGACCATGATTTGTTCGCCAGGAGAGCGGCGACGATTACACTCCGGAGATGGTGGGAAATGGGCTACCAGTTGATCCTCCAGTAGAGCCAGATGCGGTTCCAGCTGCTATAACAGACACAAGCGTGAAGGCGCAGTTCCATGAAGGCTTTATGAAGTTCATGCAGACCTTTCAGGGAGCACCGTAGGCTACTACATCTATGGCTGAGTTGACGCGTATCTTTGAGCAGCAGCATCCGCCTACGTTTTCAGGGGATGGAGGACCATAGGATTCGGAGTCTTTGCTAGGATTGATGCAAACTATTTTCAAGCATCTTGGGACACCTCCATGGTGGAGGTTCAAGATCGCACCATATATACTGCGTGATTCCGCCAGGAGGTGGTGGGATGTCACCACCCGGTCAGAGCATCACAGAGACATGGCGTGGGAAGATTTTCAGGCATCCTTCTATGACTTCTTCTTTCCCGAGAGGCTGAGAGCAGATAGATATCGAGAGTTCATGAATCTACAGCAGGGCGCTATTTTGGTGATGGATTATTCTACTCTTTTTATGGAGATTTAGTGTTTTTCACCCGTGCTAGTGGGTGACGAGACGTTGAGAGCGAGAAGTTTTGAGGATGGTCTTCGGTATGACATTCGAGCACTGGTAAATGTTTTCAGGTTGCCTACTATACACGTGATTTTGAATCAGGCACTGATTACAGAGAGGACCATGCGGGAATCTAGTGTTGTGGGCCAGGGCAGTTCAGCACGAGTTACTGGTATTATTTCTATTGGAAAGAGGAAAAGGCAGATGAACTTCTCTCAGGGTGGAAGTACTAGCCAGGCGGCATCTTCAGGTGGCATGATCAGGTGCTACCAGTGTGGCAGAGAGGGGCATAAGAGACCGCAGTGTCCATGAGACCCAGTGGAGTGCTGAGCTTGCGGCAAGAGGGGTCATCTGCATCGCTTTTGCAGGGTGTTTCTACCAGTGGCTAGTGATAGGGGTTCTGTGTAGACTCCACGTGCGGGAGCAGGACCAATGGCTTCTTACCAGTCAGGGAACTGAAATACGTCAGGGCGTGTAGGCAGAGATGGTGGTCGTGGTCGTGGTAGCCAGACACCAGGATCTCAGAGGCAGCAGGGCGGGACAGCTCAGGGTAGCTAGGATGTGTCGTAGGGCCGTGGCACTGGGCAGGCATATGCAGTACAACAGACCCAGCAGGAGTAGGATCTCGGACCTTCGACAGTCAGAGGTACTATTCTAGTAGCTTCTGTTTTATGTTTGGTACTTTTTGATACAGGTGCTACGCATAGTTTCATATCTGTACACATTGTGAAGAGCCTTGGGCTCAGTGTTTCTACTTCATCTGATATCTTGATGCTAGACACTCCGTTGGGGACTAGGACAGATGGTGTGCATCAGTGCAAGGAGTGCCTCATTGAGGTTGGTGGGTGTCACTTCCTTTGGGACCTCTATGTCTTAGAGATGATGAGCTATGACGTCATTCTCAGGATGGACTGGTTGGTTCCCTTTCAAGCCTTTGTAGACTGCTATCGTCGTAGGGTGCATTTCACGTCACCAGAGGGAAGAGAGTTTCTATACAAGGGAGAATGGGATGTTTAGGTGAGTCAAGATGGACTAGAGCATCATGGGAGAGGTGGAGTCACAACCCAGATAGCGAGCTTATATCTGGATGATCAGGGGACCTGTCAGATGTATTTCCCTCCAGTTGTTGATTGTTTCGGGGATGTTTTCCCGGACTACTTTTCAGGTCTGACTCTGGTGTGTGAGGTGGATTTCTCTATCAAGCTTGTTCTAGGAGAAGCACCGGTGTCCATTCCTCCTTATAAGATGGTCATGCCTGAGCTGTAGGAGCTCAAGAGGAAGTTAGAGGAGTTGCAGGAAAAGGGCTTTATCCGACCCAGTACTTCTCCTTGGGGTTCTTCGGTCCTTTTTGCGAAGAAGGGGGATGGTACCCTTAGAATTTGTGTGGATTATCGGAATCTGAACTAGTTGACGGTTAAGAACCGATATACTTTACCGAGGATTGATGATCTGTTTGATCAGCTTCGTGGAGCACGAGTGTTCTCGACGATTGTCTTGAGATCTGGATATCATCAGCTGCACGTGAGACCATCTGATATACCTCTCACAGCTTTCAGGAGTAGGTATGGTCTATATGAGTATACGGTTATTCCGTTTTGACTCACGAACGCGCCAACAGTTTTCATGGCTCTGATTAATCGTGTGTTTCATCCGTATCTTGATTCATTTTTGGTAGTATCTGTGGATGACATCTTGGTGTACTCTCACACTCGGCATGACCATTCCACCCATCTTGAGATAGTATTGAGTACACTGAGAGAGCATCAGCCATATGCTAAGCTCTCAAAGTGCCACTTTTGGAAGGATCAGATTCACTTCCTGGGTAACATTATCTCAGAGGCAGGAGTTGCAGTAGACCCAGAGAAGGTGCGAGCAGTAGTTTCCTTGGAGCATCCTAAGAACGTTTTGAGATACAGAGTTTCTTGGGGTTGGCCGGTTACTACATATTCTTCATAAAGGACTTCTCCAACTTAGCAGCACCGTTTACAGGCCTGACTAAGAAGGGTGTGAAGTTCTTTTGGTCGGAATCTTGCGGGACAGCTTTCTAGGACCTTAAGGGAAGGTTGACATCAGCACCGATCCTGATACTCCCAGAGCAGGGGAAGAGCTATACAGTTTTCTGTGATGCATCAGGGATTGGGCTGGGAGCAGTGTTGATGCAGGGCGATCGAGTCGTTGCGTACGGGTCTCGACATTTGAGGCAACATGAGAGGAATTACCCAACGCATGATCTCAAGTTGGCTGCAGTTTTGCATGTGTTGTGTTGTTGGAGACACTATTTGTTGGGAGAGCATTTTGTAGTTTTTACCGACCAAAAAATCCTTAATTATATCTTTACTCAGCGTGACCTGAATATGAGGCAGAGAAGGTGGGTTGAGTACCTACAGTCCTTCGATTTTGAGCTTTCCTATACACCTGGTAAAGGTAATGCAGTAGCTAATGCACTGAGTATGAAGACTCAGATACAGGTAGTGTAGGAGGCCAGTGGTGAGTGGGAGCTCATGGCTTTGTTCTCTGAGATGCATCTGGATGTGCACCACAGTCAGGGGCAGACTTATCTTACAACTTCAGTTGTGACATCTACCCTCCTGGACAGAGTGAGGATGAGACAGCTATCGGATTCAGAAGGCTTAGTTCTACGGGAGTTGGTGGCAAGTGAGGACCCTCTTCTCGGTTGGATGATAGGCGATTATGAGGTTTTGTGTTTCCATGGATGTGTATGGGTTCCAGGGGATATACGTGAGGAGCTGATGCGGAAGTTTCATGCTTCAGCTTGGGCAGTTCATCCCAGGGTTACCAAGATGTACCGAGACTTGAGACGTCAGTACTGGTGGTTGGGTATGAAGAGAGAGAGATAGCTGGTTTTGTTACGAGGTGTTACACTTGTCAATAGGTGAAGGCAGAGCATCAGAGACCATCTGGACTATTACAGCAATTACCCATTCAAGAGTGGAAATGGGATGATGTTGCGATGGATTTCGTGACGGGATTGCCGAGGTCACCTCAAGGAAATGACGCCCTGTGGGTTGTTGTGGATAGACTCACGAAGGAAGCTCACTTCTTGCCGATCAAGGAGACCTTCGGTGTTGACGAGCTCGGAAGGCTGTACATCTGAGAGATTTTACGTCTTCATGGGGTCCCTTGTTCTATCGTTTCTAATAGGGACGCCCGATTTACGTCTCGTTTCTGGAAGAGTATTCAGAGGGAACTGGGTACTCAGGTGATTTTTAGCACAACATATCACCCTCAGACAGATGTCCAGTTGAAGCATATGATACAGGTGTTAGAGGACATGATGCGCGCATGTGTCCTAGACTTTGGGGGTCTTGGGAGAAGCATATACCCTTAGTCGAGTTTGCCTATAACAATAGTTTTTAGGCGACTATTGAGATGGAAACATACGAGGCCTTATATGGTAGGCCATGCCGATCACCTTTGTGCTGGTTAGAGGCAGGTGAGGCAGCTTTACTAGGGCCATAGCTCGTGTAGGAGACATCTGAGCAGGTCCAGTTGATTCGAAAACGGATGGCTACCGCGCAGTCTCATTAGAAGTCTTATGCTGATCGCCGCAGATGACCTTTGGAGTTCGTGGTCGGGGATCAGGTTTTCTTGCATGTTTCCCCGAGGCTGGGACACAAGAGGATTAGGAGACAGGGTAAGCTTTCACCGAGGTATGTGGGACCATTTGAGATTCTGGAGAGAGTCGGGTTGGTTGCCTATCAATTTCAGTTACCGCAGCGGTACCGAGCCATCCATGATGTCTTCCACGTGTCTCATTTGTGTCGCTATCATTCAGACCAATCTCACACCTTTAAACCTGAGGAGGTTGAGCTTCAGCATGATGTGTCCTTTTAGGAGCATCTGATCCGTATCTTTGACAGGAGCACGAAGGTTCTCTGAGTCCGGTCAGTTCCTCTTGTACGGGTGCTATGGCAGCATGGTCGAGTGCAAGACGAGACCTGGGAGTGGGAGGCCGACGTATGTACTCAGTGTCCATAGTTGTTCTGAGCTTATTATTCACCACCATGGGAAGGGAAATTCGGGGACGAATTTCTATAAGGGGGAAGTTTGTAAGAACCCGGTTCTTATTTTCGAGGTACGGCCTTCTTCTTTTCCTTTTCCTTAAGTGTTTTTGAGAAAATATGGAAAATGGGGAAAATCCTAAAATTTTGGAACTACACGCTGTGTACTTTTTCCACACGTCGTGTACTTTTGGCCGTGTTGGGATGAGTACACGGGGTGTGTAGCCATGTCGGCGACGAGGGGTTTAGGAACCGACTACACGCCGTGTAGTGGTACCTTACACGCCGTATAGTCAGTCGGCATGCTTTAATAGTAAGGCGGTGGAGTCACCACCCGCTAGGTGATAGTACACGCAGTGTACTCAGGAGTACATGTCGTGTACTTAGGTCAACAGATGAACAGTGTGGCGGTGCCACAAAATGAATTGTTAAATGAAAGAAGTACACGCCATGTGCTCAGAAGTACACGTCGTGTACTTTGTTTTTTCGGCTTAAAACAGGCAGTAGCCTCCTCATTTGGCAGAGGAGGTGTTTGAGCCATTTTGGAGCCAAGGAGGATGGCCGACCCTTTGAAGATCTTCCGGGTGTTCATCTGGAATCCGATTTGGCTTCAAACGATCTCGTTGGAACTGCACGAGTAAGCCCTCTCCTCTCCTGGTACCATTCTTACCAATTCTCTCCCGAGGGGAAGTTATTTACGTTTGAATGGGTTTTTTTCTTCGTCAGATCTATGTCGTTCTTGGGCGTTTCTGGAGTCAGTGTTCAGGTATAACGTTTGTTGGCGAATAAGGTAGGTGGCTTGGTGTTTATTTTACAACTGTCATGCATTTTTGTGCGTTTTTGTGCCACAAACCCATGATGGGGTGTCATGTGGCTGAGTCTGTTGCTATATTTAATGCCTATAATTGCATAGGTGATTAAAATTTCATAATAAAATGCTGGTTGGGATTGTTTCTTGGATCCGGAACCACCCTCGGGGTGTGTTTCACTGTTTAGCCATTTGGCCAGGATACCCGAGGGTTTGCCTTTAAAGTAGAAATTGTAGAATTTCCTTGAGAGGAATTGCTTTTTACTACTTGTTTACCTGTTGGGCATGGCCTGGTTACCTGCTTATCCTAAGGGCGTTGTTGTATTTGTCTTGAGGGAGTTGTTGTATTTGGCCTGAGGGAATTGTTGTGATTAGCCTGAGGACACTGCACTATTTAGCCTGAGGGCTATAGTATTTCACCTGAGGGAAAACTTTCGTGTTGGAGGCCTTGACTTATGTGCCTGAGGGCGACACTTCCTATTCCTGAGGGCAATTTCTATTACACCTGAGGGAAATAACTGCAGGTTGGATTCTGGATAGCCTGAGGGCAAGCCTGAGGGTGTGGTTTTACTATATTGGCCTGAGGTCTTGGTTCTGTTGAGAAAAAAAATGTTACTAAATTAAATGAATTAAATGAATAATAAAATGGAAAATCAATTTTTAAGTTAGTTACTTTTCAATACTTATTACTTTATTGCATTTTACTATTTCACACTATTGTTTCATGCTTACACGCAGTTGGGCATGGGCCTTTGGTGGGTGCCTACTGAGATATATTTCTCACACCCTGTTTGGGTCACGGTTTTCAGCCTAAACAGATTAAGTTGCTGCAAGTGTAGATAGGGGAAAGAGTCCCCATACAGGTACTTGACTGTTGCTGAGGAGTATGAAGGAATGGGACCGAGCCTAGGCTCGCGATGCCGCTGCCAGCTGTTTTTATTGTTTTGTTGTACTTTGTATTTTGTTGTACTGTATTGATGTATAACATGTTCTGGCTGTTTTCTTAGAACTTGAAACATGTAGCATCACCACTTATATATTGTTGGTTATATACACTGCTGTAGTTATTTCAGTTTTGTATGTTTACTGCTTCCACTGTCATTGTCGTTGTATGTTTATTCTGTATTCCGATGCGCTGCACTTTGACAAATGAGGGCATAGTTTCCCCACTATCAGACATGGTCCCTCGCTACTAGTCGGCAGCCTCTAGCGTTTGGGGAAATGCCCTTGAGGTCACATGGTGAACCGGTATCGGGGCACCCGTTGTGTGGCACCCGGGTCCGGGACATTACAGAGGAGACATTCCATGTAAAAATTTTACAGTCTTGTATCATCCATATAAAAACTACCTAGATTGGTCATCATATATCATTCACAGATCCCCCTTCCTCTCCAAGATAATTCTTTTATAGAGGGTTTCCCACCATGAAAAACTTACATTTTACTCATCCCTAAATATCCTGCCTCCTTTAAAACCAACACATTCATAAACACCCAAATCCTATATAAAATTGGTTATTCATAAAGTACATTTACTCTATTTCCAATAGTTTAATTACCTATAAGATTTAACCTATGGAAACCCTTTCCATGAAATATTCATTCAGTAGGTGTCCAAGATTCCTTTTGTTAAAAACCATCCTTTAAAATTAACTGAATAATTCATAGGACTCAAGAATAATCTTTTACTTGTTTCCCCATCTTCAAATGTTACCATCATGTAATATTGGGTGTAGTTTAACCTCTTTCCTAAAATATTTTTCATTTGAGTAGCTCAAGTGTAAGCCCAAGACAAATTCCTTGAGTTAAGATCCTCCACTTGGTTTCTAAAAATTCAATTATTTTTTATCAACCTCTTTCCCTCCAAAAATTAATTGATTTAATATCCTCCTCTTGTTTTTCACAAGAGATTAGATTAAAGATACTCATATTGGTTTCCTCAAATACTCTGACTCAAGATCTTCCTCTTATTTTACCAAAATACTTTGATTAGAGATCCACTTCTTGGTTACCTCAAATGAAAAAAGTTGAGACCCTCCTCTTGGTTTCATAAATAACCATTAGTTTAGATCCTCCTCTTGGTTTTCCAGAACACATTCACTAGACTCATCTGTGAGGTTAAAAACAGAAAGGGATACTTCATCATATGTCCCATGCTAGACCATTTCTACACACTAGAATATATTAGTCTAAATTTTATAACATTAAACTAAATATAATTAATCTTGGATTCATTAACTTAAATTAGAAAACTTTAGTCATAGATACATGATATTAAAAGGTTCCATTATGGTCCTTGTATTGTTACCTTAAATGGTATGACATGCCTCATTAAATGACCCAGAACTATATGGGTTAAGATTCCCTTCATTGGGATATATAAGAAGCCTCTTTAATAGTCCTAATACCACTACCACAATAGATTCCACCTCCATTTATATGAGCCCAACAATTTCATGTATGGAAATAAATTCTAGAGTTCCTTACTATACAATGTTAAAATATAGAGTACTTAAATACTTCGATGAAATGAGAGGATTTATGATATTTGTGTGCAGTGACCACTTAAATTCGTGTTTTTCTAGATAATCCATTTAAACAAAAGGGTCATCGGTATTTTTCTAGGAAGTATTTCATGGACATGTCATAAATCTATAAGAGAGTCCTAGACTAGGTAACAAGACTTCTCAAGGGAATATCCAAACTTCCATCCTCTCAAATGAAAAAAGGATCCATTTTAACCTCCCTAAGTGATCAAGTGTCTTCCCACTTTTAGAAAAAAGCAGAGTTTTAGGATAACCAAACAACCAAAGGAGGATTAAATGAAAATAATGAATCATAAGAACTAATAATTATAGAATCAGTAAATCAAACCTCAATGTTTCCTTTGACCATGATCAATAATTTTTTCTAAAGTAACATAGATTTCAAAACATTTTTCAAATGTTTTGAAGATTTATGTATATTCCATCAGGTGCCTTGAGAACCCACCATCCATGTACCAAATTTCATTATTAATAAATCAAATTACTTTCACATTAAACAATTAAAAAATAAAAAACATTGGTTCCAATTAATCTTTGGGTCTAACTTGATTAGTCATTGAGCCCTTAGGTACCCAAACTGATTTAATAGAAAAATTCTAATACAATTTACTTGATAAATACTTAGAAATAAAATATTTTTTATTTAATAAAAAATTGATGATTTATTAGTGATATTTCATTAGAAAAATTTCTTTTAATGAAACATCTAAAATAAGTAAAAAAAAGATACACTTCTGTTACTTCTCTTTATCAAGAGGTTTTTATACATTTTAGGTTCCTTACAAAGGGATAATATTATCATAATTTTCTCTTCCAATAGTAATGTTTTCCAAAGCCACATTCATGATTTCAATTTCATCCTTGAACTTCTTTAATTCATTGGTTAATGAAGATTTTCTTATAGAAGAAACATTTTTTCTACTTAAAACTTCTATAGTTAAACACTTATTATTTTATTCACCATTTTTTTATTCTCCTTTAATTTATTATATAGGTAACTAATATGCTCAACCCCAGGTTGAAGTATATCATAGACATTATTTAATAATTCAATAAAAGGATTACTAGGAACAAAATTAGAACCATAATCACAAACCTATTCAATACTTTTCATCATCTATAGGAAAATAGATTATTTTCTATGTTTGGATTCATCACTTGAATCATTTTCTTCATTGTATATCTTGTAGTCTTTAATTTATCTTTTATCATTTCTCTTTTTTTTCATATAATTCTTCAAGTTTGGATAGTCTAGTGTAATATTAGAGGATATATTACCCAAATACGTAAACACATATGAATAGTTTTGGATATTTTATATAGTATGATATAATAATGTCATAAGGATTTTCATGTCACTTCCTTATCTAAAACATTATGTATGATTATCTATATTATAATATGTTAAATAAGAGTGTGTCATTACTATAGCATCCTATAATTTACATTTTTTTAACATTAGGTGTTAATGTTCAGTTCATCTATGTTTACTATCATAAATAAAAATATTTAAAAAATATGAAATGTATAGGAGAATCAATTGATCATTTTTATAACAAGTTAATGAATGTATAATGAATAAATCACATGTTTCATATAGTCTGAATTAATTTATAAATACTCAATAATATTTTGAGGTCTATAAAAAGGAATTGTTCAACATCAAAATGGGATCATGTAAAACTTACGCAAGAATTGACCAAATCACTCTTCCCTTCCAGGAAACTCTCTATCCATTACCCTTTTCTAAAATTGTCACTATAATGACATGGTGTAAAGAAGAGTCCCACATATATAATGGTTTATTCAATTCATATAGTGGATGCAAAGTGAATGAGGGGGTCCCTCGTCTTCCTCTACGGGATCTTCATTAAACCACAATGATATAGGAGTTGTTGATTCTCATTGGTGAGAGGTACATGTGGGTTCTTCATTATATTTATTGTATAGCTTTAATTTCAAGAATGGTAGACCTTGGTAATATAGATTTATTATTATGTTAATTTTTTTTATTGAGTGTAAGTTTAATAGTAGTATCAAAGAAATTCCATGATCATTAATTCATGAAATAATATAGAAAAAATAAGAATATATTATATCACGTGGATTTTTTATTCCTTATCATTAAAAAAGAGAGGTATTTTGTTACGCGACACAATATACAACATGGGATTTAACAAAATATGATAAGTTTGCACAATATATTATTGGATATTATTGGTTGAGATAGAACTTATTCCTTTATTTTATTATTTAATCATAGAATACAAAATAAGATATCATATGAGATGATGATGATGCTCTATGACTTCAAAATAGAACATTGTAGCACCTTAGTTGTGGTGCCCCAACGTAGATCACATTATCTGTCCTGAGGTTCCAAATAACTTCAATGTCTATTCTAAATATTATATAGGTTTCTAACTAGCAATAAGGAACTAATCCATATAATGGGGAAACTATCCCCTTTAATCAAATTCATACAACAAAAAAAATAACAAAAATAATCAACAATATATGATCATATTATAAAAAAATAAATAAAAAACGTGTTATAATAAATGTTAAGAACAAGTCATACAGTCATTCATCAACTGATATATCACTGGGTGTTCCTATATATAAAATAAATCAAAAATAAAACACATGAAAAATATTCTTATATCCATCCATGGACCTTACACACATCATCTCCAAATATGGTCAAGTTCTATCAGCCCGATCCTATTCACATAATATACTCAATCTGAAAGAAGAAATAAATTTTTCACACAAATTGATGTTATCATGAAGGGTGTGATAAATACATCTCAAAAGGTTCTTTCCAAATTCCCCTAGTGTACTATTTTATATTCATGTATGCATAAGTAAAAAAATTAAATATGTCACATAAGTGAGATGCATTTCATGTTCTAACTAGGCCACCATGTCCCCTTACACATCGGGTCACCATTTGATAATTATTCAACCACAAAATATCATCTTACCTACTTCAATTCCATTTTGAAACCCATATCTTCCGCTCATCTCATGCCATCATACCTGATGTCCAGCCCCTATTTAGTGACATTAGGTAGGGAATCATCCAAACCTCGACCCACTACCCGAATGTATAAGGAATGATCATTTGATCCATATCTCATGCCATTACCTTATGGATCAAGGTAGGGTTCATCGGGATCATCTATCATCATCCCCTGGCTTAACCTCTCATGGGTGGTCCACCTCCATGACCCAAGCCTCTCAATGAATAGTCTATCATCCCCATTGACCCATCCCTACACACTTAGAGGAGGTCACATCATACACACTAACCCATCCCCATAGACTCTGGGGAGGTCACATCAAGCACACCGACTCATCCCTATAGACTTAGGGGGAACACATCAATCACATTGACCCATCCTAACAGACACTGTCACCTCTAGCACACTGACCAAAGACTCTGAAGATACAGTCCAAAAAACACATGAAATAACACCCATGCAGCAACATAGAGGGTCCATATCCTATCACACATCTATCTAGATGATCCTTGGGAATTGCTCAATCAAGAATTATCCCCTCATCACAAATCTTCTCAACTCATCTTTTAAGGTGGATGCTAAGTCTTTTAGTCTATTCCTGGTCTTAGTTCGTCTATATCTACTCATATATATCACCCCATCAGGGACACCACATCACATAGTCTCATCCCAACCTAAATTTCACGGTTCGGTCCACCTTTTCAAGTTCTCTCATCTCTCATGATCCCACTACCTAGGGACCATCCTAAAACATACTTCTCTAATACCCCTTTTCCATATCAATTCAATTCTATATGAAAATTCCTCAATATTCATACTGGTCTAGTATGAAATATCCCAATTCTGAGCTCTCAGTCCATTGCTCAAAGGTACCCCCCCACCCGGATCACACTCATGTAATCCCAAATGGATTTTCATACTCATTATTCTCACTAAAACTTAAACCAACCACAACATGGTGTCACTAACCATATATAAGATATATAGTTGTCACACCCATCATCGCTAGGTCGAAAACCCTATCATAAATCCAACTATCCCAATTGTAACTATTCCATAGATACCCATGTTAATGAATGAACCCTAAGACCTATTGAGGGTCTCTTTTCAACTCAGTTGAAACTCTCGCCCTTGGGAGACATTATCATTGAGTATTTCGAAGTACTCAATGTGTTAAAAGAAGAATATTCCCATGTAAACTAAGAATAATGACACACTATCCCTACTACCCAAGGACCTCATAGTCCCTAATCATTTTAAAAAAACCTAGAAAACATACATACATCTTATAATCAAACATAAACATGCATATATTCTTATATTAAAATGGCCAACTACATATGTCAAGGATTTTCCATACAAAATGATCTCTATAGAGCCTCTTCCAAGCTCATATTTTCCTTATATAAGCATTTACCACCAACCAAGAACCTCTTTCCTTCCATTCATAATAATTAATTAATTATAAAATTTTTTAATTAATTATTTAATTTAAGATAAAGAGGTATAATGATCGAATAACTCAGCATGAATCATTATCTCATTGAAACATTGTCTAACCACCTATGAAAGGTCCATGGCACATACCCAATATTAACTCGTCCAAAATATCAATAATGCAACACCGGTTTAGCCTTGAATTTCATCTATTTTAGAAAAAATAAAATAGGTTCATAGATTACCACAACTTAAACCACATCCAATAGTTTGTTGAAATCACATTCGGTCCCCCTCTAGAAATTTTACACAAAATGCTCATCAAATTATCCGCCTTCCATTATGAACCAATCAAATCAACACAAAACACTAACTCCAAAATCATCATAATCATCAGCTAGAAATATTAAATGAGATCATAGGGATGGACTTACCCAGAATCAACATAAAATTCTACTAAGAATTGCCTCACGTTAAGGGGGATTGTAGGAGGGGAGGGTCATCCAATTTGACCCCCATGAACATATCAACCTAAAACTAAAGGTAAAGGTGGTTCCTACAAAATAGGTTATCCCCATACCTTTTTAATTCTATCAGACATTATTCATGACCTAAACCCTTTGTTTATGCCATGAAATCCATGTGGAAGAGAGACCTCAATACCATCCCAAAACATTCATGGTGTGAAATCTTGGTATACAGTGTGGAATACATAGACTGTGGGATTCTCTTAATAACCAGGATCATTCATTATGTGAATGCACCATTCAGGTTGTGAATATCCTATAGCTTCTAAATTTCAGTATCCCATCCATTTTTTCCTTCTCTGACACTTAACCGAGAACTCATGCTACCAACAAGGTCTTATTCCCAACCCAAAACTATCATTTATAGATGTTCAACCCATTAGATTCTTGATATGAGACATGATTCTCAAACCAAAACCCTTATTATCTAAAAATTTAAACATAATCCAATACATAACAACATGAAAATCTATGGTGTTTTGAAAACTCCCCACCACAATTATTCTCCTTTTTTTAGAATCCATGGTAATCCTTGAACCACATCACTTGACCTACCCATGTCGTCAAAACACCAATAACTCCCCGTGTTCCATCTCCTAATTCTAAAAAAACTTCCATTTTGAAATTAAAAACACCAATCACACTATTAATCAAGAGTTCAACCACCTTCTCGACACTAACACCAACATTAATATGATTCTCAACCATGCTGATCTCTCACGACACACCATGGAATCTACACCTAATTTATCTAGAGTCTTATGATGCTCCCCAACATAGGGATTTTATCAAAAGGTCCAAATAAAATCCACAGTGATCCCAACCATGGGAATAACATGTTGATAATTCTATTCTAGCGGTCCACTAACCTACCAACCATGTTTCAAACAATTCTCCTGATGTAATTTACATATCACTACAACCAAACTCATACCAGAACACCAGTTAGACCTCCCCAATCAATCTTTTCCCAAAAAATGTTGGTTTCACCTACTAATGTTCCTCTAAAATACCTGATCATGACGAATTAACACCCCAAGTAATTTTTTAACTATCCAAACACTCACACAAAATTTCAAAACAGAATGCTAATGTAAATCCACTATTTAACAACCAACCACCACCACATTTTTCTTTCACTCACCATATGCATTAGTTCACCACGGATTCAACCCACAATTGAATCACAAAAGTACTAACCCAATCTCGATGCCATTTCACTAACTCCACTTAACAACACATCAAAATCCTAATTCTTTTATTCATTGAGGAACTAATTCATATTGGATCCTTCATATAAAATGGCATCTCAATACATCCATCACAATCCACCAACTAGTCTCACCACACACATGAATCTTCCAACATGAGGTTCATTCACTTATGACCGATATGATGCACCCCAACATAATAGTATCACTATTAACTCCTGAATAACCCAAATTCAATTTTATTTTTCCCATTCCCTCTCTATTACTGCATGCATTGATTAGGTGTGTTTTTCTCACTCTTACCTAAGAAACAATACAAAATCACTAACCTTTAATTGTGTACTCCCCAGTATATGGATTCCCTTATTCCACTCCTTGAACACTGACTCAAATAAGTCCCAAAAATATGCCTCCCTTACAAATCCCTTATCAAGAAAAAATTATTTAGGGAATCGCGATTTCTCACATCTCATAATTTCACTATCATCACAACATTAGTTGGGTTTATCCACTACCTGTACAATTATCAACATAACCACACTTGACTTGTTCACCTATTCATGGATCCACTGACCACTATGCATAACTAATGCATGCCTACCCTCACATAGTGATACATTTACTATAAAGACACACCAACCTCACTCTCCTCCAATAAGGCTAATGGATCCACAAGAACCTTATCACATGTTCTCAACCACAGTCCTACATGATCACATATGAACTCAATGGTTTCAATCTTCCATAAAACCTAATTATGAAACATGAATCATGCTCCAATGAGTCACATCTGATATAACCAAATATCATGCATCTAACCTTATAAACATTACCCATATGAATGTAAGGCTCATTCCAAGAAATAGGTAATCTCACCCCTTACAAGGCTAACTTCACCATCACCCACCTCACCAGTATCATTCTAAAACCATGAGAATTCACCCACTCGGCCATAGTGGAACTAGAAATCATAATCAAAATCTAGTAGTCCAACAACACAACTAGTCATTCCCTAAAACCCCAAAATCAATTCCAATAATTACACTTGTTCTCCACATTATATTATAATGAATATCCCTCACTCCTTTCTCTACAACCCACTCAGTTTTTTCTATAGAACCACCTGATATAGTTAAGTTGAGTACCACCATGAAACTATATGGGAAAACACCTTATAGGTTTTTATTGACACTTTTGTAACTAAAAACTATTTTCCACCCACTATGGTTCTTCATCATCAAAGAAAATCATTCCCATAATTAGGCCATTACCTATGAATCAAATGCATTTACCAACCCATAAAGGGACTCTACACATACCTTGACGAAGTGAATTCATTTTTCATTATCATAGATGAACATCATTCACCATAATCTATGTGGACTACTGTCATAGAAAATATTATTGTTTATTTGAGTAAAATTCCACCAAAAAGTTATATCAGAAAATGTCATATGAGTTATTGACACTTTAAACAATAGAACCCTGTAATTTGAAAATCCAATCACTCACAATCAGGAAAATTTAATGTGGCCCCAATGTACCTAATAATGAAGTATGTACATGTCATATTTCCGATAGTCTAAGAGAAAAAACCCCTAAATAACAACCTATAACAATTCATCATATTAAATAAAAATCTTAATCATAATAGGAAAAACCTAGAATAGAAATATTTTTGCCCTGGTAACCAGGACTTCCCACCAGAATGGTGTTCCTAACTCACTAGTAGAAGGTCCTTCACAAGATCTAACACATTCTTAGACCAAATATCTTCCAACTCCCCAAATCATTGAAAAAAAATCTATGATACCACCTTGGGGAACCCCATATAGGATCACCCGATCTAGGCTAAGGTGCCACGTGACCTCAAGCGCGACTCCAAATATGTCCATGGATTCCAACTACTAGCAGGGGCCTGATAAAACACTATTTTGTTGATTATTTTATTGATAATAAATTTCATAACTTTCTCACATTATGCTAAATATATTCATTTATGAAATATTTGGGATTAGATCATTCCTTTAAAATTTTGATGAAAATTCATGTTTTACAGTTTTAAAATGCACTGTATTATTTCGCACATAAATATTTTAATATGAATAATTCGAAATTAAAATTTTGTAAAAATGTTCCTAAAATAATTTTATAGAAATTTTATTCAGGACACTAAATCTAAAGAGTGCATTTGGATAGAGTAAATGGGACATTAATTCAATGGTGGGATGGACTAACCAGAATAGACGTTGGTTCTATATTTGGGATATAAATTCTTCATATATTCTTGGATTAGGCCCAAATTTTGAGAGGAGCTCTAGTATTATATTTATCAGAAATAATCCTACTGGAAAGAGAGATTAATCACACTTTTTGTAGTCCAATGAGCGGTGAAGGTTGGATTAATATATTTGGCCAAATTTCCCCATTCCCACTTGAAACCACTTATAACCTAGCCTCCCCTACACTATATAAATTAGTTTTTTTCTCATTTGGAGGGGTTGGGACGTGAATTAGGAGACTGTAGGTAGAGGATAACTAGTTTCACCCAAATTATCCCACCATTGTAATAGGGGTATCTCTTAAAGCAAGGATCCCCTCATCAAAGCCTTCTTCTTTTCATCATGTTGTAAAGTTTTCATTTTTCTAATAAACTTCTTTGTTATTCTTTTATTTCTTCTATTTTAATATGTTTTGTTAAAATTTATTCTTCTATTAATCTTCATAATTGTTTTGGAATAAAGAGTGTATATGATATTGGGTTCTACCCTTTCAATCCTTTTCTCATGCAAAACGTCTCCATGATGACCACACCACCCCTGGAAGAGTAGTTTTTTAGTGATCGATCAATGTTCTACCCTCTTCATTTAATTATTTTGAATCATTGGGATAATTTAATTCCAATAATATGATCCATGAATTTTGTTCTTAAATTATAAGAAACTAATAAAGAAATTGAACAATTAACACAAAAACATGCGAGGTCGAGGTTTTGTTTAAATTGTGAGAGCGCAAACTTAATCGGTAATACAATACCACACATGATATGTTTGTATAGTTAAAAACTATTCCCTAAACACAATTCATCCTCATTATACAGAATAGAAATTTTCTTTAATTTACCACTGACCATAATCTAACCTTAGAACATCAATCAAAGTAGGGTGCTGAGATTGCATGTTTTGAAGTTAACATAGGGTTAAATTCACTTCATCTTGTTGGTAAAGTTAATTCTCATAGGGTTTGGGATTTAACAAATTAATGGATCATAATTAAGTGAATTTTAATTTAAATGATAATTTTAAATAATTTAGTGTATAGATAGAGTTAGATCGATTACACCTTTTAAATATTGTCTAAAAAACAACTTCTCATTGTGCTTTGTTAATCAACTTTTATTTCAAAATTAAAAAAAATGAAATCTTTTTCTAGTAAAAATATTCTAGATTTATAAATAATAAAAAAACCCCATATTTTTAATTATTATTATTTCATTTTATTTTATTTTCAAAATTCCTTTAATAGGTTGTTAAATTTACTTCCTCCTTTTATAGGCGACCTTGGTCATCCACTCTGTTGCACCTCAGTAACCCAAAACCAAAAATCATTTGAAAGAGCCCATGACAACACCTTTCAAATTGGCATCGTTAATAGGGAGGAAAATAATTTATTCAACCAATTAGAGTTATTTATTTTGTTTATTATTTAATTCTTTTCCTCTCCTCTTTCTTTCTTCTTTCCCCTTTCTGATGTTTTTTTCTCTTACTCTCCTCTTTTATTTTAATCGGACCAACTCAGACATCTTTTTTTTTTTTATTGTCCACTTTTCCTCATTTTTTTACCATTAATTGATTTATGACATGAACTAATCCCAAATAGCACTTAGATCTTGACCCTAAGATTGAATGCAACATTAGGGCTTGAATCAGACATTTTCAGTCTACGGGAAGTTTCAACATTCAACCAGTAAGAGAATTCCTCCACTCCAATATCAATGAAATTGGAATCAATTCAAATTCAAACATAAAAGAAGAACCAATGGCTGAAAATAATTGAAAATAAATTAATAGATCCATTCAAGAATTTGTTGCACCAGATATTAATTATCAACCAAATTGTATTGCATACCCAAATCTCGAATCAAAATTTGAACTGAAATATGGATTAATTCACCGTCTTCCAAAATTTCATGGATTATCTAGTGAGGATCCAAATAAACACCTTAATGAATTTAATATAGTTTGATCAACCTTAAAACTAAGAAATGTTTCTGAATATCAAATCAAACAAAAAGAATTCTCATTTTCACTTGATGGAGCTGTGAAAGATTGGATGTATTATTTACAACCTAAATATGTAACTTGTTTGAATGATCTGAAATGTATTTTCTTGCAGAGATTTTTTCCATCATCATGGACCACTTCCTTTCATAAGGATATCTCTGGGATAAATCAATCCCAAGGGGAGTCAATGTATGAGTACTGGGAGTGATTCAAGAAGTTGTGTGCATGATGCCCACATCACCAAATTAGTGAGAAACTCCTCATCCAGTACATCTACAAAGGACTCACGCCTAAGGAGAGAAGAATGGTGGATTTTGTGGCTAGAGAAGCATTAGTGTAAAAGAAACCAGTAGATGCATGTGATTTGATCGAAAATATGGCCCAAAACACTCAAATATTTGGAGATCGAGGTACACTACATGTCAAGGGAGTACATCAGGTAAGTCCTTCCTCTCTTGAAATTCATTTGATTGATACTTAGTTAGAATAATTGTCCACTATGGTCAGGCATATTTCATTGGATAAAAAGATATCCCAACCCCCTCCTTCAAGGCCTTGTGGAATTTTCACTGAGACAAGTCACCCAACTGACTATTGTCCGCAACTTCAAGAAACAGAAGATTGTGCAGCAGTGTTTCATGGGAGACCATATCAGCAGCAGCAACAGCCACATCCCCAAAATAATTTTGTTTAATTTTCTCCAACATGAAAACAAGGGTGTAAGGATCAATCATACATGAGGTAAGGCTATGGACAACAATAAAGGCCCCCTTTTCAACAAAACTTACAGCAGCCTCCGCCTTACCAACAGGGTTTCCAACAACCCCAAAGGAGATTTTAAGCTCAAGCATCATCAAGACAGCAACAAGGGAATCCCCCCCCCCAAGGTTGATTCTAACACTAATGAAATTTTGAATCAAATCATTCTTAATCAATAGAATGAGATGAAGAGTCAAGGTTCAGAGCTGAGGGAGTTGAAGACTCAAATGAGCCAGATTTCCACTGCCCTCCATGAACTGGTAAGTAAGAATTTTTTAAATATACCATCCCAACCTACTCAAAATCCAAAGGGGAATGTCAGTGCCACCACATTGAGAAGTGGGAAGAAAACAACTGATACATCTGCACCTATCGTTCCACCGAGATTCACCTCAAATCTGGAGAAGTCGTATTCCATACCAACTGATGAGAAATCCAAAGAGAAAGATAAAAGAAATAAAAATATTGATGACGTTCCTCCTAAACCCTTTCCATTTCCAAATAGAGTTGTACAACCCAATAAGATGGCTGAATAGGCAATTAAAAAAAGAAGTTTTGTATACATTCAAGCATGCGGAGATCAACATCCCTTTACTTGAATCCAGCATGCAAATACCAAGGTTTGAAAAATTCATAAAATAACTTCATACCAATCAAAGAGGGATCAAGGTAAATGAGAGGATCAATCTTTGAATAAATTTTTCAACACTCATTACACCAACTCTAGCAATGCCTAAAAAGTGAAAGGATCCAGGGACATTCAACATCCCATGAACCATAGGGGAGCTGCACTTTTCTGATGCACTTTGTGATTTGGGATCTTCCATAAATGTGATGCCTCACTCTGTATTCTCTTATTTTCGGGTTGGTCAGCTAAAATTGATGAGAGGAGTGGTGTAGTTGGAAAATAGAGCTACAACATATCCAACGGGAGTCCTTGAGGATGTACTTATCTGGGTAAGAGACATGATCTTTCTAGAAGATCTTTATATGCCTAACATGGAGGATGATCAGGTAACTTCTCATGCTCCCGTTATCTTATGTAGACCCTTCCTTAAAACTGCAAAAACTATCATAAATTTCAATGAGGGTAAACTATAAATTGAGTTTGGGGATGAAGTTATGATATTTAATGTTATGAAATCCATGAAGTACCCCTCAAAGGACCATTCTACACTTTTTATCTCCCATTTTGAACCACAAAATAATAACACCATGGAATTTTATTGTCATATGCTTAGGGAGATTATGAGTATTTGTTCTAGTTTGATGTCTATGAGTACTTCCACACCTATTTCTAATTCAGAAGGATCTATTAGATTTGATTTTGAAATGGAATCATATTATGATCATTTAAACTCTGATTATGACATGGATATTATGTATACTGATGGATTTGATGATTTATTCTCTAATTGTGATGATTTCTATTCTGATACGGATGCTCTTTATGCACATGTTTCAGTTCCTTCAATGTCTCCATCCATACACCACCCCCCTTCATTGGATCTGAAGCCATTGCCACCAAATCTCAAATACTCATACTTTTTAAGTGATGAGAAATTATATGTTATCATTGCTAAAAAGCTCCCTTTTAAACATGAATAAATGCTTTTAAATATTTTGAGGGAGAACCCTAGGACAATTGGGTTGACCTTGGCTAACATATTATCTATCAACCCCTCAATTTGCATGCATAGGACTATTTTAGAGGATCGGGCTAAATCGGTTAGGCAGATACAAAGGAGAATCAATCCAACACTTTTGGAGGTTGTTAAAAAAGAGGTTGAAAATTTTATCGAGGCAGGTATAATCTATCCCATTTAAGATTTTTAGTGGGTGAGTCCTATTCAGGTTATGCCTAAGAAAAGTGGTGTTACTATTGTTAGAAATGAGAAAGATGAGTAAGTTCTAATAAGGGTGCAAAATAGTTTGTGTGTGTGTATTGATTATAGGAAGCTAAATCAGTCCACTCGCAAAGACCATTTCTCCCTCCCATTTATTGATCAGATGCTTGAAAGACTAGCTGGGAAAACACACTACTGTTTCTTCGGTGTATTTTCTAGATATTTTTGGGTTTCTATTGATCTGGAAGATCAAGAGAAGACAATATTCACTTGTCCATTCAGTACATTTTCCTACCGAAGGATTCCATTTGGACTTTGCAATGCCCTAGGTACCGTCTAGAGATGCATGGTGAGTATTTTTTCTGATTTTATTTAGACCAGGATGGAGGTATTTATGGATTATTTTATAGTGTATTGGTCTTTATTTAATGATTTTATATCTATATTTGGAAAGGTGTTGAATCATTGTGTTGAGAAGAATCTGGTCTTGAACTCTGAAAAGTGTCATTTTGTGGTAGAGCATGGAATTGTCTAAGGGCATGTAGTGTCAAAACATAGGATAGAGGTTGATAGATCTAAGGTAGATATTATTTCATCCTTACCATATCCTTCATGTTTTTGTGATGTTTATTATTTCCTAGGGAATTCAGGATTTTATCGGTGCTTCACCAAATATTTTAGTAAGATTTCTCTTCCTATGACACGATTACTTCAAAAGGATTCTGATTTTGTGTTTAATGATTTTTGCAGGACATCCTTTGATGTGATAAATAAGTGTCTGACCACTACACCGATAACATAGCCCCCATGGTGGGAGATTCCTTTTGCTCTTACATGTGACACCTCCAACTTCGTGGTTGGAGATGTCTTATCTCAGAGGGTGGAGGGATGCTCACATGTGATTTCTTATTCGTCGAGGAAATTAGATTCAGTCCAATAAAACTACACAACCACGGAAAAGGAGTTTCTTGCGGTCATATTTGCTTTAGATAAATTTCATTCATTTTTATTGGGCTCTAAAGTAGTTTTATTTTCTGACCATGTAGCTCTAAGGTACCTATTGAAGAATCCAGACGCAAAGCCCAGGCTAATCCGATGGATGCTCTTTCTTCCGGAATTTGACATTGAGATAAAGGACAAAAGGGGGTCTGAAAACTTAGTGGAGGACCACAGGAGTAGGCTTACTCACACATTAGAGGATGAAACCTTGGACCAGGTACCACTTCGGGACACTTTCCCCGATTAGCATCTTTATTCCATCTCATGTATGCATCCTTGGTGTGCGGATTTAGTGAACTACCTTGTTGCATCTGAAATCCCTTAAAATTTAATGAAACGTCAAGTCCAAATGTTAACGAGGGAGTCTAGATTTTATGTGTGGGATGATCCCTACTTATGGCGCATGTGTAGTAACCATGTTTTTAGGAGGTGTGTTCCTAATCATGAGTTTGAGTCTATTCGGAAATTTTTTCATTCACTTGCTTGTGGTGTACACTTTGGACCCCAACAACCAGATAGGAAGGTTTTGGAATCTGGATTATATTTTCCTAGCTTATTCCATGATGCCCATGTGTTGTTTAAGTCGTGCTCATGTTCCCAACACATGGGAAACATTTCTAGGAGACACAAGATGCCCCAACAACACAAACTATTCGGTGAAATGTTTTATGTATGGGGCATAATTTTTTGGGTCATTTTCCTAGTTCATTTGGTTTTCTATATATTTTGGTTTTAGATGATTATGTGAGAAAATGGGTGGAGGCTGAGGCCACCAGGACTGATGATTCTCATGTTATTGTGGACTTTGTCAAAACACATATTTTATGCAGGTTTGGAGTACCGAAGGCCATCATCGGTGACCAAGGGACACACTTCTACAATCGGAATTTTTCTTCCCTCCTTCGGAAGTATGGGGTGAAACATAAAACATCAACACCATACCACCCCCAAACAAATTTCCAGGATGATTTTTTAAATCATGAGTTGAAACAAATTTTGTGGAAATCTATGAAGCCAAATAGGAAGGATTGGAGCAAGCGCTTGGATGATGCGCTATGGGCATATAGGGCAGTATACAAAACTCCCATCAGTATGTCCCCACTTCGGATTTTTTTTGGTAAAGTGTGTCATCTCTTTGTGGAAGTTGAGCTTTGAGCTTATTGGGCTATAATGAAATGCAACATCGATTTGACCCAATATGAAATCCAAATGAACCTCCAAATTCAAGAGATTGAGGAGATTAAATTGTATTTTTATGAGAACTCAAGTCTCTATAAGGAAAGATCAAAATCATCTCATGAAAAAATTATCCAGAAAAGATAATTTCAAGTTAGAGAGAAATTCATGCTCTATAGTTCACGACTGAAGCTAATGTCTGGTAAGTTGCATTCCAGGTGGTTAGGTCCTTATGTTGTGACTAATGTTTTTCCTTATGGTGTAGTTTATATCACACAAGAGGACACTGGAAGTAGATTTATAGTCAATGTGAAACGTTTAAAGAAATACATTGAGGGACTTTCTACTAATGAAGTGGATTTTATCACACTGCATGACCCCATTATCACTTTAGAATATCAGGCTGTTACTAACCATTTCACATTTATATTATTTGTCCTATTTAAAATCTACATTTCATGTGAATATATCATCTCATGGGTTCACATTGAGTACAATGTAATATTTTAATTGTGGGGGAGGGAACCTTTTAGATTAATAATTTCAATTGTTTTCCTATTTTTCATTTATTTAAAAAAACAAAAAAAAATTGTCTGTTTTTCAAATTTTCTGTGTTTACTTTTCAGTTTTTTGTGTGTTTTAGAAACTTTTGAGGTGAAATGATTCTAATAACAATTTTTAAATCCATATCAATAAGTTAAAAATTTTGTCCCATGAAACCTAGCTTAAATGAATGTTGAAAATAACATTTTTTCAAGTTCAAATTTTTAGTAATTTCATGAAAAGTACACTGAATTTTGAATCCCATGCCACATCTCACTGTATTTGTATTTGAAATCACATTCCTATAAGGCTTCTAAACCATTATTTTCACATTATTATCATTCACCTCAAATCTTGAGAGAACCAAACCATGCTTGATTTAACCAGAATTTGATTTATTCCTATCAAAAACTTGAGGGTTTGAGGTACTTTTGATTAAATGATAGAGGCATTTGTTTAGAATTAAAGCCCCTATTTATAAGAATCCTTTTTTATAATGTCATACCTTGAACATTTCATCCTTTTAGCCCTTATAATCCATGAACATCCTGTTAGGTTAGCCACATTACAATCCAATTTTCCCTATCCAACCAACTCTTGAAGTCAAATTGCATAATCTAGTTGATATTAATTGTGGGGGAAGCTATCTTGTGTTGTGCTACCACATTTTTTGATACTTTGGGTGGGAAATTAAATTCTGAAGAGATGTGTTTACTGTTTGAGAAAATAATCATATTGATAGTTGTTTCTTTTCTAGATCTATCATGATAAGTGAATATGTGCCTTTCTGGAGCTTCTAATATAGAGAGAAAGTTGTTCCTATCTGGAGCTTTCAAGAAAATCATGTTTGAGAAGATTGACATTTTTACTGCTGAAATGCTGAATGGTGTGTACATTACTTTATATTTCATTATTATGAACATGAATTGATGCTATGTGGATGGAGGAGGATACCATATTTATGTGAAAATTAGATTAATGTAATTTTTCTTCAAAAAGATTCAAGCCCCCCTCATTCAGCCTCAGAATTTTTCACATCTTAATAATACCAACCGAAATCCATAGAACAACCCTGAAAAGTCTTCATGATAAACATATGTCCTTGACTCATATTGCATGGCGATGTAGGAATTTATCAAGCCTATGGTGTCCCTTGTATGAGTTTGGATGAGAAAGACATTACTAAAAATTAACATTTTTGTGATAACAGAAAGTTCAATTGAGGTAAGTGTTTTTTGCATGGGAGGATAAATGAAATGGAAATATATTGAATGATATAAATGTTGAACTTGAAATAATTTATTTTTATGAGGCATGATATCATTTTTTTCTTGGTGTGGAATTGTTGGATCTCAAGGGTATGTGTTTTAAAATTTGTTTTGATTTGATATTAATGTTTACTTGATATGAGGTTTTTCCATGAGTTCAAAAGGGTAAGTGTGGGGGTGTTGATAAAAAAACTATTTTGTTGAATATTTTATGAATAATAAATGACATAATTTTTTCACATTGTTCTAAATTTATTCATTTATAAAATATTTGGGATTAGATCATTCATTTGAAAATTTGATGAAAATTATAGTTTTACCTTTTTTAAATGCACTGTAGTATTTCGAACATAAATATTTTACTATGACTTATTCAAACATAAATTTTGTAATAGTGTTACTAAAATAATTTTACACAACTATTATTCATGACACTAGAGCTAAAGAGTGCATTTGGGTTGAGTAAATGGTCCATTAAGTAAATGGTGGCTTGGACTCACCAAAATGGACATAGGTTTTGTATTTAGTCCATAACATCTTCATCCGTGTTTGGCTTAGGCCCAAATTTTGAGAGGATCTCGAGGAATCAATTTTTCACAAATCATCCTTATGTAAGGAGATCTGAATCACGCGTTTTGGTGGTCAAATGGTCGGTGTAAGTGGGATTAAAATATTTGGCCGAATTTCTCCATTCACACTTGAAACCACTTGTAACCTAGCCTCCCCTCCACTCTTCAAATTAGTTTTTTTTTCTTATTTGGATGGGTTGGGACGTGAATTAGGAGATTGGATGTAGATGAGAATTGATTTCACCCAAATTATTCAACCATTGTAAGAGGGGTGGCTCTTGAAGCAAGGATCCCCTCATCGAAGCCTTCTTCTCTTCATCATGTTGTAATGTTTTCATTTGTGTAATAAAATTCTTTGTTCTCCATTTATTTCTTCCAATTTCTTCATTTTTCATAAAATTTATTCTTATATTAATATTCCTAATTGGTTTATAATCAATATTGGAGAAGATATTGGGTTCTACCATTTCAATAATTTGCTCATGAAAAACATCTCCATGATGGCCACACAGCCCATAGAAGAGTAGTTTTCTAGTGATCGATATATCATCTACACTCTTCATTTAATTGTTTTGAATCGTTGAGATAATTTAATTCACATAGTATGATCCATAAATTTTGTTCTCAAATTATAAGAAACTAATAATGCAATTGAAAAATTAACACAAAAACCCGCGAGGTCGATGTTTTGTTTAAATTTGGAGAGCGCAAACTCAATCAGTAATACAAAACCACACGGGATAAGTTTGTAAAGTTAAAATATATTCCATAAATAGAATCCATCCTTATTATCCAGAATGGAAATGTGCATTAATTTACCACTGACCATAAGCTAACCTTATAACATCAATCCAAGTAGGGTGTTGCGATTGCATGTTCCAAAGTTAGCCTAGGGCTAAACTCACTTCATCTTTGTGGTAATGTTAAATCTCGTAGGTTTTGGTATTTAACAAATTAAGGGATCATAATTAAATTAATGTTAATATAAATGATAATGATAAATAATTGAGTGAAGAGGTAGAGTTATATCAATTACTCCTTTTAAATATTGTCTAAAAAACCATCTCCTCATTGTTCTTTGTTAATCAATTTTTATTTCAAAATTAAAAAAATGCATTCTTCTTCCAGAAAACTTATTCTAGATTTATAAATAATAAATAACCCCCATATTTTTAATTATTATTCATATTTACTTTTATTCTATTTTCAAAATACCTTTAATTTTTTGTTATATTTACTTCCTCCTTTGAGAGACGATCTTGGTCAGCCACTCTGTTGCCCCTAAGTAACCCGAAACCAAACATCATTTGAAAGCACCCATGACAATGCCTTTTAGGGCCTAATATATACATTTGGGATATTACAACCTCAAATTATAGTCATATAATAATATAAATAACCATAACATACATATTATATAATTATAGTATCGATAAGTAAATAAATAGAGTGTTGTTAAAAACTTAATGTGGAATTCATGCAGTCATAAATCAACTAATATCGAATTGTGTATTTACTATATAAAAATAAACCAAAAATAGAACACATGAACACTAGACCTACAACCATCATAAGGCCTCACACAACCAGTGTAAAAATACCCTCGAGTTATATCATATTGATTAATTTCATGTTTCTTAAACCACTTAAAATCATAAAAAAAAATATGTACATGTGTCGGGGTGCCTATAAAAAGGTATGGGAAATACATATTATTAGGCTCTCAAAAAGTTCCCCAAGTATATTCCATTAAATGTGTGTATAAATAAGGAATAAAATAAAAATTTCACATAATAATGTTGTATTTGTTTCCATCTAGGACACCATGAAACCATGTGAATCATGTTAGCCTATACTAATTGGGCCACCATGACACCTAATCATAACTACTTTGTCACCATACTATAATATGCCTCCGCATATCACCTTATTCCATCATACCATATGTCTAGATCTTACCCAAACACTCAAGGTAGGTCAGTTCCCAAAACTTATCCCACTACCATGTGGAAAAGGAATGTTCATAAATCTATATCATTATCCATTTCCTTATCATAAAAGGAATATTCCATAAGCCTCATCTCATATCTTCCAATGACCCAACCCCTCATAAGTGGTCAACTACCATAACCCAAGCCTCTTAGAGAAAGGTTTATTATTCACACTAACCAATCCTTTTATTCTTGAGAAATGTCACATCAAGAACAATGACCCATCCTCATAGATTTTTGGGAGGTCACATCAAGCACATTGACCCATCATAGTAAACTCAAGGGTGGTCAAATCAAGCACACTGACCAATCCTCACAAACTCCAGAGAGATAAAACCAATAATTACATCAAAACACTCTAAAGGAAATTTCCCACAAGAACATTCAACCACAGACATGCAGCTGCACAAAGGTCCCACAACCCATCACATAGCTCTCTAGCTAATCCTAGGGTGTTGGTCACTCGAGACCTAGCCCCTCATCACAACTCACCTCAACTCATATATTATGATATCCACTAGGTCTTTTATACCTACCCTAGTCTTATCTCACCTATAGATTTTCATATCCCTCACCCATTAGTAAAACCATAGCCTATAGGCTCATTCTAACCAATAACTCACAATTAAATCCCCAGTGTTAGGGTCCACACCATTTCTAGTCTCACTACCTAGGGACCTTCCAAGGCCATCCCACACTATAACCCCTTGGTAATCTTGTGCCAAGTCCTTGATATAACCCCCAAACCATCACACTATTTTCATCTCACATATCCTATGGTTAAACAAAATTTGGGTTTATCTAGATCTAGGATTTATCATTTCTATCTAAAAGTGTTGACAAAGTCCCCCATTATCATTACTAGAAAAAACGCTAATAAAGGGGACCTTTATCATTTCTAATCAAAAGAACTGATAATGGGGGTCTTTATTAGTGCTAAAAATTGTTGATATAGGTTCATTTATCATAAATAATAAAAAATCATAGATAAAGGGACAATCATTAACATTGATAGAAAAAAATTGATGATAAAGGGGGGTTTTATGAGGGTTGGGAAAATGCACTCATAAAGTGGGGAATTTATCATCGCTTTTTTAATAGCACTGATAAAGCCCACTATTTATCAGCACTTTTTTTCTAACACTGATGAAGGGTATATTTTATACAAAATTATATTTAATTAAAAATAATATATCAATTTATAAATATTATATTGATATAAATATAATATATTTTTTAAAATATGATTTAGATATGGCTTAATAGACATTTACACTTAATATATAATATATTTAGTGAAAATTAATTATAAAATAATTAAAAAATAAAATTAATTAAAAAATTTCTAATTATTATCTATTAATTTTAATTTGATAATAATTGGATGACATAAAAGTTAAATGAAATAATGAATGGTCTATGATACGTTGAAAACATGACTTGAACTTCAAACTGACATAACTTTTGAAACAAGTGTCATTTCAGGCTCTACCACATATCAAATCGAAGCTTAAAAAATGATATACAACTTGGTTACCTAGAAAAACCCTGATAATTGTTTTCTAGGCCAAAAAATCCCAAAAATTCCTCTAAAACTGATTTTTTAGTTGGGATACCATTTGTTTTTAACAGTTGATAGTTTTTAATCTTCATTTAAGATTCTTATTTCCCATTTTTAGTGGGGACTACATTTATTCACAAATCATACATTCATATAGATATTATGTTTTTGAAATTTTATTGTTTTTCATAATTTAGTTTTACTTATAATTATATAAATACATATTTTCTTATATTTACTTTTAAGAAATCAATTGTATAAATAAATATTTAAATAAAAATGTGTTCTTAAACATATAAACCAACTGAAAATAAATATTTATTATTCATTTTTTTAAGGTAAAAAATTGTCCATTTTATTTAAATTATAAAAATGCATTAATATGTATATATAATGTTTATATATATAGGTGTATTAAAATATATATTTATATTTATATTTATATTATAATATATATAAATGAATATTAATATATAATAAATTTAATTAATTATAAGTGTGCGTATATATGTCACACACTTCTAAAAATATGTATTTAAATTTATATAAATATATATAAATATAATAAAATGAAAAATAAAACAATGTAGGGAGTGGTAAGGGATTCACATTGTAGAAGGTAGGTCATTGGTTCGAGTCCAAGCATGTGTAGGGGGTGATAATATATCTAACACTAGGAAAGGGGGTGGTGAGAGCTATTAAATGGCTGGGGGTGCATGAGTGGTGGTTGGGGGAATGGATAGCACTGAAAAAGGGGGCTTGCAAGTACTGGTAATGGGGGGTCATGAAATAATAATTTTTTTAAAATTTTATCAATGCTAGGGAAAAGACATGATAAAGGACCCCATTATCGATGCTAAAAAAAGTGATAATAAAGGCACCCATTATCAATGCTAATAAAATAATTTATTTAGGCCCCCATTATTAGCCCTTTTTCCTAGAGATTATAGAGGTCATCATTTAACATCACTTCATTAGTTATTGCTTTTATAGTGTTGATAAAGCCTCTTTCTAGAGCTATTAATAGATTGTTTTGTAGTAGTGAGATTTATTAGCTCGTCACTTGGAGGAAATCCATCCCCATAAAAAATGTGTAATCCCAAAGGACTCATCATGCTCAGTATTATAACTGAATCACAAATAACCCTTAGTAGGGTGGCTCTCACGTGGGGTGAGATGTCCAAACATCTCACCCATCATCTCTTGAATTAAGTGTAGCTTTCCCATACAACTATCACTAAGGAAACCCATTATAGGCTTCCCACATTATTTTCTAGACCTAGATACCTAACATGTGACTCTCATAAATGTATAAGACACTATCAATGCTTGGTGAAATAATCGTCATTCCATGAAAAGCACTCAAAGTGCTAAAGAACACTTATCCCTAGCATTGGAGGATGAAACCTTCCAAATATCTCTATCCTAAGGCCATTTCAATCCCAAAATATTATACTTGAACCCATGAAACTTGCATGTAGTAAGAAATCATGCATAAGAATTTATATGATCTTGTATTAAAGGGACCACCTACCTCCACCAATGAGTTTCCATCTAATACAATATTTGGGATGCCTTTTCCAACCCTATCCACACCACATCCAAGTTCACACTACCACCTGATATCCTATCTCACACCATACATCATAAATAAGCTATTATTTATGTAACATCCCAAATAAGTAAATAATTATATATTTTTATATCTATGTCTATTTCTGAATTAGATAGTGTTTTAAAGGCTTAAAATGAGGATAAATTCAATCTTAAGCATAGAATTCTCTAATATTTTTAAAAGATTGTTTTACCACCTTTTGATGGAGAACCATTTTTAAATATATATTTTGACAATTTTATAAGCTATATTTGTCAAAATAAACTTATTATTTAGTATTGATACATTGAAATTTACTTTGGATAAATTTTTTGTATTTTTCTAACAATGTTCATTTTTTAATGAATAGTGAAAATTACAGCATTTTACTTCAAAACTGCTTTTTCATCTAATTTAATTATATGGATTGATTATCTTTTAAATTGGTTTTCAAGTGTCAATAGAATATATTTTTACCATTTAATACAATGGTGGTCATTGGAATTAATTTCACTTTGAAATTGGACATAAACAATTGTCAAACTTTTGATAGATATTGTTTCTAAAAAATCCGCTATTTGTTTTGACAACGGGAATTATTTTTCAATTAATTACTAAAATTTATGTGTTTGGAATTTGGTAAAATGGATCCCATATTTGGAATTATAAGTTCCAAATTATTTAATTAATACTCTTTTGTTTTTTTACATTATGAATAGTAACAATGGTAATTATCTTTAATTATCGTGATTAATAATTAGGTAGTTAAGGGTAATAAAATAATATCATAATAATAAAAAATGACCCCAAAATGTGCCCTAATGATACTTTTTGTGTCATGACCGACCCTGGGATTCCTTGTTCCAACTTAGGGACCCCATGGAATCACTTTTGGGTGACAGTGACACTTTATCATTTTATTTTTAAAGAAAGGAGAATATCACAAAAGTATGTAACACCTAAGTAAAACAATTTTAATTTTGTCTACATATGTGATATTATAGACTAAAAATAGTCATTGGAATTATAAAAAGATTTACTACATCATAGTAATTTTTTATAATTTTTATACATTAAATAAATTAAATATTTTATGACACCATGATGATGCAACGATTACCTCATTAATGAACGATTTAAATAAAATGAACAAATAATGGAAAATCTAAGACTTAAACATGTAAAAGACCTATTTTATGGGTGTATTTCGAACCCTTATCACCTTATCCTCAAACTATATAATTTTGGAACCTTTAAAATCCTAAACTCATTATATAATAAAGTAATATTTCTTGAATTTCTAAGAGTGCCCCTTCTCCCTCTTATAAAAGGCCCCCACCTTTACCACCTTACCCACACCTCTCAAGCCATTGGATCGGCCAAAATCTGCTCATTTTATCTCTCCACATATGTCTATTCATCATAGAGGCCTTACCTTAGGCATAAATCTCTTCAATAAACCCTTTTGGTTCAAACCTAGAGGAGTTACCTGATTTAAAGGTAATGTCTTCACTTGTGTTCTTTTGTTTTATTTTGCTTCCCCAACCCCCTAAACTCTTATTATTCCTTTATTTTGTAACAAACCCAGTATATTAAATATACTAGAATGTTTTTATGAGAAGGATTTGATTTAAACTTACACGCAATCTCGTCTAATGGTTAAATAACATACTGTTTTTGTGGATGGTGAATTTCTGCCTCACGAAACGAGGATTGTTCAATCTTCTTTTAACACCTTTCATGGTGTCCATTAAGATATAAATCTATTTATATATGATATATATTATGTATATTTTTTCCTTATGATTCTGTATTTTTTATTTATGGAATACCTTATGGTTTCCATTATGGGTAAACGCGATATATTCATTTTAGGAAGTGCGGACTACCGCCCCCTCAAAGTGATTTGATTCGTTAATGCCATATGTGGGATATATAAAGGATGGAGTTAATGGTATTACATTTGATATAATACTGGAATTATAATATACCTTTATATCATTATTATTTCATTCCATTAAATACGAAATAGAAATGGAAGTAGTGTTCATGCGTACGTACGGCTTACCGTCTCCATTAATGGTGCATTTCATTTCTTACCTCTAAATGTTATGTAATATTATAAATTCATTAATATACTGGATATATATTATATATATGATATCTACATCAGGAATATGATTCTGGATATAATGGATATTTTACCACATGAACAACTTGTAGTTATAAGAAGTTTATTTTTGGCTCAAGTTCCACGGATCGATAAAATGACCATTTTATCATAAATAATTACTAAATGTTCATAACATGGTAATAAGTGATATAAAAGGAATAATGATATTGAAAAAGGTTCTTAAGCAATTATAAATTAACTCTAGTTTATTATTCAGGAGATTAAAGAACGATCGAGTGAAGTCGGACAAGAGGTATGGGACATCATCTCAATCTCCTTTCATTGAGGCATATTTTGTTTTATACACAACTTTCTTTTATACAGTGTATAAAATCCATTTAATTTTATGTTTATTCAAAAGGAATATTTTTTATATGAAGCGTTTTACTAAATGACAAAAGGGAATGTTTTTGTCGTACGTATGCGGTGACAGCGACTTCTCCGCCACCGTGACCATTATTTGAGTTTCAGCTTCCTCTACAAGCTATAACTTTTTTAAATGAAAAATAAATACCATGTTTTAATTTTAGTTTATTTTGTTATTGAAAATAGTTTTGATAATGTTTTGATTATATCAATGTGTTGTATTGATATCTTGTGATTGAAATGTAGAAATGTTATGTTTCGTTTATGCATGTTTTATGTGATACGATTATGTTATGGTTCTTGGGAATTTTTTATGAAGACAGGCGGTTCTATGATAAACTAATGGAGGGTGAGCCCGTGATAGCTCTCCAATTCATTGGGTAATGTGAAGGAGTTAAATGCTAAGGTTTCTCTGAAGAGATTTAGGGAATATACTATGATGGGTATTCCAAACGTAACCATGAGGGTTACTCCCTACGTAAGAATGTTATGAATGCCTCAAGTTACCTTTATTTCTTATGTTTTCTATGAGTTATTCATAAACCTTATGATTTCATGAGGTATGTTAAAGTGCTTGTGTTTATGAGTAAAGTATGTTTTCAATGATTCTTATGTATACATGGACTAATTTTTTCATTTTATACTTTTATATCCCTTACTGAGATTTTTATGCTCATCCCAAGTTTTTGAAATGTTTCTCACAGGTCAAGGAAAATTTACATGATGTGATGGTAATGTCGAGGAAGTGTCAAGAAAGAATCCATGTTTTATTCTAAATATGTTTCCTTCGATGTGAAATGTGAATATTGTCTTTTATGTAACCACCGTGTCTAAATGTGGAATGTAATGCGTGATTTATGATCTAATTCTCTAAAACTTTAAACCTAAAAATATCCTCAATGTGTATTCTTGTAATAACTTAATATTAAGTAATGTTTAAGTCTGGGACCTTATAGTTGGTATCATAGGTCAGTTTAGATAGAATTAGGAGTTAGAATTATATTAAAGGATTATCCAAAACTATTTCTTTTTATGGTCAAATTGAAATGATATAGAATTTGAAGATTACCATGTTGCTTCATCTAAGACATGTTTGTTTAGAATGGTTTTCCGAAGAGGAAATAGGGAAGTAGTACTAGGAAGGCATACAGAAAAAAATGACCTTCCGAATCAGCATCCTGAGATGGTCGGAATTGGAACTGAACTGTTTGTTGCAGTAATGGTGTAGTTGACTCAAGCGATAAATGGTTGTGGTATCCATGCACGAGATCAGCCAAATCAACCGTAGAGGAACATGTCAGTGGTGGAACATTTCATGAGGCAACATCCCCCATCATTCAAAAGATCATCTGACCCTATGCTAGATGAAGGGTGGATTAAAGCACTGGAGAAGATTTTCAATGTCATGGGGTGTTCAGACAATCAAAAGGTTAGTCTTGTTGTTTACCATTTGGAGGGTGAAGCAGATCAGTGGTGGTCAATGGTTAAAAATATTATGGACGCTAATGAGATTGATTCTCTTGACTGGGATGAATTCAAAGGTATGTTTCTTGAGAAATATTTTCCTAAGGCTATTCGACATAGGATGGAAAAACAATTCTTGGAATTCAGGAAAGAGGAAGAATCAGTGGCTTCTTATGAAGGAAGGCTCACTCGATTGGAAAGGTGTGCTCCAAATTTTATCTGATACCTTGATATTAAAATCAATCGTTTTTACTCAGTATTAAATCCAAAATATCGAAGGGATTTAGCTTCTCGTGAGTTTAAAAGTTATGAAAATCTTTTTCAATGTGCTGAGAAGGTGGAAATGCAGTTTTCCGATGATCAAGTGTTCTATAAAAACCAACAGAAGAAGAGACTGAGGTTGTAGGAGAAAGGAAAGAATCCTTCAAAGAATTCTGATGGTAAGAAAACTAAGTTTTCATTTTGTGATAAATGTGGTAAAAGGCATGATGGGGAATGTCTTTTGAATTCGGGAAAGTGCTACTGATGTGGTAAGATGATACATAAGGCTCGTGATTTCACTAAAAAAGATCTGGGTGATGTTAAGACCAAATTTGATTTACAGTTAGTGAAATGTTTCAAGTGCAATGAGATGGGTCATTATGCAAATGAGTGTTCGACAAAGAGCTCAAATAATGGGAAGCAGTCAGACTATAAGTAAAAAGGTGTGGTGAAATCCTTTGAAACAACTTCAGCAGATGTTGGTCCATCAAATGAAGTGGTATCAGGTACTTTGTTTGTTTTCTCATATTATGCCAATGTGTTGTTTGATTCGGTGTCTACACAATCATTCATCTCTGATTTTTTTTAGTAAATTGGGAATTCCATCTCAAGAAATGACTCCTGAACTTATGGTAAAAACAACTGGGGGAAATGTTGAGGCAAAAAGAATTTATAAGAATCTTCCTATCCTTATCTGTGGAAAGAACATACTTGAAAACCTTATTTTTTTACCTCTAGTAGAGTTTTATGTTATCATGGGTATGGATTGGCTCTCTGTTTACCATGCTAAGATTTATTGTAGAGCTAAAGAAGTTTATTTCTAGAAAGGCTTTCAGTTTGTGTACAAGAATGAACCCTTACTGTTGATAACATATCAAGAGGCTGAGAAACTTGTAAAATATGGAAATGAATGTTACCTTGCACATATTGTTGAAAACAAAGGAACCGTTCAGATTAATGATCTGCCAGGGGTAAATGAGTATCCTGTGGTTTTTCCTGACGAGTTGCCTAGAATAATACCAGACCGGGAAGTGGAATTTATTGTTGACTTAGTTCCTGATGCTAAGCCAATTTCAAAAACCCCTTATCCAATGGCTCAAATTGAACTTTTAGAGTTGAAGGAGCAATTTCATGATTTATTAGAGAAAGGTTTCATTTGACCTAGAACATCACCATGGGGTCCTCCTGTATTATTTGTTAAAAAGAAATATGGTTCTATGAGACTTTTCATTGATTATAGAGCCTTGAATAAATCACTATTAAGAACAAATATCCTTTGCCTCATATCGATGATTTGTTTGATCAGCTCCAGGGAGCTCATTATTTTTCAAAGATTGACCTGAGATCGGGGTACCATCAGTTGAAGGTAAAGGAATCAGATGTTCTGAAGACTGTGTTTTGTACAAGATATGTCCATTATGAATTTGTAGTAATGCCTTTTGGGTTAACCAATGCACCTGTTGTATTCATGGAACTTATGAATCGAATTTTCCATGAGTTCTTGGATAATTTTTTGGTTGTTTTCATTGATGATATTTTGGTGTTTTCTAAAATTAAATAGGAGCATGAAAGTCATTTAAGGGTTATTTTGAAAACCTTAAAAGAAAATAAATTATATGGGAAATTCCACAAGTGTGAGTTTTGGTTGCAACAAATTTCTTTCCTTGGTCACATTGTTTCTAAAGATGGAATAACTGTTGATCCTGCAAAAACAAAGATTGTTGAAGAATGTCCAAGACACACAAATGTAACTGAGATTCGTAGTTTTCTTGGTTTCGAAGGCTATTACTGAAGGTTTGTTAGAAATTTTTCATGGTTATCTAGTCCAATGACAAAGCTCACTCGGAAGGGTGTTAATATTATATGGACAAAAGAATGTGATGATTGTTTTCAGGAGTTGAAAAGAAGATTGGTGAATGTTCCAGTTTTGGCACTACCATCCAGGAATGGTGAGTTTGTTATCGACAGTGATGCTTCATTTAAAGGACATTGTTTCTTCCTAATGCATAATGATCAGGTAATTTCTTATGCTTCACGTCAGTAGAAAACTCATGAGGTAAATTACCCTACACATGGTTTGGAATTATCTACAGTTTTTTTCGCTTTAAAAATTTGGAGACATCATTTGTATGGTGTAAAGTGTGAAATATATACTGATCACAAAAGTTTAAAGTATATATTAACTCAGAAATAATTGAACATGAGATAGAGGAGATGGCTAGAATTAATCAAGTATTATGATTTTACAATTCATTACCATCCGAGAAAAGAAAATAAAGTGGATGATACTTTGAGACAAAAACGTAATGCTTCATTAACCAAGTCACATTTGGAATGTGATCCTTTATTTAAGGATTTGATGAACCATGGAATAGATGTTTTTGGCACTCGAAGTTCTTCTGTTTTGTTTCAGGTATCACTAAAATCTTCTCTATCAGACAGAATTAAGCAAGCTCAGAAGCAAGACAGTGAGTTGCAGAAAAAGGTAGAGCCAGTTCAGAAGGGTATGTTACCTGAATTAAACATTGATAATGTTTGTGTTTTGAGAGTTGTGAAGAGATTTTGTGTGCCTTGTGATTCGCAGTTGAAGAAAGAATTGTTAGGTGAAGCTCATAGTTCTCTGTTTTCAGTTCATCCTGGAAGTACTAAGATGTATAGAGAGTTTTGGGAGTATTACTGGTGGGATGGAATGAAAAGAGATATTGCTAATTTTACTGTGAAGTGTTTGACTTGTCAACAGGTTAAATCAGAGCAGTAGTTACCAAAAGGGATGCTTCAGCCTTTACCAGTACCATAGTGGAAATGGGAGAATATATCCATGGACTTCGTTGTGGGATTGTCGAAGACACCTCGATGTAATAATGCAATCTGGGTTATTGTTGATCGCTTGACTAAATATACTCATTTCCTTGCTATACGAGATACATTCTCCCTAGATCAACTTTCTCGTTTGTATCTTAAAGAGATAGTCAGGTTACATGGAGTTCCCCTCTCTATTGTATATGATCATGATCCCAGGTTTACTTCTAACTTTTGGAAAGGCCTTCAGAAGTCATTGGGTACTAAATTAAATTTTAGTATAGCTTTTCATCCTCAGTCAGATGGGCAGTCAGAATGAACAATTCAGACTTTGGAGGATATTCTATGTTCTTGTTCGATGGATTATTAGGGAAGTTGGAACCAACATCATTCTTTCATTGAGTTTTCTAATAATAACAGTTTTCATTCCAGTATACAGATGACACCATTTGAGGCATTATATAGGAAGCGATGTAGAACTCCAGCTTTTTGGGATGAAGTGGGTGAAAGGATGTTGATGGGACCAGAATTGGTAAAAGAGTTGGTAGAAGAAGTTCAGATGATATAGAAACACATAAGAATAGCTCAGAGAAGGCAGAAAAGTTATGGGGACAACCGGAAGAAGGATCTCTCTTTTGAGTTAGGTGATCATGTATTCCTCAAAGTTTCACCATGGAAAATTGTTATGCGATTTGGTAAGAAAGGAAAGCTGAGTCCAAGGTTCATTGGACCATATGAAATTATGGAGAGAGTTGAATCAGTTGCATACCGAGTGGATTTACCTCCAAGTTTATTTCAGGTACACAATGTTTTTAATGTTTCAATTTTAATGAAGTACATGCCAGATCCATCTCATATTTTGAGTCCCGAGGTAGTTCAACTAGAAGAGATCCTATCTTATGAGGAACAACCATTCTAGATTCTTGACCACAGGGATAAATTATAGCAGAATAAGGTGATTCATCAAGTAAAGGTTTTGTGGAGAAACCACATGATTGAAGAGGCAACATGGGAATGTGAAAATGCAATGATGGATAAATTCCCCCACTTATTCAATAAGTAAATAAATTAAGGGGATGCAATTTTCTAAAGGGTGGAAGGATGTAACATCCCAAGTAAGTAAAGAATTATTTATTTTCATATCTATGTTTATTTATGAACTAGATAGTTTTTTAGAGTCTTAAAATGAGAATAAATCCAATTTTAAGCATAGAATTCTCAAATATTTTTAAAAGATTATTTTACCGCCTTTTGATGGTGAACCATTTTTAAATCTATATTTTGAAAATTTTATATTCTCTATTTTTAAAAATAAACTTATTATTTAGTATTGGGACATTGAAATTTACTTTGGATAAATTTTTGGTATTTTTCTAACAATGTTCATTTTTTAATGAATTCTGAAAAATACTGCATTTTACATAAAAACTTCTTTTTCATGTAATTTAATTATATGGATCGATTATCTTTTTAATTGGTTTTAAAGTGTAAATATAATATATTTTTACCATTTAATCCAATGGTGGTCATTGGAATTAATTTCACTTTGAAATTGGACATAATTAATGGCCAAACTCTTGATAGATATTGTTTCTAAAAAAGCCGCTATTTGTTTTGACAACGGGAATTATTTTTAAATTAATTACTACAATTTCTATGTTTGGAATTTGGGAAAACAGATTCCATATTTGAAATCATAAGGTCCAAATTATTTAATTAAAACTCTTTTGTTTTTGGAAATTATGAATAGTAACGACGGTAATTATCTTTAATTATCGTGATTAATAATCGAGTAGTTTAGGGTAATAAAATAATATCATAATAATAAAAAATGACCCCAAAATGTTCCCTAATGCTACTGGTTGTGCCATGGCCTACCATGGTATGCCTTGTTCCAACTTAGAGACCCCATGGAATCACTTTTTGGTGATAGTGACACTTTATCATTTTATTTTTAAAGAAAGGAGAATATCACAAAAGTATGTAACACCTTAGTAAAACAATATTAATTTTGTCTACATAAGCGATATCTTAGAATATAAATATTCATTGGAAATATAAAACTATTTCCTACATAACAGTATTTTTTTTATAATTTTGAGACATTAAATAAATTAAATTTTTTATGACACCAAGATGATGCAGCGATTACCTCATTAATGAATGATTTAAATAAAATGAAAAGATAATGTAAAATATAAGACTTACACTTGTAAAAGACCTATGGGATGGGTGTATTTCGAACCCTTATCACCTTATCCTAGAAATATATAATTTTGGGACCTTTAAAATCCAAAACTCATTATATAATAAAGTAACATTTCTTGAATTTCCAAGAGTGCCCCTTCTCCCTCTTATAAAAGACCCCCACCTCTACTACCTTACCCACACCTCTAAAGCCATTGGATCAAAAAAACTCTGCTAATTTTATCTCTCCACATCCCTTTATTCATCATAGAAGCCTTACCTTAGGCATAAAGCTCTTCAAGAAACCCTTTTGGTTCAAACCAAGAGGAGTTACCCGATTTAAAGGCAATGTCTTCACTTGTGTTCTTTTGTTTTATTTTGCTTCTCCAACCCCCTAAAATCTTTTTATTCATTTCTTTTGTAACAACAACCGTATCTTAAATATACTAGGATGTTTTTATGAGAATTATTTGATTTACACTTACACACACTCATGTCTAATGGTTAAAGAACATACTGTTTCTGTGGATGGCGAATTTCTACCTCACGAAACGATGATTGTTCAATATTCTTTTAACACCTTTCATGGTGACCATTTAGATATCACACTATTTATATATGATATATATTATTTATATGTTTTTTCATTATTCTGTATTTTTCATTTATTGAATACCTCATGGTTTCCATTATGGGTAAACGTGATATCTTCATTTTAGGAAGTGCGGACTACCGCACCCTCAAAGTGATTTGATTTGTTAATGCCATATATGGGACATATAAAGGATGGAGTTAATGGTATTACATATGATATCATACTGGAATTCTCATATAACTTTATATCATTATGATTTCATTCCATTAAATAAGAAATGTAAATGAAAGTAGCATTCATGCGTACGTACGGCTTACCGTCTCCTTGAACGGTGCATTTCATTTATTACATCTAAATGTTATGTAATATTATAAATTCATGTATATACTGGATATAAATGATATGTATGATATTTACATCATGAATATAATTCTGGATATAATGGATATTTTACCACATGAACAACTTGTAGTTATAAGAACTTTATTTTTTTCTCAAGTACCAAAGATCGACAAAACGACCGTTTTAACTTAAATAATTACATAATGTTCATAACATGGTAATAAGTGATGTAAAAGGAATAATGAACTTGAAAAAAGGTTCTTAAGAAAGTATAAATTAACTCTAGTTTTTTATTCATGATATTAAAGAATGATCAAGTCAAGTCGGACAGGAGGTATGGGACTTCGTCCTAATCTCCTTTCATTGAGGCATATTTTGTTTTATGCACAACTTTATTTTATACGGTGTATAAACTCCTTTGACTTTTACGTTTATTCAAAAGGAATGTTTTTTATATGAATCATTTTTCTAAATGGAAAAAGTGAATATTTTTGTCATACATATGTGGTGACAATTACTTCTCCGTCGCTGTGACCATTATTTGAGTTTCGGCTTCCTCTACAAGCCATAACTTTTTTTTAAATGAAAAATTAATACCATTTTTTAATTTTCTTTTATTTTGGTATTGAAAATGGTTTTGATGATGTTTGGATTATATAAATTTGTTTTTTTGATATCTTGTGATTGAAATGTGGAAATGTTATGTTTCCTTTATGCATGTTTTATGTGATATGATTATGTTATCGTTCTTGGGCATTGTTTATAAAGACGGGTGGTTCCGTGATAAACTAAGGGTGGGTGAGCCCGTGATATCTCTCCAATGAATTGAGTAACACGGAGGAGTTAAACTCTAAGGTTTCTTTGAAGAGATTTAGGGAATATATGGTGATGGGTATTCCAAATGTAACCATGATGGTTACTCCCTACGTAATAATGTTATGAATGCCTCAAGTTACCTTTATGTCTTATGTTTTCTATGAGTTATTAATAACCCTTATAATTTAATGAGGTATGTTAAAGTGCTTATGTTTATGAGTAAAGTATGTTTTCAATGATTATTTTGTATACATAGACTAATGTTTTCATTCTGCACTTTTATATCCCTTACTGAGCTTTTTATGCTCATCCCATGTTTTTGAAATGTTTGTCACAGGTCAAGGGAAAGGTACATGATGTGATGATAATGTCGAGGAAGTGTCAAGAAAGAATCCATGTTTTATTCTAAATATGTCTCCTTCGATGGGAAAAGTGAATATTGTCTTTTATGTAACCACTTTTTTTAAATGTGGAATGTAATGCATGATTTAAGATCTAATTCTCTAAAACTCTAAACCTGAAAATATCCTCAATGTGTATTCTTGTAATAACTCAATATTAAGTAATGTTTAAGTCAGGGGCCTTATAATTTAATTTAAAAAAAGTAAAATAATGATAGAATAACTCACTCAGCATCTTTGCTACATTGAAATATCGACAAACCACCCACATAAGGTCCTTGGCACATCCATAGAACCATCCCATTTAATATTAATTAAATAAAGGTTCGATTAACCATAAATTTCATCCAAATTAGGAAAACATCTTAAATTTAATAGGACAAAAACATAACTCAATCAAAATTTATTCCAACAACAATTAGACACCACATATGGTCCTCTTCTAGCCACAACACATGAAATCCTAATCGATTTCACAAGATTCCACCCAGATTTAGTGAAATTGGAACCAAACCCCACCCACCAAACTATAAAAATTACAATTTAGAAACAATATAAAATAAATGAGGAATGTGCTTTCCTAGAATCAAAAAAACACCATAAAAGACCACACCTCCTCAACGATGTCAAAGGGAGGGAAGGGTCGGATGATTCGGCCCTTCAATATGCCTCTTGTCCTAAACCCCAATTGTGAACCTCTAGTTCACACTGTGGAATCCTCAAGGTGAAGAAACCGAAATCCTAAATCAACACTATCACAGAGTCAACTCGTGGTTCATTGTATTAAATGCTTGGATAGTCAGATTATCTCCCCATACAACCTTATTTGGGGTGTGAATGACTTTCACCTGCTTAATTTTAGTAGCTCGACCATCCATCCCTTATCTAATGATTCCATAGGATTACAAATTACAAAACAGATCTTGTTCCCCATTGAAAAATACCATTTAAGGATATTTATACCTTCATAATCCTATCCTGAGTCCTAGTTCTCAAAATTAACCCCTCAAAAACTAAAAACATAAAATTACCCAAAAACATAATGACCTGAAAATCCATGGGGACATACGTAAGAAATATCAGTGCACATCATAAAATATGAATGGGATCCAATGAAGCTGATATCACAACGGATATATCATTAAATAAAATAGAGGATAAGGGATGTTGAAAATTTTGATATATAGGATATCATTAAATACAATATCAAGTAAGACATAATTTTTCTAATTTATAGATAATGATTTTAAATGAATGTTTTATGAAATGTGTATAAATCATGAAAAATATATTTTGATGCGTTTATTTAATTTATAAAACTTTTATCAATTAATTAATTATAATTTTTTTAAAATTTAATAATTAAATGTTTCTAAAACATTTATAAAATAAATATTCCATAATATTAAATTTTATTACTAAAATTCATTTTTGAAATTAAAAGGAATGATTTATAATTTTGATATAAATGGTTTACGTGGAAATTGAAAGTCAAATTTATGAAAAGGATTATAAATTATAAAATAAGGAAAAAATATGATGAAATTTATATATAAATTTTTTGAATTAATCATAACTATTTAATTTGAATTATTCAATCTGAAATGACTTTTTTGAGCAATTATTTAAACCGTTTCAAAAGTAGTTTTGAAAGTTGGTAAGATAAAGTTTTAAATAACAATAAATTTTTATATTTTGAATGTTTACATAATATATGAATAATTCATATATATAATTTTTATGTTCTAGATATCTTATATCTAAACTAAGTGTCATATAATGAATAATATGGAATATTTCATATTGAATATAAAAAAGTATATATATTTATTTATTTATTGAATATCCATAATTCATGAATAAAATTAAAATATTTTATAATTTATTTATTTATAATTTGTTTATAAATTGTTTATATCATGTTTACATTGTTGAATTATTCATTTATTTAATTTATTAACTTATTTATAATTAGTGAATATGATTTTTATATTTTTAATCAAGTTATAATTAATTTTAAGTGTTAAACTGGTTATATTAATTTATATACCTGTATTTAAAGAGGTACATGTTGTGTATCATAATTGATTTAGTTTTCTTCTATCTTGACTTTAACTTTTACTATGTTTTGATAATGAGTTTAAAGTACGATTTTCGTTTATATATATTAGCTATTTGAATTTAATATAATTAAGTTTTCTCTTAAGTAAAGTATCCTTGGTTAGAGGAACTTTTGGTTAGACTACTAACTAACCTAAAGGATTGTGATTTTTTTATGAAAAGTGGGGGTCGACTATTTTTATCTCAAAAATTACTCTTGTGGGGATTGTTTATTTCATATGATTCTAAACCTTTAAAATATAGGGTTTTATATACCTTATACATAGAATTGATTTTTATATTTATAAATATAGTTGGATTTTAATTGTTTTTAGTAACACAAGCAATGAGTTATGTAAAGAGCATTAACATTGTGTGATCACACTGATTTGGTGGATGGAATAGGGTCCTAAAATAACCATTACAATAATGTATACAGGAAAAGAGAATAAAATGAGATACAATGGTGATATGATATCCCCTAAAAAATAATAAGTTTCAAATTACATATAAATAAAACACTTTTCAAGACCTCAATCATCCAACTAGGTAGGTCATTCCAAAGTTCCATGAACATAGATTATCTTAGATATGGAATGAATGTTATGGGTGGCCCTAATAGGATTAGTTTAAATTTTTTGGTGTTTAATTTAGGTTACACATAGATGGTAGACCCTAATAGGATGTGGTTACTAAATGAATAGTGTTGATTTCATCCATATGATGGGTTAGGTTAAGTGTTAACTACTCAAATATTCAGGGGTCATATATTATATAATTAAAATTCTGGTATCCTTAAATAGCTAATTTCTTATAAAAATTACACAACAAAATATTCTCATGTAAGGAAATTAGTGTTATTTTATAACATAAAGGTGTTTTTGTATCTTATCATTATATTCTAAAAACATATAGTGTCTTAGTGACAAGTGGGAGAATATTTGAACTTAAACAAGTTAAAGTAAAAAAACAGAAGATTATACCATTCAAAATTTAAAGTGAATATCACTAAATATATTAAAATATTTTAGTATATATTATTAATGAAAAATGTTTAAATTAACATTTATTTACTATACCAAAGTTAATGTAAATTTATATTTTTTGATTGTTTAGGATGTATTGGTAAATATAAAGAAATGTAAATATTTAAATTAGTTACCAAATGATTTCAAGGAAATTATTTTATTTAAATGATTCTAAGAATGAAAATGATTGTGGGCATAGAAATAGTTATAAGTAAACCATAGAATTTATTAACATGGAAAAATTTGTTATTATAAAGTAAAGGAGTTAGAATGCTTGTTTAACTAGTTGAACATTACGAATTTTATTCTTAAGACACATCATTATTAAAACAAGATTTCTTCATAGTTTTTATTCTCTAAAGGGGTTTAGTTTATAGGATTTTATCAGATGTTTATATGGTGATGTGGAAGGAATTACGTAGAGATATAATGATTTTAACAAATCCCCAAAAGTGTAGAAAGTATAATTTCGTTTTTTTGTTCTATCATATGATATATTATTAGTTATGAGGTTGTATAGAGTTTTGTTCATATTAATAAAGGAGTTTATTGAAGTAAAATGTATCATTTTATGCAAAAACAAATTTACATGGATATTATTTTACATTTGTTTCATACATTACACGGTGTAAATTGATAATTAAACTATCAAATTATGACATTAACTTATTCCTATCTGATGTATATTAAGTATTGTTATTGTTTTTATGAAATATAAATGTTACAATGATTTAAATTCTTGAATTGAGATACAGAATATGGTTATGAGGCACAAAAATAGTTTTGTGTTCTTGATGAGCCCCAAGTGTACCACATGGAGTGTTATAAATTATGTCTTTGGTTTGATAATTGTGTATGTTTCAATTTTTCCCTAATACCATATATTAGTGGGATAAAAAGCATAATTTCCATTATAATATTTTTCCTTTCATATGAAATCCATAATTTAGAGGTAATCTTAGGGTTGTTGGGTATGTTTTTGATCATGTCATTGATTAGAGTTTAACCAAGATGGGATTTTTCCTCTTTTATTATCAGTATTTAATATGTTCCCTTTATTGAGATATACTAAGGATGTGTATGACCATACCTAGATAAGATATATGATGTACTTGTCTATTGATGAGGGGGATGTGATGTGTTTACCAATAAAAGTGAATGGCATGGGATGTATTCATTGATTAGGTCAATATATACATAGATAATTTATAATTTATTAATATGTATATGGGATTAACAATACTTCATTTACCATGGTCACATAATTTATTTCAAAAAGGTAACATAGGAAAATAAATGCCTGCATATGATGTAACTGGTGGACATAGGTAAAAAACACATGTGATGAGTGAAGATCATGCGAGATCGCTTTGTTTATTTAATAGAATTGATTCTTGGTTGAGGTAAATCTTTTCTTATATTTATATATATATATGAATTTATATTTATTTTATAAGAAAAGGGTCTTGTGGGGTCACACATTATTCTTGACTTAATGGATATTGAGTTTTACACATAGAGTTTCTCTAAAATTGTTTTAGAGTTTATCCAAAATTAATTTTGGATAGGTATTCATAGAGTATTTCATATGATGTGACACAATGTGAATTTGATGATATATTAACAATAATTTTCTGGAAATATCCAAAATATGTTTTAAATATGATTTCAAAAGTCATCGTATATGCTATAATATAAGGTGAAACAATACTAATGTTATAAGACTTTAATGCAACTATATGATTAAAAAAATGTGACATGAACACTTAAACACATAAGATATGTTTTTACTATATAGTATAGTATGGTATATGAATATCATAAGGAATTATTTTACATTTTTTATTCTAAATTTTAGTATATTATTGCATGTACCAAAATATTGACAATCATAGTGTATGATTACTATGGAATTATATTATTAACATTTCAGTTGAACATTAAGGGTTAATTTTTTGTTCTTCCACATTGCATATCGTAAATAAGCATGTCTCATAAAACTGAATCATATGAAAGGATAAAACTAGCATTTTTATAATAAATAAATAAATGGTAAGTTAATAAATCATACAATTCATAACATATAATTTAATTTATAAATGTTCAGGAATGTCCTAAGGGATGTAAAATAAGGTGCTCACCATCATATAGAGATCATGTGGACCTTTTGGAATCCTTAGTTGATTCACACTTCCATTCATGTAATATCTCCCTCATTCACCCTTTTCATTGATATGAACTATCATGTCATGGAGTGAACAATAGTCTCTTCTATACAATAGTTGATTCCCATGGATGCACTATTGGGGGGAGATTTATTTAGCTACCACTAAGGTTTCATTACCAAACCACTTTGATGAAGGAAGGAATTTATTCTCATCAATGCATGGTAAATGTTAGTTATTTATTTTATTTATATCACTATTTCCATTTGATGAATGTAATATATTTGGAATAAGGATTTATTATTGTTTCCACTACATTGTTTGAGTGTTAATTGATCCTCAAACGCTAAAAAATATGTCCTTTCTATATAAAATAGAAAGTTATTACATATATAGAATTGAAATTTGAATTATAATCAAATTTCTTGTCTATTATCCTATTTTACTTCATGTTTCCACCATTTTAATTAAATTTTTTTAATAGAGATCGGTGGAAAATTCCAAAAGAAAATTTTAGGGTGGTCTAAAATGGTAGTTCCCAAGAGAATACCCATGCATAATAAAAATATAATCTAGGGGTAGAGAACCAATTTTGGAGTGAAAATTGATACTATTATCTTTAAATCTTTTAATGGAGAGGAAATTATAAACCATGTTTCCCTTATGTCAGATATGATGAATCATTTCATCATGATTGAATAATGTTGTCTCTCTTTCTACACTTCTAGTGACATTTCCAACTCTAAAAATTTCCCTTAACCCTTTCTACTATTTGTTAAAAATCATTATCTCTAATATTTACATAAAAATAAAAGGTATTAAAATATAACATATCATTATATTTTAATTATACACCACTATTTTTATTTGTTTCTTCTTCTAAGAGGCTCTTCAAATCAACCCCATTCTATAAAAGTGATCTAATGAGGTCATATATTAAGTTCCCTTTAATTCCCTTTCTTCTATCATTAGAAACCTTATTGGTAGTATATTTATTAAATAAGGTTTAATGTCTACATTCCACCATCATTGAATCCTCAAATTAGTATCCTAGTGCATTATTTTCATTCATAATCTTTATGAATCTATGTAAAATCATATCCACTATCACTTTCTTGTTTATTTTGATTTCTTGGAATTCTATAAATAATTCCATGCTTAGTTATATATAGTTTTTTACTGTCATAGTGTGTCACTTGTATAATTTTACAAATAGCATAAACTATCTTACAAGATAAAACATGAATAAACACATTATAATTTATATAAAAAATAAATAATTTTAATAACTTTATTATTTTAAATATATTAAGTTCTATAACCATTCATAGTATCTAAATAATCTTATGAGAGTTTATTAGGTTTCATTATGCATGTTCATTAATCAATTCATAGATTATTCAAATATGTGTCCATACATGTCTTTTAATAACTATAGTCATTACCTTCAAATTAAGGTTTTCTATTTCTAGCCCAATAAATATTCCTAACTTGACCGTTCATGGAAAAAATTATTTCCCTAATATAGTTAAATTTAAATGGTGGGATTAGTAATAAAACAAATATATACAATAAATAATGGTAATCTAACACCAATTTATATCCTATATATGCAACAAACTGAACATATTCATCTATTTGATGTTTTCCCAAATCAGTATGTCACTATCCTGAAGAGTGTTCCTAATCCCTATGGTTCAGAAACTGGTGCTTGGTTATTATAGGAATACACTTGGGAATGGTTTTTCACAATAATCATAGATAAATAAATATAAAAAACAGTGAAAAATCAATATAACCCATTCGTATATCGGACATCTATGAAAAAAACAGATAAGTTGGAATAAACAAATTAGTAAAGAAAAGTAAACTGACAATCCCTCTCCTCACCCCCAGTCTCCCTACCCTGTGAGGAAAAATGAATCAACCTCTAGTGAACTCTCGACATCCCAAATATTTATAGATACCCTTCATCTTTATAATATAGTAAGATTATAATTTTCTAAATTAAACCAAATAAAATGTCACATATTAGGAATTATAAAAAAAATTAAATAAGGTCCTACCAAAATAGGTAATATGAAACATAGGAAAAATATGGTAAAATAAATCGCTCACCTTAAATTCCTAGATAAATAAATTCTCAAAGAGTGGTCTGAAGAATAACTAAAAACCTCTAACTATGATAGTATAAAAAATTTTAATTAAATCAAGTAGAATATTGTGTAAAGAGTTATCATGTGATGATTGGGTCCGCCAGCGAAACCCTAGCGATGCCTCTTCCCTGGAAGTGATGGCGGTGCTCAAAGCTTCGGCTCCTCCCCCCTTTGCGGGGGAGACAGCTTCGTCTTCACTCGGAAGAGAAGGGGCACCTTTTTTGCCCTTCTCCAGCCCTAATTTTCTTCCACCATTTCTGAATGTGTCTGTAAGACCCAAAGTCCCTACTCTTCTCGATGGAATCCCCGACCTTCATATTTTGACTTCGGAGTTCACGGAGTCCTCAGCGCATCTTAATCTCACTTTGATTGCTCGCTTCAAACAGAGGAGGCCTTCTGTTGACACCTTCGACAGGTTCATTTTTTCATCTTGGGATATCTAAGAAAGGGAGGTTGTTGGTTTATTGGATAGTCTACACATCATGATTCGGTTCAAATCGGAGGAGGATCTTATCAAAGCTGGTCCGCGACACCTCGCAGCTGCAACGAGATTCATTTCTTCGTCCTGTGTTGGTCATTCGAATTCCATAGGGATCGTGATCCTCCCTCGGCGGTGGTTTGGGTAAGCTTTCCCAACCTCCTATTACCTTTTCAAAATCCTTCTATTATCAGATTGTTGGGTAACCTCGTCGAGATGTTTTTATGTGCGGATAGCTGAATGGCGGCAGTGTGCCACCCGATTAATCCCAGCGTCTGCGTTGAAGTTGATACCTCCTGGACTCTTTTTGACTATTTTTGGATTACCATCGGAGATTAATATAGATGTAATAAAAGGGTCATTTATGAAAATTGGGTTGATTTTTGTTCATCTTGTAATCACCTGGGTCATTCTATGGAGGTTTTCTGAAGGATACCGTCAACCCAGGTATCGACAATGAGGGAGGAAGGTTCCAAAGTTAATGAACCTGTAGTGCTCGGGGGGGTTCAGTTCAGAGGGAGCAAGGTCCAGAATGCTGCAGCGGGATGCAGTCACCACGTCTATTGGAGCAGGATGCTTCGGAGGGAGTTTTCAAGGAGCCTGTATCTCATTCCCTTGGTCTTGTAATGAAGGAAGGATCGGGTATCAATCCAACGATGTCTGAAGTTTTTAAAAGGTTGAGACAGAATTTGGAAGGGCCTTCCAGGTAGTTTTCACGGAAGGGGGACACTAATTCTCATGAGGAGAGGAATGAAGAACCTAAAAAGAACAGAACTACGAGGGAGATTGAACAATTGGTTGATAGGAAAGGGGTTGTGACTACTATGGAGGTTCCCAGTTCTATCAGGATCTGAGAATATGGCGGTCCTTCTCTACCGGTGAGATCTCCTCTGCAGGTGAGCAACAGTTTTGATAGTCTCTCGGAAGTTGGTTTGGTTTCTGGTCTTGTGGAATCCTTTCTCGAAGGTGTGGATGAGGGTGACCAGTAGAATCCAATGTCTGGAAGGGGGGTCGTGAGGAGTCTTCTATTCTGGTGGAAGAGCTTCCCAACTGGGCATCTGGATTCTTGAATGGCAAAGAAGAGGGTATTAATATAGTGCAATAGGTTGAAGGGATGAACTCTCCTAATGGAAATGGAGATGAGGTTCAGTGTCTTTTTATGATTAAAGGCAACACACCTAGAATGAGGAAGGGCAAGGAAAAGGGAGACAAGGAATCTGTGTCAGTGATCCATTTTGGAAGGAGAGGGTATGCATCCAGGGGAGACAAAGAAAATCTGAGTGAATTTGGCCCTTGATCCTTTAGCGATATAGTTCAAGGTGGGAAAATGAAGATGAATGAAGACATGGGAATGTTGTTGGCTTTACCAAGAAGTAAAACAAGGAAAGATTACTCTTATCTACTGTGCCCGGTGATTACTAGAGCATCTTCCAAGCGTGATCGAGGAGTGATCCTGGCATTTTAAAAAAACAGTATATCCATACAACTGAGCCCAGAGCAGTGCTCTCCGGATCAAATGACGAGCCAGGTCCAAGGCGATACCCTTTGGAGGCATTATAAACCAGCTTCTGAATGGGAATCGGCCACTATGGAGGAGGACTCACGTGTTGGGTGTGGTGATGAGTATGGTTATTATGATTATTAGCGGTTGTGCTGGTTGTTCTTGTTGTCTTTTCTAGTGATCTTAACGGTTGGTTGTGTCAGTTTTGTCCTTGTGCGGTTGTGATCCATGGTTTCTCACTTTCCCTAAAAGTGTTTGGAAATAAAAAAATTAAGTTTCAGTATAAAAAAAAAGATAGTATAATATGAAGCAAAAAATAACTCATTAGGCCACCACAACTCATCGAATCAATGCAAAACCCTTAGTAAAATATTTTAAAAAATCTTGTCTAAAAATAAGGTATAAATTAGGTTTTTACATGATTTATAAAAAAAAGAAAAATTGGCATTATAAAATAACTAAACTTTTATAAAATTAAAAACAAGAATAATTAAACATTATAAATTAATATTTTTGACTAAGTAAATGGGCATTTAAACCATCGAAAAAATCAAGGAAAATTTTTCCCTCTTCCCAAGCATCCCAAAAAACACTATTTTCATAAAACATTTCAAGGTAAACCATTTCTTAAAAACTATTTTAATATAATCAAATTCGTTTTTCTTTATAAGCCACACTTTCAAACCTTAGGAACATAACCCATTTGAAATTTAATCAAAATCATTTACACAAGGTGATGCATGAGTCATATATATGCATCAAGTAATAAAATAAAATCATTAAAAATATTATAATCATGCAATAGTTTTATTTTTAATATTAACAAGGTAAAAACATTCGAATCATAAAACAAATCCCCTGATGTGTTTACAAATTACCTATAACCATCATCCCAAGGATATGGTAATACAATACCTAAAATGATGATAAGGAACCTAGTTCATCACTACTAAACCTATCAACATCCCTAGTAGAATCCTCATACTAAAAAGATATAGACATCTGAAGAAAAAAACACTACCATGGACTATAAATAGGATTCTAGCTCACGACCCGCTACCCTCTCACTATAACTGATGGGGTATATCCAAGAAACATTCCCTATATATCGCAATAGTATACATTAGGTGTTACTCTCATAGAGGTAACATATTATATTCCTAGGAATCTCATGAAAATTAAAATATAGGTGAGTGTTGGTTAGAGTGGATACTCAAGATGGGGGGTGAATTGAGTTCCAACTAAATTTTTTTGTTAAAATGATTTCTATTAAAATCCCCCAAATTAAATAATAAGATAAACTGTAGATAATTTATAAAGATTTAAAGGTTTCAATTAGTTTCTCAAAGATTGATTATTTCTTAGTTAACTTAATCTGAAGATTAATTTATCTATTGAAACTAATTTACTGGATAAAAAAAATTACAAACACTTTCTAGTTTAACTATCAGAGTTACTTCAAAATAGATTTGTATTCAAAGTAATTAGAAGTAGAATATTCAATATAGTTTTAACTAAAATAAACATAAATAGCAGTTTTAACCAAGAGGTTCAGTTTAAAGCTGAGACTTAGTCCTCTCAAATAGTTTTATAAAACTTTGATCCACACCCTGGATCGGGGTTAACAACAGTACTCAGACTGTCCAGGTCCTTAGACCTCTACCACATTTCTATGTGGGAAAAAAAACAATAGCACACATGCAATCTAGGTCACACTTGACCTCTACCACTATCCACAGTTTGAGATAAGAGTGTAAGGGAAATATTGAGTGAGGATTTAGAAATCCTCCAGTCTAGCACAGGAGACAGAGTGTGTTTAAAATATAGAGCACACACTACTCAAAATGTAAATAAATGAAACACAATAGATCTAAACAAATAGAGATGAGTTTAGAATTCTCTATGTGTTTTGAGTGATGCTCTGGACTCCTTGGATTGAATACAGATGAAGCATTGAGTCCCTCTCTGTTTTTAGTCAAGAAAAACAGATTTTCATTCTTGTATTTGACTTCCAGGTCTAGGTTGATCAGCTTGATCAGGATGAGTGTAGGTGAACTCGTTGAAGATCTTTTCACCATGAGTGATCAAGTTCTATAGATTTTTAATGTATCCTTCCTTGTTATTCTATTCATGTAAGTCCTTGTGTATCTCCATAAGGTTGTTTCGTATGTGCATGGAAAGAATGATCGTTTCTTGTACTACATCATTGCTTTCGAGGTTCTCCTTTATATACCTCCATCTCCGATAATGTAAATGATTACCTTTTTACATGTACGAGGTACGGTTTCTTGACATGCCAACAACTATCCTTAATTAATAGCAGATGTATTAAAAACATCAAATATAACCATTTCTAAATAAACAAATAGAAATTGGTTTTAGAGAAATAGTGACTGGTTTTAATTAGATGCTCTTTGTATCAGTAATCTTCTAGCAGTGTACATATAACGGTAGGTCTTGCATCAGTAGATGTTAGTCTCTATAACAGTATCTCACTTGAATCGGTAGCTCCTTCTATCGGTAGCTCCTTCTGTCAGTAGCTCCTTCTATCGGTATCTCCTTCTCTCAATACCTCCTTCTATCAGTAGCTCCTTCTATCGGTATCTCCTTTTATCGGTATCTCCTTCTATCGGAAGCTCCTTCTATCGATAACTCCTTCTATCGGTATATCCTTCTATCGGTAAACTTTATGTATCAGTGACCCATACCAGTGAGATTGTATCGGTGGACTTCTTAATGGTGGTGGTTACTCTGTATCGGTCGACTTTTGTAAACCAGTAGAATTATTCTATCATTAGCTCAGTTATAATGGTAATTTTCTGTCTGTATCAGTCAACTTGTATCGATAGCTATCTGTCTATACCGGTGGTTGTGTATCAGTGACCTTGTGTCGCAGGAATCTTGGTCTATCATTGACCTTTACTTATTGGTAGACTATGTACTAGTAGGTCTGTCTGTCTATTTCTATCAGTATCTTGTATTGGTAGGTCTGTATCAGTGACTCAAAAACTTAATATTTATCAGTTCTATGCAATTCATATTCATATTGAGTTAGTAACATTTCTAATCATGTATAAACAACGATAACCATTTATTAACAAATTCCAATGATAATTTTGATATTTTATCAACTTAAAAATATGATGTCACAGGTTTAAAGAATAATTAATATAAAGATAAACATTATTTGGGATTATCAAAGCATATTGAAACATAATTGAGATTATCAAAACAGCTGAGGTCAACAATCTCCCTTTTTTTAATAGAACCAAATTATGATATTATAATCCAAAATAATCAGTAATGTATCAGTATAAAATACAATGGTTTTTATGCCTCAGTGTGAGTAATGACATTTGAAAATGTGAGATTTTAAATGTATCAGAGGTAAAGCTATAAAAAAATGTACCAAAGGTAAAATATATTAGGATTCATATCAATAGAATATATTAGGCTTCATATTTCTCCCCATTTGTACAACAGATATACCCCACTATATCAGAGGTAGAGTTATAAAAAATGTACTAGAGGTATTAAAATATTATGCTCATATTTCTCCCACTCTGTGATTAGAAAAAAGTAGTAAAAAAGGATGAGGAAAAAAGAGAATAAGATCATTTATATTTCTTGGGGAAAAAAGTACAGAGAAATACAAAAGTGAGGCAAAAAGAATACAAGTGATTCCTATCAAATGTCTGAGCCACTATTCAGTCCACCTCCTCAGCATGTGATTTTCCATTGGGATCAGAAGAGGATTCAGGCTAGGTGGATGTATTTAGAGGCTTAGGAACATCAAAGATGATCAATGGAGGTTGAGCTACTGATACAGTGCCTGGCCAATGCTGTGTATCTCTCTGAGTGATCATAGGAGTGAGACTTCGAATTGCTTGGGCTGGAGTCATCTAAGGGATGAAGGCAGACTGAGTAGAGGCAGGAAAAGCTGGAGGTATAATGATAGGTGTACTGTCCACATGAAAAAATGGCAGCAACATATTCCTAAATTCCATTATGATTTCTCCTCCTCTTTCCATAGCATAAATGAAGTCATCATTTTTATCCATAAATTTATCAAGAGCAGGAGTAAACTCCCTCAACTTTCTTATTTGTTCTCTGAAAGGTTGAGTGACTGGGGGTAGCTTCATGTTTTCTAACAAATTCTTGAAATAATTGTTCAACTGATGCTTAGTATAGATCCTTTAGAAATAGAAATCCACTTTTTCTTTGAACACTTTTTGAGAAGAAGTGGCATCTCTCATAAAATTCTGAACAATTAGCCCTATATCCCTAGTCGTAGTCACCACTTGGGTCAAGGTAGTAGAGTCTACAGAGCCACTGGTAGAAGGCTTCCCAATCTCTTCTCTTATCACAGCTCGAATTTGATCAATATCCAAATAATACCTGGTAGAACTTAGAGGTGAAATAGTAAAGTCTACTATTTCCTTAAATGATTTATTCAGCCCACTTATGAGATTTTTCACAAGAGAGTCCTGGGTGATGACATGTTGTTCCATGGAAGTATTAAATTCCTCAAAAACTGATACCATATGGCCAACTACACTTTTCAAAAAAGCCAAGTCTTTTTCTTCTTGAGATTTCGAGCTCATATAGGATTACATAGAGAGAACTGATTTCTTTGGAGATTCAACATCCTCTACCAATCTTGAAACATGATTCTAGCAGGCCTTGACTTCATCCAAAACACCAGGTACTGATTCAGTCATCACAGACTAAATAGAATATATTAAAGAGGTTTCCATTATTTTCATTTCTTCCACAAAACTGGCCCAGAGATCAGACTTCAACTAGTTTAAATTAGATTTTCATACCATGTCCTCAGGTAAAAACTCAGATAGAATATTATAGTTAACTTATGGTCTATTGATGGGTGTCTCATCTTCTGAGTCAGGATATTCCAACCCAAAAACTACAAAACCTAGGTCTTGTACCCAGTCATCAATCTCAACAGCTACTGAAACATTACCAGGTCTTGTTGGATGCTCCCCCTCAATTTGTGCATTATCCTGTATATGAATAGAAATAGCACCCTCAGTAGCAAAGTCTTCCTTAGAACAATTCTCCACAACCATTTCCACATCTCCAATATGAGGCTAATCAGGAATGGGTGCAAGTTCTTCCATCTCAACCAGAACAACCTCTATAGGCACATCAGTACATCCAATCAACGGACTCAAACTCAAGGTGGCCTCATCTGAGCTATCAGAAACATGTTATCCACTTTCATGGACTTATTAATCTTTATTTGTAGAAAACTGGTCTTCCTCATCAATATGGGATTTTTCATTTCTTACTCCCAACATAGTTTCCATTTTAGATGACACAACTTCAGCAACTGGACTTGGAGGCAAGTCTGGATCGCTTCCATCAGCAATAGAGGTATCCTCCTCATCAGTATCATCACTATACTGAGGTTCCTCTTCATCAGGTCCTAGACCTATATCCCTTACATCCTTAGGTCTATAAGGGTGATCCACATGACTAATACTACCCAAACGACCATGCTAATTCTCTTCATGAGATATTCCTTTAGGGAATTGGTTTGCATAATGCTCGTACATTCAACATTTAAAACATTTAACCATTGTTGATGCCTTAACAATACTATTATCCTTGCCCATAGTGTTAATTGAACCTTTTCTTTTGCAATTACTGGCTTTGTGTCCTTATTTTCCACATCCAAAGCATCTTCCAGTTCCTTTGAAACAATCTCCTTGATGCCTCTTCCCATATGATTTACATGAGGGAAATTTAACTTTCTTTCCTCCATGATCATCATGAAACTCCATATTTCTCTTATTAGCTGAGTCGGGATACTTACCAAAGTTGAGATTATTAATCATATTATGATATTGCTGATTTGGCATAATAATGATATGTGGACTTCCAGATCCAATTTCATTTGGTTTCTCATGAACAATATCATTCCATTGTCCATCATATCCTCCATTATCATGAATCTTCCGATTTCCAGCCATTTTCTATTACCCATAAAGAATAGTGTGAGTGGAAAAAATCATACTAGGAATAAAACATAATAAAGGGGGAGTACCTTCAATATCTAACATCTTAGGTTTAATTCTAAGATTGTTACTATAATTCTAGGACTATAAACTATACTTATACTTAACCTTAGGGACATCCCTAGAAAAACCTTAGAAATATCTCTAGGGATCTCACTAAACTTTTCACATCCTAGTTTCCAAAGGTTAACTAAACCTTTCCTCTGATACCAATTGTAGCGGTCTGGAATTACTTCTAGTGGACTATAATTGATACCTATCAGGGCACTCCATGGGTGGCTACACCCCCTGGGCGGGACACACCACCATCCCCAGTGGCAGCCATTTCCTCATAAATCCCTTGGGCGGAGAGCCATGCTTCGTCCAACACTCACATATGATAGATCCCAAGGATCGGATACATTCCAACCTCCCTCTGATACAAACTGTAGAGACCCAAATCTTGACATACATGGACATTACATTACTTTTTTATAATACCTAATACATAATGAAAAAAGACACACTAGGACCGAAATAGTTTAGTGTCTTTAGAAAATTGGAAAATAATCTTCTAATCGTGGTGAAAGATATTCAACATCTCCCATAAAGATCTTCCCCTTTTGTTTTCTTACCTAAACCCTTTCTTTAAATCCTGGGAAAAAAACATATAAAGGTTGAGCTCAAATGCTCAGTAAGGGTTAGAATAGAGTACATAAAACAATCCATAAACATTTGAATGCAAAAACTTGAACATAAAATCTAAACATCAAAATCATGAGCAACGACATAAATCTTGGAAGTACACAAGGCATAGATCATAAAGGAAAGTTAATAATGATGAAATAGAATGGTAATAAAACATGTAATTGTGGAATCCATTAAGCACATGTTATGATTTCCATAGTAGCCAAGGCATTGCTTCCAAGACCATCTTAGTGGACAAATTCCCATTCTGAATCGAGTTCACTCCTCGTTCCAGTCCTGTAACACTGAACCGGATTAACTTACCATTCCATCCATGTCTATCTCATGAGATATAAATCTTTACCCAATGCATTGGAGGGAGATATAGGTCCCACCCATCTCATAATGAAATCATTCTTACTTGTACCACAAAATAAACATACATCATTCATAATAACCCAACGAATAAAATGGGTTTCCTAAACATCATCCCATTATCACATAATCCATATAAAAAAATGGATATCATTTCATAATAAGAAAATAGAAACCATGTAAATATTAGGTACATTAAACTTGAAACATACACATATGGAATAATTTCATCTTAGATGGAAAATGGTTTTGATAAAACACTTGAAATAAATTGTTGAGGAAAATATCCTTTCTTCTTCAAAATCAATTTCTTTTCACAAAACCTCGTGAAATTTTAAAATAAATAGATTTTGTTGAAAATAGTCATGAAATATTTTTGAGAAATCTTCATGAAAATAAGGATTTATAAAACCGTAAAAATCCTTTCATGCCGTATAATTTAAAAAAACATTCTTCTCGTACTTTTTCTAGAAAAGTCAAAAAAGTACCTCGTAATGTAAACATAAAAAAGATTCCTTAAAAACCATGTAGTAAAAGTAAAAAATGGGTAAAAATGACTTTAAACATACATGAAACCATTTTTAGAAAATAGGGACATGGATGATAAATATAAACCCAGTAAATACATACGAATAAAGAATATCGGATAAGAATGAAATTGGAATAATTATCCCTTACCTTAGGTCCAATTTGCTTTGTACGTGTCCAAACATCCTGTATAATGATTTAAATAAGGTCATTAACTTATTACATAATTATATTCATTTTTATGATATCATATATGGTTTACTTATGACTTTATATTACCCGTTCTTTTGTAAATTCCATGATAAAGCAGCATTTTGGGTAAAATCGTTTCATTTATCGTACATGTTTCGACTTGTTGTTCTTCATATTATTACTTATATACTAATTTACATAATTACAGAATGTAAAACATGATTTATATATAATATATATTCATAATATACATATATATATGATATATCAATAAATGGAATGAAATACACCGTTAATGGAGACGGTAGGTCGTACGTACGCATGAACGCTGTTTTCGTTTCCTTATTGAATTGAATGGAATTAAGTAGATGACATACATATATATATAAATAAATCTAGTAGAAATATTATGTCATATATTTCATGATTAATTATTATATATACTTTATAATCATTCTTGAATTGTTAACATGGAAAATGAATTTCATCGCGTCGTGGAGACGGTAATCCGTACGTACGCACGAGCAATGATATCGTTCCTATATTTATTGAATGCAATTGGAATGGATTATATAATATCTTAGAATTAGTATGATGTTATAATAACCATATATATTTATTCTTTACACCATTATACCCATCCAAATAAGGTGGTGGTGGAAAAACAGATTACACCACGGCGTGGAGACGGTATTCCGTACGTACGCACGCGCAGTGATTTCGTTTTCCGTAGGATGTATAGAAGGTGAAATAGGGTTGTTTAATATTTATAATAACATACCATTATATGAGTGATACTGATGTTATTACTTCATAATGAAACAACTAAAGAAGAGGAAGTAGAAGAAGAAATAAATTTGAAATAATCGGTAACGGATATTACCTCTTCTTCAACACGCCTCTTTGAAACCTCCTCTTAGGGCACTAAAATTGGTCTTTGAAGAAGACCAGGACCTCTAGAATATTACTAGGAAAGTGGAGAAGAGAACTTTTCAGGGGTTGGCCGAGTTGGAAGGCTCAAAGTGCTGTTAGGAGAAGAGGTAGGAGGTGCCCTTTTATAAGGGAGGATAGGGGCACCTTAGGAAAACTTAAAATATTATTTTATTATAAAGTCATATTCGGTTTTTAATAGCTCCAAATTGATTTATTTATAAGATAAGGTGGTTATGGGTCCAAATCCTCACAAAAAATAGATTTTAGACATGTTTAGGTTACAATTTTAACCTTATCATTTAGATTTAACTCTAAGTTAAATAATTTAACTTTTACCGTGTCTTCTTGTTTTCTTACACTATAAGGTTAATAAACTTACTATAACAAGCGAAACGAACCCCAAGTTGTTTATTATTAATATATATAAAATTATATAAGTAATTTGGCTGATCCTTAGATTTTTAAGAATAAAATAACAATTAATAATATAATATTTATTTTAAAAACTATTTTATGTCAATTTTGACACTATTTGGTAATTGATTTTTGTGAAAATCATAACAGCATGATTAGTTTGAAAAAAGTTAATTAAATCAATACTAAAAGATCATATTAACCTAGAAAAGTAGTTTAATTCATAAAAAGTCTCAAATTATATTTATTTGGGTATTTATAATATAAATTATGTCAATATTTCATTAATAAGATAATTACTGCATCATCATTGTGTCATAAATAAATTAAATTATTTAATGTCTAAAAATTATAAATAAAAAACCATTATGTAGGAAATATTTTAATATTTCTAATGAATATTTATATTCGAATTTATCTTATGTATAACCGTATATTAAAAATGTTTTAGTTATGAAACTTTGATTTTAACTATTTTAACTATTCTTTAAATAAAATAATATTAAATGTCCTAATCTAATCCAAGTGGGCCTTAATGGTCATATTTTATTCCTAAGGTTTTTTTGGTCGAATTACACTTATCCAATAGAATTAGGACATGTTTTAGGGTAATAATAATATCATTTTTACCCTTAATTACCCTATTTACTTTTAACCATGGTAAATAAAAGTAAAAAGTTACTATTCACCAAAAATTATTTTCATCTCATTGAACCACATTTTAGTCCTTGATATTAACCGTGTCTTTCGGATTTTCGGAATTCCACTCACAGAAGCGGTAAAATTATGTTTTATATGAATTTCCAAATTCTCGTAAGAGGTGGGTAAAAGACGGTGAAAATTTCAATAAAATTTTTATATATCTAAAATTATTATAAAATGACTCCAATGAATTATATTGAAATTATATAGGTATTATGTATCAATTTTTACCGAAAATAAATTTAAATAAATAATTATTTAAATAAAAAGTTAGTTTTTGAATAGTAACCCAGTGTTTTCACTATTCATCAAAAATTGAAGGTTTTCAGAAAAATACCAAAAATTTACCCTAGGCTAATTTCGATATTCCGAATCCAAAAATTAAGACCATTTTGAAATATAAAATTTCAAAAAGTGGGTATTACTATTCATAATGCCTAGTTCATAATAATATTATAATAATATCTCGTTTAGAGAAACTTGGTATTGCGTATTACACATGCTATCGAAGAAGGTCTTGATTCTGTGTTATGCAAACCAAGTCAGGGTTGTGTGTAGTGAAAGATCCATTTGGTGTTGCGTATAATGTAATAAAAACTTATTTCATTTATGCATTAGACAAAATCTATACTTAATGTTGCGTAGAATAATTTCTACAAAACAAACTTGAAATTGTCTGTAACACTTGCCAAGAATAGTGTTTCGTATACTGCAAGCTAATATGGTGTTGTGTATAGTACAAACTAATCTTGGTGTACAATAGAAAAATTAAAAATAATATATCTCATAAAATCTCAGGGTGTTACATTCTACCCCCCTTAAAATGAATTTCGCCCTCGAAATTCGTCGGGGTTATAAATGGTTTTCTACTCGAAAGTTTCTTTAATTGAAACCCACGTCGTAAAATGGTATACCAAAACTTAACTTTAAAAACTAAAGTATGAAACGTAACGGTTTCCCAAATTAACTAATCACTGGGTTTCCACATAGGATAACATAGGTGAAAATATGGATATGGAATAGAAATCTAACCATCAAGTTCTGATGGAGAGTGGTAGAGAACATGGCTATGAAAAATCCAACTATCACAAAGCCATAAATTTGTGATGATCTAAGGTAGCATCTGAATCATCGGGTATGAGAGTACTAGAACAACATTTTTGGTTTCCAATATCATTTACCTAAAGCTGAAGAATTTGAATTAGAAGAAATACTTACTTTATTTCGGTATAATCTCACCGTTGTTCGTGCCTTGAACAATTTCCACTTCATCTCTTAAATAAATAAACTTGAATTTTTCATTCATGATGTGTTAGGAGATCATGTGATAGAATGATGGGTCATTCCATCTGTCTCAAAGAAAAGGTTAGAAAAAGTTATCAAAAATACATAAGTCCATTTATAGTGATATTAATCATATATGGTTCCTAAAATGGACTTATACTTCATATATCATACTTCTTAATATAATAAAACTGGTTTCTACTAAACAGGTACTTCCTGTAGGCCAGTGGTAGGCGATAAAGGCATGTTGCACTTTGGTTGTGGGTTCGATTACCACAGTCTTGTCCGACGCGACGGGTGGTTGCTCATCCTATGGGTTGTCCTTTTTCTAAAAGTACATTATTATAACATCCCATAAATAATATCGAAAAAAAAGTTCTAGCCTTAAACAATACTAACTTATGTCCAACATAATCCATTCCAATCTTTAGGATTATCCAAAATACTTCTATCCAAGATTATAGTATAAAGAAAACAATTACTAGAAATTTCATCTACCGAGCATGTGAATACCATCATTTATCCCCGATATATCTTGCTGATCACATTCCAATCAGGTGAATACCTTAATCATGTATTCTCTTGAAAAATGAATACCCATTGAACCTTAGCGAAAACATGAATGCTGTCAAAAGTTAACTCTTTCCACATACTAAAATCCCAAAAATTCGATATACTCAAACCATGATATCACTTTGTCCTTATATAATTCATTATCTCATTAATACTATCAAACATTTCATTATCTCTTTAGCACTTCTTTATGCGCATATTAGGTGCTTTCCAAAAATATCTGAATAACCTTTCATGGTTACTGGTACCATTCAACATATACTTCCAAATACTTTAGTAAAAACAGTAGTGTAAAAATCCTTAGATGATTCTTTATTCCATAGTACCATTAAATTACCTCTACAACATAACACTTGATAAATATACAATCATTTCACTACCTTCTTAAACCACTGACTAAGCTTCATCATTTTATTCCTCAACACTTCTTTCATCTCATATATCATGTATAGTCTCTTCATCATCATCCACATAAATACTAACCATATGACCATGCTGATTCTATTCATGAGATCTTCCTTTAGGGAATTGGTTTTCATAATGCCCGTACATTCCACATTTAAAACATTTAACCATTGTTGATGCCTTAGCAATACTATAATCCTTGTCCATATTGTTAACTGAACCATTTCCTTTGCAATTACTGGCTTTGTGTCCTTCTTTTCCACACCCAAAGCATCTTCCAGTTCCTTTGAAACATTCTCCTTGATGCCTCTTCCCACATAATTTACATGAGGGAAATTGAACTTTATTTCCTCCCTGATCATCATGAAACTCCATCTTTCTCTTATTAGCTGAGTTGGGATACTTACCAAAGTTGAGATTATTGATCATATTACGAGATTGCTGATTTGGAATAATAACGATATTTGGACTTCTAGATCCAATTTCATTTGGTTGCTCATGAAGAATATATTTCCATTGTCCATCATATTCTCCATTATCGTGAATCTTCAGATTTCCAGCCATTTTATAAAACCCAGAAAGAATAGTGTGAGTGGAAAAAATCATACTAGGAATAAAACATAATAAAGGGGGAGTACCTTAAATATCTAACATCTTAGGTTTAATTCTAAGATTGTTACTATAATTCTAGGACTATAACCTATACTTATACTTAACCTTAGGGACATCCCTAGAAAAACCTTAGAAATATCTCTAGGGATCTCACTAAAGTTTTTGCATCCTAGTTTCCAAAGGTTAACTAAACCTTTCCTCTGATACCAACTGTAGCGGTCTGGAATTATTCCAGTGGAATATAATTGATACCTATCAGGGCACTCCATGGGTGGATACATCCCCTGGGTGGGACACACCACCATCCCTTGTGGCAGCCATTTCCTCATGAATCCATTGGGTGGAGAGCCATGCTTCGTCCAATGCTCACATGTGAGAGTTCCCAAGGATCGGATACATTCCAACCTCCCTCTAATACCAACTGTAGAGAGCCAAAGCTTGACGTACATGGGCATTACATTAATTTTTTCAGAATACTTAATACATAACAAAAACAGACAGACTAGGACCGTAATAGTTTAGTGTCTTTGGAAACTCAGAAAATATTCTTCTAATCGTGGTGAAAGATCTTCAACATCTCTCATAAAGATCTTCCCCTTTTGTTTTCTTACCTAAAACCTTTCTTTAAATCCTTGGAAAAAACATATAAAGGTTGAGCTCAAATGCTCAGTGAGGGTTAGTATAGAGTACATAAAACAATCCATAAACATTTGAATACAAAAACTTGAACATAAAATCTAAACATCAAAATCATGAGCAACGACATAAATCATGGAAGTACACAAGGCATAGATCATAAAGGAACATTAATCATGATGAAATAGCATGGTAATAAAACATGTAATTGTGGAATCCGTTAAGAACATGTTATGATTTACATATTATCCAAGGCATTGCTTCCAAGACCATCTTAATGGACAAAGTCCCATTCTGAATCGAGTTCACTCCTCGATCCAGTCCTGTAAAACTGAACCGGATTAACTTACCGTTCCAGCCATGTCTATCTCATGAGATATAAATCTTTACCCAATTAATTGGAGGTAGATATAGGTCCCACCCATCTCATAATGAAATCATTCTTACTTGTGCCACAAAATAAACATACATTATTCATAATAACCCAACGAATAAAATGGGTTTCATAAACATCATCCCATCATCACATAATCCATATAAAAGAAATGGATATCATTTCATAATAAGAAAAGAGAAACCATGTAAATATTACATACATTATACTTGAAACATAAACATATGGAATAATTTCATCTTAGAAGGAAAATGGTTTTGATAAAACACTTGAAATAAATTCTTGAGGAAAATATCCTTTCTTCTTCAAAATAAATTTCTTTTCACAATACGTCAAGAAATTTTAAAAGAAATATATTTTTTTGAAAATATTCATGAAATATTTTGGTGGAAGCTTCATGAAAATAAGGCTTTATAAAACCGTAAAAATCCTTTCATTCCGTATAAGTCAAAAAACATTCTTCTCGTACTTTTTCCAAAAAAGTCAAAAAAGTACCTCGTAACGTAAACATAAGAAAGATTCATTACATACCATGTAGTAAAAGTAAAAATGGGTAAAAAGGAATTTAAATATACACGAAACAATTTTTAGAAAACAGGGACATGGATGATAAATATCACCCCAGTAAATACTTATGAATAAACAATCTCAGATAAGAATGAGATTGGAATAATTATCCCTTACCTTAGGTCTAATTTTCTTCGTACGTGTCCAAACCTCCTGTATAATGATTTAAATAATGTCATTGAATTATTAAAAAATTATATTCATTGTTATGATATCATATATGGTTCACTTATGACTTTATATTACCTGTTCTTTTGTAAATTCCATGTTAAAGTAGCATTTTGGGTAAAATCGTTTCATTTATCGTACATGTTTCGACTTGTTGTTCTTGATATTATTACTTATATACTGATTTACATAATTAAAGAATTTAAAACATGATTTATATATAATATATATTAAGCATATACATATATATATATGATATATTGATAAATGGAATGAAATACACTATTCATGGAGACGGTAGGTCGTACGTACGGATGAACGCAATTTTCGTTTCCTTATTGAATTGAATGTAATTAAGTAGATGAAATACATATATATATATACATAAATCTAGTATAATTATTATGTCATATATTTCATTTTTACTTATTATATATACTTTATAATCATTCTTGAATTGTTAACATGGAAAATGAATCTCATCGCGTCGTGGAGATGGTAATCTGTACGTACGCATGAGCAATGATATCGTTCATATATTTATTGAATGGAATTAGAATGGATGATATAATATCTTATAATCAGTATGATGTTATAATAACCATATATATTTATTATTTACACCATTATACCCATCCAAGTAAGGTGGTGGTGGAAAAACAGATTACACCACGGCATGGAGACGGTATTCCGTACGTACGCACGTGCGGTGATTTCGTCTTCCATAGGATGGATAGAAGGTGAAATAGAGTTGTTTCATATTCATAATAACATACCAGTATATGAGTGATACTTATGTTATTACTTCATAATGAAACAACTAAATAAGAGAAAGTAGAAGAAGAAATAAATTTGAAAGAATCGGTAATGGATATTACCTCTTCTTCGACACGCCTCTTTGAAACCTCCACTTAGGGCACTAAAATTGGCCTTCGAAGAAGACCAGGACCTCTAAAATACTACTAGGGAAGTGGAGAAGATAAATTGGTAGGGGTTTTCTGAGAATGAAGGCTCAAAGTGGTGTGAGGAGAAGAGGGAGGAGGTGCCCTTTTATAAGGGAGGAGAGGGTCACCTTAGGAAAACATAAAATATTATTTTATTATCAAGTCGTATTTTGTTTTTAATAGATCCAAATTGATTTACATAGAAGATAAGGTGGGTATGGGTCGAAATCCTCTCAAAAAATTGATTTTAGACAAGTTTAGGTTACAATTTTAACCTTATCATTTAGATTTAACTCTAAGTTAAATAATTTATCTTTTACCATGTCTTCTTGTTTTCTTACACTATAAGGTTAATAAACATACTATAACAAGCCAAACGAACCCCAAGTTGTTTATTATTAATATATATAACCTTATCTAAGTCATTTGGTCGATCATTAGATTTTTAGGAATAAACTAACAATTAATAATATAAAATTTGTTTTAAAAACTATTTTATGTCAATTTTGACACTATTTGGTAATTGATTTTTGTGAAAATCATAACAGCATGATTAGTTCGAAAAAAGTTAATTAAATAAATACTAACATATCATATTAACCTTGAAAAGTAGTTTAATTCATAAAAAGTCTCAAATTACATTTATTTGGGTATTTATAATGTCAATTATGTCAATATTTCATTAATAAGATAATTATTGCATCATCATTGTGTCATAAATAAATTAAATTATTTAATGTATAAAATTTATAAATAAAATACCATTATGTAGAAAGAATTTTATCTTTCTAATTAATATTTATAGTCTAATTTATCTTATGTATAACCCTATATTAAAAATGTTTTAGTTATTAAACTTTGATTTTAACTATTTTAACTATTCTTTAAATAAAATAATATTAAATGTCCTAATCTAATCCAAGTGGCCCTAAATGGTCATATTTTATTCCAAAGGTTGTTTTTGGTCGAATTACACTTTTCTAATAGAATTAGGACATGTGTTAGGGTAATAATAATATCATTTTTACCCTTAATTACCCTATTTACTTTTAACCGGGGTAAAAAAAAGTAAAAAGTTACTATTCACCAAAAATTATTTTCATCTCATTGAACCACATTTTAGTACTTGATATTAACCGTGTCTCTCGGATTTTCGAAATTCCACTCACAGAAGCGGTAAAATTATGTTTTATGTGAATTTCCAAATTCTCCTAGGAGGTGGGTAAAAGACGGTGAAAAGTTCAATAAAATTTTTATATAACTAAAATTATTATAAAATGACTCCAATGATTTACATTGAACTTATGTAGGTATTATGTATCAATTTTGACCTAAAATAAATTTAAATAAATAATTATTTAAATAAAAAAGTCGGTTTTTGAATAGTAACCCAGTGTTTTCACTATTCATCAAAAATTGCAAGTTTTCTGAAAAATACCAAAAATTCACCCTAGGCTAATTTCGATATTCCGAATCCAAAAAATGAAGTCCATTTTGAAAGATAAAATTTCAAAAAGTGGGTATTACTATTCATAATGGCTAGCTCAAATTAATATTATAATAATATCTCGTTTAGTGAAACTTGGTATTGTGTACTACACACTCTATCGAAAAAGGTCTTGATTCCAAGTTATGCAAGCCAAGTCAGGGTTGCGTGTAGTGAAAGATCCGTTTGGAGTTTCGTATAACATAATCAAAACTTATTTCGTTTATGCATTAAAAAAACTATACTTAATGTTGCGTATAATAATTTCTACAAAACAAACTTGAAATTGTGTGTAACACTTTCCAAGAATATTGTTTCGTACACTACAAGCTAATACGGTGGTGTGTATAGTACAAACTAATCTTGGTGTACAATAGAAAAATTAGAAAGAATATATCTCATAAAATCTCAGGGTGTTACATCAACCATTCTATGAAAATATGTTTCTAAACTACTATTTCCCTTTGAATGAGATGCGGATTTGTAGATTTCTTCACTTCACTGCCACTACTTGACTCTAATTTGAGTATCTTCGCATTCAGCTCATCATACTTTTCGCTGACTGATGGTTTCTTCACTCTTGCCATTCTGAGAATCGCAAGGCTTAGGGTTTGAGAGAAACAAAGCTTTGGAAGCTAAGGCTTGAAGGTAAAGGGTTTGAGGTGGATTGAGAGATGTCAAGACTTATGTTTTATCATTTAGGAATCACAAAATAAATAAATCATAATAAATATAGTATAGACGATACATATTCTGGCGGCTAAAGATACAAAGTTTAAAAAACAGTGAGGTATAACGGTGAGGTCCACTAACAGTGAGGTATATCGATGAGGTCCACTAACAGTGAGGTATATCGGTGAGGTTTATACCAGTGATGTATGACAATGAGGTTCATACCAGTGAGGTATAACAGTGAGGTTCATACCAGTGAGGTATAATAGTGAGGTTCATACCAGTGAGATATAACAGTGAGGTTCATAACAGTGAGTTATAACAGTGAGGTTCATACCAGTGAGGTATAACAGTGAGGTTCATACCAGTGAGGTATAACAGTGAGGTTCATACCAGTGAGGTATAACAGTGAGGTTCTGGCTAACGGTGAGGTTTTCTTTAGCGGTGAGGTTTTGGCTAACAGTGAGGTTTTCTCTAGCGGTGAGGTCTGGCTTCTATAAAGTTTATCATTCCTATCTCATTCCTAATGTAACTAAACCTATCTGAACTTAAGGTCTTGGTGAATATGTCAACTAATTGATGTCCATTACCTATAAATTCAAGAGTAATATCACCCTTTTGGTAATGATATCTCAAAAATTGGTGCCTTACATCAATGTGTTTAGTTCTAGAGTAAGACATGGGATTCTTAGTGATGTTAATCACACTATTGTTATCACAGTTTATAGATACATGTCTAAACTGATATCCGTAGTACAATAATTTATGTTTCATCCATATAATTTTTGCACAGCAACTACCAGCAGTAATATATTCTACTTCAGTAGTTGACAATGCAACAGTGTACTAATATTTACTACACCAAGATATCAGGGACTTACCTAGAATATGACATGTTCCAGAAGTGCTCTTTCTAACTAACTTGCAACCAGAAATGGCAGCATCTGAATAACTTATTAAATCCAACGATCGTCCTTTTGGATAAAATAATCCTATGTTATTAGTATGTTTAAGATATTTGAAAATTCTTTTAACATAAAGTAAGTGTGACTCTTTTGGATTAGCTTGAAATCTTACACACATACACACACTAAACATAATATCAGGTCGACTAGCAGTAAGGTAGAGTAGGCTCCCAATCATACCTTTGTAGTTGGTTTGATCCACTAGTTTTCCAGTTTCATCAGCATCCAACTTACAACAAGTACTCATAGGTGTTTCACTTTCCTTAATACTATCTAAACCAAAACGTTTTAAAAGATCCTTTGTATATTTACATTGATTTAAGATAATACCATTTTTATTTTGAAAAACTTGAAATCTAATAAAATATTTAACTTCTCCAACTAAACTAATTTCAAATTCATTTTTCATACTCTTTAAAAAATAAATAAATATATTATTTTTAAAAGATCCAAAAATAAAATCATCAACATGGATTTTCAATATTAAAACATCTTAAGAAATTATCTTGATAAAGAGAGTTGGATTAGAAATCCCTTTAGAAAAAACTTTTGAAATAATAAACTTACTAAGTCTATCATAACAAGCTCATGGTGCTTGTTTTAAACCATATAAAGCTTTAGGGAGCTTAAAAACTCAATTTGGAAAATGAGTATTAGTAAATCCAGGTGGTTGTTTTACAAAAACATCTTCAATTATAAAACCATTTAGAAATGCACTTTTAACATCCATTTGATATAACTTGAAATTTAGATGAGCAACATAGGCAAGTAGAATCCTAAAAGATTCTAATCTAGCTACAGGTGCAAAGGTTTCCTCATAGTCTATTCATTCCTCTTAACTATATCCTTGTGAAACTAGCCTTGCTTTGTTTCAAATGATATTTTCTGATTCATCAACTTTATTCCTAAAAACCCATTTGGTGCCTATGGTCAAAGTGTCCTTAGGTCTTTCATCTAATTCTCAGACTTTGTTTCTTTCAATTTGATTTTATTCTTCTTGCATATCCACTACCCAAAATTCTTCATTGATTGAATCATTGATATTTTTATGTTCTAACTGTGAAATAAAGGCTTGATGTTCAACCTGATTTCTTAGAGAATCTCTATTCTGTGTCCCTCTATCAAGATTATTGTCTATTTCTTTGTTTTCAGCCATGAAATGCCCAACGGCTTCGTATCCAATGATTTATGGACCTGCTTTCCAAAGTAATGTGTTCACCAGATGGTCTGACCAGCGACTCTTAAGAACTCACATTGGTCGAGAGGATGGGAAGTCCGGCTCATCGCACCCTTTTTGGGGGGGAATTATTTCCTGTTTCGGGACTCTCTTATTGATTTAAGATGTAATCATGCGGTGAGGACGTACTCCATGCAGATTAACGTCATGCGGTGAGGACGTACGCCATGCAGTTTAACATCATGTTGTGAGGACGTGAATACTTCTTGGTCTCTATGCGAAATACTTCTTCAGGAATCTCGCATTGGTAGGAGCTGTAGTGGATTTCCCATCTATGGAGATCAGGGCGTATGCTCCGTCGGAGTAGACCTTGTGTATAGCATATGTTCCCTCCCACTTGGGCTCTAGCTTTGGAGGCTTCTTTCCGGGTATTATTGGGGTCCGGAGGACCAGCACTAATTCTCCTTCCAAGAAATACCGGAGGCAGACCTTTTTGTTGAAGGCTCGTGCGATCCGGTTTTGGTACACTTCCAGGCGGTGCAGAGTGTGCAACCGCTTCTTGTCTAGATATTTCAATTCACCTAGCCACTTTTCTAACTGCTCATCATTGGATAATCGATCACAGATGGCAATGCGGAGTGAGGGAAGTTGGAGTTCAATGGGCAGGACCGCCTTCATTCCGTATACCAATGAGTACGGGGTAGACCGAGTAGCGGTGCAGATTGTGGTTCGATAAGCCCACAATGCATGGAGGAGTTTATCCGGACATGAATTCTTTTCTTTGTCCACCATTTTCTAGAGGATGTTGGACATGGCCTTTATGAAAGATTATATCTGTCCATTGGCCACTGCATGGTAGCGGGATGATCGGTTAGCCTTGATGCCATACTCGTGGTATAGCTTTTCCAACTCAACAAAGCAGAAATTGGTGTCGTTGTCCGTCAGTATGGTATGAGGGACACCAAATCTTGTGATGTTATTTTTCTTCATGAAGATGACAATATTTCTCACCCCGACTTCCTTGAAGGGTATGGTGTTTTCCCATTTGGAAAAGAAGTCGGTCACTGTGAGGACATACTTCAGCTGTTTGGCTGTGGCGGGAGGATATGGTCCCACGATGTCCATCCCCAAGATGGAAAATGGCCAGGAGTACTTAGCTTGATGAAGTAACTCTGGGGTTTGGTGTATGAAGTTGGCATGGATCTGGAATGAGTGGAATTTTGCAGTAAAGCACTCGCAGTCTCGTGCCACTGTGGGCCGGTAGTACCCAAGCCTTCGAACCTGATGGGAAATCTTGGTCCCTGGTTGATGTGCTCCACATGCTCCTTCATGTACTTCAGTCATGACGGCAGTGGTTTCTTCTTCGTCAATGCATCTGAGGATCACTCCATCGAGGCCTCGTTTTTAGAGGACCTCATGCTGACCCACGCCGCCATATAGGACAAAATTGATTGCCCATCTCCGTATTTTCTCTTGTTTGGCCTTGTCTGATGGAAGCTCTCCCCGTTGAAGGTAATTCGTGATGGGGGTCATCCAGCCAGTAGCAAGAGCATATGGATCAGGGACATGACTAGCTTCATGGATCTCTTTCGTCTTAGCTTGAACAAATGGAAATTCCATTCGACGGTGAGCAATAATGATGACTATTTCATCCCAGTCTGGATCGACTAGTGTTGTGGCCGCGTTGGCTAATGCATCTGCCTGAGCGTTCTGGGACCAGGGAATATAAGTCAATGATGGTTCTGTGGATAACTCGTCCATTAACCCTCATACATGGTCAAACAAGGGGATCTTCTCCTCCTTTTTAATAGCATACTCACTGTTGACTTTCTTGATGACCAGCTCCAAGTCACCTTTTACCTTAAGGTGTTGTACTTGTGATTGGAGTGAAAGTTCCAGGCCTGCAATGAGGGATTGATATCCTACTTCATTGTTCATACATCCCTCTGACAGGACGAAGGAATACGGAAAAACTTCCTTTTCTGGGGACACAAGTATTATCCCCAGACCCACTTTGTTGAATCGGGGATCCTCCATCCTCTTCCCGGTGGGGCTTCGGGATGCGCCGTCAAAGTACATTTCCCCTACTGGGAATTCCTCTTGAACCTAGAAGATATCTTTATTAGGTAGTTCAGAATCTGGTGTAGCGGTCCCTGTTGAAGGGTGCTCTTCCAGAAAGTCTGCTAATGCCTGGACCTTGATGGCTTTTTGAGGCACGAACCGGATGTCACACCGCTGCAGGATGACCGCCCATCGGGATAGGCGTCCAGTTAGCATCGTGCGACTGAGTATGTACTTGAGTAGGTTACTCTGCGAGATCAAATGGACCTCATGATGCTGTAGATAATGTCACAGCTTTTGAACTGCAAAGACCAAGGCCAGACAGCTCTTCTCGATATTTGAGTATCGAGTCTCAGTATCAATCATGGTTTGACTCAGGTAATAGAAACTGTTTTCACTGCCGTCATCATTCTTCTGTGTGAGGAAGGCTCCTAATGACCATTCTAGGGACTTAACATTTAGAATGGGAGGCCTTCCTTCGACTGGGGGCCTGAGCACCAGTGGGCTTAAGAGGTACTTCTTCAAGTTGTCAAACGCCTCTTGGCAGTCATTTGTCCACTAGTACATGACCCCCTTCTTCATCATCCCGGTGAAGGGAAAACATTTTCCTGCCAGTTTGGAAATTAACCACCTAATATAGGCTAGGGTTACTTGGAATCCCTTCTGCCCAGTGATATTTCGAGGGGGTGGCAGGCTCAGGATAGCATTCGTCTTCTCAGGGTCGACTTCAATGTCGCGATGGTGTACGATGAAGCCAAGGAATTTCCCTGAGGTAACCCCAAAGTCACATTTCAAGGGGTTCATCTTCAAGATATGTTGTCGAAGCTTGTTGAAGACGGTCTCAAGGTCCGATAGGTGATCTGAGCGCTGTCTGGACTTGACTACTAGGTCATCCACGTAACATTCAACGAATTTCCCTAGGAACAACTTAAAGATCTGATGCATGGCACGCTGATACGTGGCGCCAACATTCTTGAGACCAAAGGGAATGACCCTGTAAACGAATACCCCTTGAGGGGCCCTGAATTCGGTGGCTTCTTCGTCTTCTCAGGCCATACTGATTTGATTATATCCGGAATAGCCTTCCATGAAGGATAGAGCCTCATACCTGGCCGTCGCATCAATTAACAACTCAGTGAATGGAACTCGGAATTCATCTTTCGGACAATGCTGATTAAGGTCTCTGAGGTCAATGCAGACATAGATTTTCCCATTCTTTTTCATTAATGGGGATGATGTTGGCCAACCAAATGGGGTACTGGACCTCCCTGATGAAGCTTGCTTTAATGAGCTTATCGACTTCAGCCTCTATCTTGGAAGCATGTGAGGGGTGTGTCCTTCTAGCGGCCTGTTTTTAGCCTCGGTGGCCTTCTAGAAGACCCAGGTGATGCGTCGCAACCTTGGGATCGAGTCCTGGCATTTCCGTGTAATTCCATGCAAAGACATACCGATGTTTCCTTAGGAAGGAGGTATATGCCTCATGTTCCTTGGGAGACATGGTCGCGCTAATGAGAGTGGGCCCCGGGTCTTCTTCGGTACCCAGGTTTATTTCACTGATCTCGTCCATAGTGGTGGAGATACCCTCCTCAAATGCGGGAGGTGCATCTCTGAGATACTCCCCCTCTTCTTCTCCCAAGTCCTCATCTTCTTGATCTAATGAGGAGAGAGTTTCCGGTCTGATCCTTCGAGGGTCTGAGGGATAGGCATCATGGGCATCCCTACTTGAGTATTCGTCCCCAAATCGAGGGTTTGTAGGCGTTCCCACGTTGTCTTGCTCGACAATTGTGGCTGAAGCCATGAGGGCATCTGAATGTGTGTCCGGACTTGAACTCCCACTCTCAACACAGTTGATGGGCAGGATATAATCTCTGCCAAGATGCCTGATGTGGTCATTGGCAACCATTTCTAGGCCATTTAGAGCAGGGATCCAGTCAACACCGTCGACCAAAGGCTTCTTCTTCTTTTTCTCATAGAACCCGGTGTTGATGTAATGTGACTCAGAGAGCTCGAAAGGGGCCTTGTCGGCATGCAACGTCCCGCTTTGTCCATTGATGTAGTACTTGATACACTTGTGGTAGGATGAAGGAACAACCATGTGCTTATGGAGCCATGGCCTTCCCAGCAGGGCATTGAATGTTGTGCTCTGCCGGACCACCAGGAATTCCATGTAGGCTACCAGGTCACCAAAATGGGTCTTTAGCTTAATATGTCCCATTGGTTTCTTCTCACTCTTGTCATAACCTAACAAATTTTTGGCTAAGGGAATTAGATCGTCCTCACCGTAGCCCAACTTACGGAGTGTCCGTAGGGGGAGGAGGTTAACTCCAGAGCCATTGTCTATAAAGACTTTTCATATCTCAATACCATTCAGTGTGCCAGACACATATAGTGGTATGATGTGTCCCCGCATGATGTCATCTTCGTCCTGATCGGTGAAGGAAATCACCGCATTGCATTCTGCTGGGCCAGTCTCCGTCCGGTAAATCTCGGCGGAAGCTACCTCGACTTGGAATTCCTGGGGGCTGATCAAAGCTTCAATAAGCTCCTCCCTAAGGTCGGCTAACAAACTCAAGGCATCCAGGATTGACAACCTGGCTGGTACTGATGCTAGCTGCTTAAGGATGTCATATTTTTTCTCCAGCGGACGACGCTTCTCCGTTGGTGGGAGAGTCTTAGTGGGCGCTTTGGGAGCTGGGTCATTTGACGATGAGGGACCGACTACAGGGTAGGATGTTGATGGTGTTCCCGCATTTTGAAGACTTGGCCTGGCCGGTCTGTTTGTTTTCCCTAGGTGACCAGACACTTGCTCCTCCTCTGGTGGGTATCGCAGAACAACAGGACCAGAGTGGCTGCTTGTGGAGGTGGAGGGGCATTCTCTCTCCTATTGATTCCGCTGAAGGGCCCACCCACTGGGTTCCACAATATTGACGGTCTGTCCCGGGGTCCAACCGTATGTTTGGTTTCGGCCACGGCTGCGCCTCCCCTGGTATCCCCTGCCTCTGCGATTCCTCCTCCCGGCTTCTCGTGCAGGAAACTCGGGTTCGTAATCATACCCTTCATCTGTGAATGATTCCCTGAGATGGATGATGTTGATAGAACCAAAGATTGTCTCTTCATCATCTGACAGGCCAACCTGGTCAGTTGTCTCTGATGGTGCCGTTTGGTGGGTCGGTGCCCGTTGCGCTAAATTTGATGGCATAAAGTCTGCCAGGGTTGGGACTAACATTGGCCCTGTCACGGACTGCTCCTCTTTTGATTTCTTCCTCCTTCGGCTACGTCCGAATGACCGTCTTGTGGAGGGTTGTGAGGCCGATGTTGTCGGCTCTGTAGCTCTAGGGGCTGCTGGTGGAAACACCGGCTGTTGTAGTTGAGCTCAGAGTATGCCCTGGGCATGGTTGATAGTCTTTCGAGTCATACAGTTGTCATATTTCTACCCTGCTTGCTGGTGACTTTCTGGAACCCCTCCTCCTTGTCAGAGTCGGTGGTAGAGATACATGCCACATGTGCTGGGGGTGGTCCTAGCTCGACTTGTCTGGAATCTACCATCCTCTACAGAAGGTCTTTGAAGATGAAGCATTCTCGGATACTGTGACCTAACATCCGGTGGTAGGGGCAATAATCTGGCCTATCATCGCGGCCGAATTCTTCAGGTCTCCTTGGCTCCGAGAGGCGGATAAAGTTGCAGTTCATGGCGACAATGAAGTAGCCATGAACATGATCGTCTCGGAACAAGTATACTTTTTGTCTTCGTTCCTCGAACTGGTTCTACTTTGGTTCTCTCTGATCATCCCGTTTAGGCTGGGGCGGCCGCTGATAGGCAAGGGGGGGTTGAGGATTTGGTGGAGGCTTGAGCTGTGGAGCGGGCACAGGGACCACCTTGAGTGTGATAGCGGACTCTTCATCTCTAGGATCTCTCTTCACCAGAGCCTGTGAGGCTATTCGGGACATTGAATTAGTCCGCTGCAGGGAGTCCTCAATTCTCTGGGCAATGGCTGAGAGATGGTGGAAGCCAGTGGTGCACTCCACCGGTATGAGCGGTGTTCGCAGCTTGTCTCTAAGATTATCGATGCATATGGCTAGTATCTCATCTTGAGGCATTGGCCTGTTTAAGTAATTGGTCATACCTTTCCATCTGGCGATGAAATCTGAGACCCTCACATTCTCCCTCTACTTGGAGTTCATGAGATCGTTGACCGTTGTTTTAGGCAGCATTGAACTGAGGTGGAACATGAACTATTGCCAGAGGTCCTCCCAGCTCTTTATCTACTGGGCCGGTAGACTCATATACCAAACGAAGGTGGATCCTTGCAAGGTCAATACGAAGCATTTGAGTTTCACTACTTCTTTTTGTTCTATAGTTCACATCATAGGGTTGCAATAGGATGCATAGTGCATCAAATGCTGCTCCGGATCACCTGACCCGTTGAAGATGGGGAATACAGGGCTCCCAAAATTGGGTAGAGGTGGTGTGTTGGTCACCCAATCGGGGTAGGGTTTCCTCTCTAGCTGTATCAGAGCGTGTCGACCTTACATTGCTTCCAATCGAGCTGTTAATGCCTTGATGGTATTGGTGAGTCCCTGGTTTACATCCTGTTGGGCCCGGTCCTGGGCAGGCGTAATCCAAGGCATTGCTTGAGGATCCAAATTGGCTGGCACCAAGGGTGCATATTATGTTCGGGTTACCCTCAGAGGGTTCGGGCGTACTTGCTTTGGTTGCCTCCTAAGTGGAGGTAAATCCTATTATTCATCTGGATCCACATCCAGGTAGCTAGATGGGCCAGGCACCTCATTGGGTAGGAGCCCTGATCGTGCTTCATTTTTCGAGGCAAGCCATATCCTTTTAGGTGCACTTGCTGGGATTGCATGACGTGGATCTTATTGGGACACACTTTCAATAAGGCGGTTCCTCTGGAGAAACTCGGCGTTAATCCGCCTCAACTCTTTCATCTCTTCTTCCTGTCAAGCGAACCTCTCTTCGAGCGTGAGTGCCTCGTTTTTATCGAGGGAAGGGGATGGGTTGAGGGTAACCATTCCTTTGTTATTTTCCTTGTTGGAAGCTCTCTAGGTGGAGGGAGGGAGGTTAGCTGAAGGGGTGTCCATATTTAATGTGGCCCTCTAGTTCCGAGTGTGCACACCTAGGGGTTCATTGTGAGTCACAACCTAACTGGAACCATCATCTCCCGATCCGTCCGGATTTACATTTTCTCTGGTTTCACACATGGGGTTAGCCTCTATGGCATTAATGAACGCATATTGCGGGGTGGAGGGGACGCCATCTTCCAAATAGGAAGAGGATCTCCCACGTCTTCGGCTGGCCTTCCCTTTCATGACCTGGGATTGCCCTCGGACTTCTTGATGAACGGTGACGTGGAGAGTTCTTTGATGTGACCTTACGGTGCGCCTTCCTCTCAGAGGGGATGATGATTCGAATGACGGGATGGTACGGGAGCCTCCTCTTCTGACTGTCCTCCCTGGATGATAGAATACTGATTCTCGTGGGGGAGGTTGTTGTTGAGGGGGTAATAATGCCCCCATCTCTGAGGGATGGGGCTAGCTTCATTCCCTGGACGTTAAGTCTCTTCCCTATTTTATTGGTCTTATGGGGGAATTTTTTGTTAAAAATGCCCCTAGCCCTGCTGGCTGGGGTTGACCCTGGATTGCGGCAGTGGATGCGGCTATCATGACCTGGCTGATATCGCGTGCCCCAATCTGGGGGTTAACCGGATCTGGTGCCGAATTCACCTGTGGATCAGTCCCTTCTGGGGAGTCAGGCAGAGATTGTTGATTGGACTCTCTTAGGCGAGGACCATGCTGTATGATCTCAGTGGCCTGATTCAGGAGTTTTTGAATGGCTCGTTCTCACCAGGCCTGATGCTTCTGGGACTTACTCGAGGCCCGACTCTGTTGGGTGTGTTGCCTTTCCTGAACAGGGGGTCCACCTGATTTCCATATCGATGTGATGACGTTACACGATATCATGCCGAATGGGTTTTTCTGGGCGGGAAGTGGAGTGAAATGAAGAGATCTGTGTTCCCCCCATCCCCTGATATGGACTCCCGTCGGGGCGTCACCGATGAGGCTGCGCAGTTTGTGTAGTTCACGGAGGCAAGCTGCCTCCATATTCACATTGCACCTCTTGGGGCGTTGTTGTCGCGTCGAGGAAAGGGCCTCCAGGTCGATGTGATGCTGGAGGTCCCCTATCATCTTGATGTGGTCTACATACCCATCATAGGGTAGGAATCTTGGCTTCATCCGGCGGAGGGCGTCCATACATTATGGAGGATTCTATGCATGCATTCTTCCGACAACTCCCTAGGTATGTCGTACTGAGAGGTGTTCGTGGGCCAAAACATGACTGGTATATCATTCATGTCCAGTCGTTTCCTCAGGTGCAGTATATCGGTATACTCCTCCGCCTGTGATTCCAATACTTGGTCGGCCCAACTGAGGTGCTCACTGATGTAAAGACCCATAAAATTCAATGAAATTTTTTTCTTAATTTTCTTGGGAATTTTACAAGAATACAGTTCCTGACGGCACCTGATTCCGAGGCCCGGTGTGCCCGAAATCATTTTCTGAAGTTTAGCTCGGGTACGTTCAGTGAACGAATGAGCGGGCTTTCCTAACTTTTGAACCGGTGCTCGGAATCAAATTCTGAGGGAACCGATGGAATCGCAGTGCCGGTATTTGCTTAGAAATTCCTTTTCAGGAGTTGCGTCTGCTCGGGTGTGGTTTTTAATTTTTGGGGTTAAGTTAAGAAATAAAAAAAAGTGGTGCGGCACTTTATTTTATTTCACTTAAATCCACCTAAAGCCACTTAATCCATGTTAAGAGGATAAGGTGGGACCCACGATATCCTACCCACTTGGTAGGATATTTTTGAGGTGAGCCCCGCATGAGCCCCACCGTTTATTCCCCTCTAAGTAACACACCCGCGAGAATCTATTTTTAATAAAGTCAACTGGTGCGTTTACTTAAATACTAAACGCCCCTATTAATTGGGTAGTTAAGTTGTTACAATTAATTCATCGAATTAATTGTTCGTTTCTTAACATAGAATTTCTAATTGTTGGCATCGGGAATAAAATAAGACCAACACTTGTTTTACTTGAGGGTGGCTTGTTGAGAGGATTTGGAGAAACTCTAAAGCTTGAAGATCTTCATCCTCCTACGCGAAGAACGCGGAGAACGCATCGTAGCCGATGAAGAACGCCAACCTCCGACGGCGTACAACGGTGAGAGATGTCTTCAGAGCTCACCTAACGACAGCAACGCCCCTTCCACAACGTGAAGATCCTTTACTTCCGCGACGGTTAATTCCGTGACGAACTGTCGTTCGACGACAATGTCGAGGTAGGGGTTTTTGTTCATTTTTATCTATGTGATTATATCCGCGGTTTGTTTAAATATTTGTCAGAATACTTTTAAAACCGCTAACACGGTGGGTGCAGACCAACGAAAAAGTCTGAACCCACCGTCCCTTCGTTCTTGGTGTGCGGAACGGCGGGCGACGATGCAGCATGCCGCACGGACGTTGTGAGGACCTCACAGTGGAGAATCGGTCCTGGGAGGGCCTTCAGCAAAGACGGCAGGCGAATACGACCGCCAGAGCTCGTCCGGTGGTCCGCGGAGCAACCCGCCGGCACGCCTCGCCAGCACGGCGGCACCGGCGGTAGAAGGCGGCGGCGCCCGGCGCGCCGACGGGGAGAACCGCCGCGGCGGTGGGCCGACGGTCCCGCAACCGTGCGGGGCCGGAGAAGGCGGGACGCGATAGCCTACCGCGTCCGTTGGCAAGAGGCGTCCCCCCACACGGGGCCGCAGATCAATCAAGGGGGCGGCGCCCCCCTTGTGCACTGCACGGCCGTTACGACCGGGCCGCCTGGCGACCGGGCCGCGCCTGCGCTGGCCGGGCCGGGCCACGCCCAGGCTGGGCCAGGCCGCGCCAGCCTGGTCGGGCCGTGCCCAAGCGGGCCGGACTCGGACTCGGGTCGGGTCGTCCCGGTTCGGGCCGACCCAGGGGGTCTCGGGGTGGGTCGGTCCGGGCCCGAAACCCCCACCTTCAGACCCTTTTTGGTCTGTTTCTCATACCCTGACCTACGGGCCTCCGATCGATGCACCTTCAGTTTCAATGCGATCCTTGGATCGAGACGGTCATTGTGGTATATTACACTCATGGTTTTGGAGAACTTTGGGTTCGGCCGGGTTGGTTCGTACACAAAACCAACCGGGCCCTCAGAGTGGAAACGCTCATAACTTGAACTTCAGATGTCCGATTGACGTGTCGTCGACTTTGATGGATTCCTATAAGTGAGACGGATCTTCTGGCTTACTCCGCTCGAGGTTTGGATGCAGTTGTAGTATGGTTGGGTTGGTTTTGACTTAAAACCCAACTGGGCCCCTAGAACGAAAAAGCCAATAACTCTCAGACCGGGCGTCCGATTGAAGCGCCGTCTGTGACGTTGAGTTCTCATTGGCGATACAGAACTTTTGGATACATCAACTCTAGACTATGTGACAGTTGATGTATCAGCCTCTCGGCTCGTGGAGCGAACCCTCCCGAACGAGCTTGCTGTGTGCGGGAACCCTAGAGCTAGCTGCGACTGCGACGACGACGACGACGACTATACATAGATCCTCTATGGATTTGACGGCGACAACTACAGCACTCAGAGATCCTACGTGGATCAGTGCTACCGATCCTGTGTGGGTCAGCGCTCAGCGGTCCTGTGTGGGCCAGCGCCTACAGATCCTGTGTGGGTCCGATCCTGTGTGGGTCTTTACGGGGGTTAGTTACCTATCGATCCTTTGTGGGTCAGATCCTTTGTGGGTCATTGCGGGAGTTAGTTACCCATCGATCATGTGTGGGTCAGATCCTTTGTGGGTCATTGCGGGGGTCAGTGCCAATCGATCCTTTGTGGGTCCGACGGCATAGATGAATCAGTGGATATATCTGATCATCTTTATCATCATACGAAGAAGTATACCTGTGTGAGCTGAATCATGTTTGCATTCCTATGTGGATTGTGTTGTGCTATCCTGTGTGGATTTACGTTTTTCTTTCCTGTGTGTACTAGGTTATACTTGGGCTCAGAAGTTGGAGCGTACATGAATTGATGACTTAGGTATATGTATGGGTATATACCTGAACAGTGTCGGATGTTACTTCGTGATTGTATCCTTACCTTGTGGTTTATCCTTTGTGGATTCTGGGTGACCATCGAGGGTCTCAGGGTCCCTACTGAGTAGCTTATACTCACCCCTGCACGGGCTATGCCCGCACTACGTTGTGTTGGTTGCAGACGACGGACAGCGCTGATCGCGGTTGAGGCTTGCGGAGCATGTCGGTACCCGGAGGTGGACCACTGGGCAGAACGTACTCGGAGTGGACGGCTGGACCGAGGAGCAGTGGATGCTATCTGTACTCACCCTTCAGGTGGGACTTCCATTGGATGGCTCGATGCTGTGGCTTTACTTTTCAGTTTATGTTTTTCTCTTTCCAGTTGTACTTTACTTTCAGTTTGGGTTTGTATAGTGGCCCACTTTCTTTTCTGCACTTACTGTTGTACCCAGTTTTTACTTAGTGTTTACTACTACTGCTTGCTTGCTCTGTGGTGTTTGTTTACTTTACAAAGGCAATGTCTTCCCTTTTTACTGGTAATTACGCATTGGTGCTAGTCACCAGCCCCTGGCCTATGGAAGGTGGGCTTGGGGTAGTCACGGCACGGGCCCCGAGGACGGGTCGTGACAAATTGGTATCAGAGGAGTTCGGTTCTACCGCAGAACATTGGACTTTGATCTTTTTCTATGTGAAGCAATGGTGTTAAGCATATTGGGTGTGGTTATCAGTCCAGGGAGTCCAGTGTTGGTGCGGCGGCAGACGTATCCGTACACCAGGACCATGACTTCGGATTTCCGACTTAATGCACAAAAACATTGATTGCATGTGTGTTTCAAGTTTTCTTTGTAATTACTTTGTGTCAGCTCACCAGGTATACTGTTTTGACCGTAGTTCACCTATTTCTTTTCAGGATGTCCCCATGATGGCAGCCAGCTAGGGTTCCGAGAGTTGTACGTGACGACATCCCACCAAGCGACAAGGCCTCAGTACAGGGCCCTTTGAAAGCTGAGGCACCGGCGGTACCTTTACCCACCGAGCCACCGATGCAACCAGCCCCAACTGCTGACGATGAACGTCGCCTTAGTGCACTGCACGAGTTTCAGCACCAGCGACCACCCAGGTTCCACGGGGAGATGGACCCTCAGGCCGCCGAGGACTGGCTGGAGGCAGTTGTACGGGTTTTCAAGTTAGTGAGGACACCAACAGACCTCATGGTGATCCTCGCAGCGAGCCTACTGCACGCGGCAACAGGAAGATGGTGGAGCTTGATGGTCTAGGTGCACGATGAGGCATCTCTTCTTTAGACGGACTTTTAGAGCCTCTTCCGCTCGGAGTTCGTCCTAGCCACCCTCCGTGCGGTGCGCATCCAGGAGCTTCTTCAGCTGCATCAGGGCAGCTTGACAGTCACCCAGTACTCAGCGAGATTTACCGACCTCTCGCGCTACTCGACAGACATGGTATGAGACCCATTCTTCTGGGCCCCTGACCTTTGAGAAGAGATTGAGGCATGAGATCAGGGCATCGCTGATCTCCCTCATCATTCTGAACCAAGAAGGAGTACTGGAGTGATCCCTTTTGATCGAGAGCTTTCTTGCTCAGCCTTCTTCAGCAGCGAGACCTACCGCGGGGCGGCACGTAGGAGAGTCTTCTGCAGCAGGTAGTCGGCGGATGACTCATGGGTCCAGGAAGACCATATCCTCAGGCAGACGACCTCAGGAAACTGGCTCAGCAGTGCAGGGCACATAGCACGGAGCCAGTCTTTCGAGAGGCAGGCAGTGCTACACATGCGGCGGGCAGGGCCACATGGCTCGTGACTGCCCGACCCGCCGTGTCGAGGAGAAGCAGACAGTTGAGGGGCCACCCAGGCAGAGGCAGAGGGTCGACCGTGGCGGTCCTTAGGGAGAAAGAGGATGAGGCAGAGGAGCTGGTCGAGCAGCAGGTGGTGGGCGACGCTTTGAGCCTCTACCACCACCACCACCAGGAGGTCCACCCCGACCACAGGGAGCTGGCGGGCGGAGACAGGCACAGCTCCAGGCAGCGAAGGCCTACAACCACGGCATGTCCGAGATGATTCGAGGTACTATCTATGTCTATTCCACCCTTGTTGCAGTTCTTATAGACACATGAGCGAGTCACTCTTTCATAGCCTCTACCATTGTTCGGATCTCGGAGATTCTGACAGATCTGTTGGCTCGATCCTTACGGCTAGAGACTCCTATGGGAGAAGACATGACGATTACACACTGGTTCCGGTAGTGTGAGCTTACTCTAGGAGGCGAGAGCTTCGGCTGGGATCTTCTTTTAGTGGCATCGTGGCCTTACGACGTCATCTTGGGCATGGATTGGTTATCTATAGTCCATGCTTAGATCGACTGTATTAGGAACAAGGTGCGATGTGTACGCACCGACGGGAGCAGGTTCACCTTCACCCGCGAGAAGGGAGCCTTCACAGCACAGGATGGACTTCCGCAGAGGAGAGGACATCCCATCACTCATCAGTTTGCTAGCCTCATCCTAGGAGCAGTTGACGTGCAGAGTCCTAGTTTTCCTGCAGTGGTGGATCAGTATGCGGACGTCATTCCCGACGACGTTCCAGGACTACCTCCTCGCAAAGAGGTAGACTTTTATATTGGTCTGTACCCTGGGACAGCCCCGATATCCACTCAATCATATCGGATGGCTTCCGCCGAGCTTCGATAGCTACGGGTACAGTTGGAGGACTTGCAGGGCAAGGGTTTCATCTGACCTAGTGTTTCACCCTAGGCATCCCTGATATTGTTCGCCAAGAAGGCGGACGGGAGCTTGAGACTTTGTGTCGACTATCATCGCCTGAACCAGGTGATAGTAAGGAACAAGTATTCGCTACCTAGGATTGATGACCTCTTCGATCAGCTCAAGGGATCACGGGGGTTCTCAAAGATATACCTCAGGTCAGGCTATCATCAGCTCAGAGTTCGGGACGAGGACATGCAGAAGACGACCTTCAGATGTCGGTATGGCCACTATGAGTTCTTGGTTATGCCTTTCGGCGTGACCAACGCTCTGGCAGTATTCATGGGCCTCATGAACATGATATTTTAGCCATACCTCGATCGATTTGTCGTCGTCTTCATCGACGATATTTTGATATACTCGACGACTGTGGAGGAGCATGCCTACCACTTGCTGGTTGTACTAGAAATACTCCGAGAGAACCAGCTTTATGGAAAGCTCTCGAAGTGTCAGTTCTAGATTCGTGAGGTCCTCTTCTTAGGGCACGTCATCTCTGTGGAAGGAGTTGCAGTGGATCCTGCGAAGATCGAGGCAGTGCTAGCTTGGGAGCCACCCAGGAGCGTGACGGAGGTGCGAAGTTTCTTGGGACTAGCTGGATACTATCGGAGATTTGTGCCAGACTTCTCCAGAGTCACGACACCACTCTCAGCTCTTACAAAGAAAAGGAAACCCTTTTTGTGGTCAGACAGATGTCAGCAGAGCTTCCAGGAGCTGAGACAGAGATTGACCAGTGCCCCAATCTTGAGGCTTCCGGAGGAGGGAGTAGGGTACGTAGTCTACTGCAATGCATCTGGGACCAGACTCAGATGTATCTTGATGCAGGATCGGGTAGCGATCGCTTATGGATCAAGTCATTTGAGTCCACATGAGCAGAACTACGCTACCCATGACCAGGAGTTAGCAGCAGTGGTCTTCACTCTAAAGACATGGCGGGACTACCTGATGGGAGAGCGCTTTACAGTCTTTTCTGACCATCAGAGTCTCAGGTACATATTCTCTCAGAAGGACCTAAACCTGAGACAGCGGTGATGGCTTGAGTTTCTCCAGGACTATGACTTTGAGATAGTCTATACTCCTGGGAAGGGGAATATGGTAGTCGATGCTCTTAGCAGGAGGACGGGCATTCAGCTACTTGAGGAGGCGACGGAGCAGCTAGCCGTTTTCATATATCCTTCGTGGATAGAGATGGAGCAACCTTCCTTCAATATCTCACAGTCACCCCTCCACTACTGCAGTGGGTCAGAGAGGCATAGCGTGGGGACGCCAACTATGAGACGCAGCGTGCACAGATATCCTCAGGACAGGCACCTGATGGTTTCTCCTTTGGAGCAGAGCACGATGTCCTTTTCAGAGGACGTAACTTGGTACCAGTTGCTTTACAGGAGGAGGTAATGAGAGAGTTTCACACTTCTCCTTTGGCGGTACATCCTGGAGTGGCTAAGATGTACCAGGATCTCAGACGATAGCACTGGTGGCCGGGCATGAAGAAGGTTGTGGCAGAGTTCGTTTCTCGATGCCTCACCTGCCAGCAAGTGAAGACAGAGCATCAGGTACCAGCAGGCTTGGTACATCCCTTGGAGGTCCCAGAGTGGAAGTGGGACGAAATATCTATGGACTTCGTGACTGGACTTCCACACACTTCCAGAGGTCACGACTCCATTTGGTTGATTGTCGACTGACTCACCAAGTCGGCTCACTTCTTACCCATTAGAGAGCAGGGCTCAGTGGAGAGATTGGGATCTCTCTATGTTTATGAGACTATGCGGCTCCATGGTGTGCCATCATCTATCGTCTCCGATCGAGATGCTCTCTTTACTTCCCGGATTTGGAAGGGGTTGTAGGAGACGTTCGGGATGAAGCTACGTCTGAGCACCACCTTTCACCCTCAGACGGATGGTCAGATGGAGAGGACCATTCAGACTCTCGAGGACATGCTCTACGCATGTGTCCTCGACTTTGGTCACAGCTGGCAGGACCACCTACCCATGGTGGAGTTCACGTACAACAACAGCTACCACTCCACCATCGAGATGGCACCATACGAGGTGTTGTACGACCGACCTTGCAGATCACCTCTATGCTGGACAGACCCTGGGGAGTCAGCACTTGTGGGACCGGAGATTGTCCAGGCCATGACAGAGAAGGTCCAGGTCATCCAGGAGCGGATGAGGACAGCTCAGAGCCAGCAGAAGTCTTATCCTGACAGGAGGCGGAGGCCACTAGAGTTCTAGGATGGCGACCACGTCTTCTTGCGGGTCTCACCTCGATGTGGATTACGGAGATTTGGTCGAGGCGGAAAGTTATCTCCATGCTTCATCGGACCATTCCAGCTCCTCAGCAGGATTAGAGAGGTGGCTTATCGCCTGGCTCTACCACCTCAGTTGCACCGGGTGCAAGACGTCTTCCACGTATCCCAGCTGAGGAGATACGTGCACGACCCGATGCATATCATTGACCATGGGGAGCTGGACGTTGATGATGGGATGACTTTTGCGGAGGTCCCGGTGGAGATCGAGGATCGACAGGAGTGGGTCCTACGTGGATGGTCGATTCCTCTAGTGCGCATCAGATGGCAGCACGAGAACCTCCAAGAGAGCACTTGGGAGAATGAGGCTCAGAAGCGTGCTCAGTACCCACATTTGTTTCCCTAGTTTATGATGTATCTTTACAGGGACATAAATCCCTGAGGTGGGAGTGATGTAAAGACCTGTAAAATTCAAGGAAATTTTTTTCTTAATTTTCTTGGGAATTTTACAAGAACGCATTTCCTAACGGCACCTGATTCTGAGGCTCGGTGTGCCCGGAATCATTTTCTGAAGTTTAGATCGGGTACGTTCAGTGAACGAATGAGAGGGGTTTCCTAACTTTTGAACCGGTTCTCGGAATCGAATTCTGAGGGCACCGATGGAATCGCATCGCCGATATTTGCTTAGAAATGCCTTTTCTGGAGTTGTGTTTGCTCGGGTGTGGTTTTTAATTTTTGGGGCTAAGTTAAGAAATAAAATAAAAGTGGTGTGACAGTTTATTTTATTTCACTTAAAGCCACTTAAAGCCACTTAAGCCAGGTTAAGAGGATAAGGTGGGACCCACGATATCCGACCCACTTGGTAGGATATTTGTGAGGTGGGGCCCGCACGAGCCCCACAGTTTATTCCCCTCTAAGTAACGCACCCGTGAAAACCTCTTTTAAATAAAGTCAACTGGTGCGTTTACTTAAATACTAAACGCCCCTATTAATTGGGCAGTTAAGTCGTTACAATTAATTCATTGAATTAATTGTTCGTTTCTTAACTTTGAATTTGTAATTGTTGGCATCGGGAATAAAATAATACCAACACTTATTTTACTTGAGGGTGGATTGTTGAGAGGATTTGGAGAAACTATAAAGCTTGAAGATCTTCATCCTCCTACGTGAAAAACGCGAAGAACGCATCGTCGCTGAAGACGAACGCCAACCTCCGACGGCGGACGACGGCGAGAGACGTCTTCAGAGATCACCTAACGACAGTGACACCCCTTCCGCGATGCGACGATCCTCTTCTTCTGCGATGGTTAATTCCGCGACGAACTCACGTTTGACGACAACGTTGAGGTAGGGGTTTTTGTTCATTTTAATCTATGTGATTATATCCGCAGTTTGTTTAAATATTTGTCGGAAGAATTTTAAAACCGCTAACACGGTGGGTGCAGACCAACGAACAAGTCTGAACCCATTGTTCCTTCGTTCTTAGTGTGTGGAACGGTGGGCGATGATGAAGCAGGCCGCACAGACGTTGTGAGGACCTCGCAGTGGAGAACCGGTCCCAGGAGGGCCGTCGGCGAAGACAGCAGGCGAATCCGACCACCGGAGCTCGTCTGGTGGTCCACAGAGCAACCCACCGGTGCGCCTCACCGGCACAGCGGCACCAGCGGCAGAAGGCGGCAGTGCCCGGTGCACCGCCTGGGAGAACCGTCGCGGCTGAAGTCGCGACGGCGGGCCGGTGGTCCCGCAACCGCGTGGGACCAGAGAAGGCGGGACGCGGCAACCTACCGCGTCCGTTGGCAAGAGGCGGCCCCCCACGCGGGGTCGCGGATCATTCAAGGGGGCGGCGCCCCCCTTGCGCACCGCTCGGCCATTACGGCCGAGCCGCCTGGCGAACGGGCCACGCCCGCGTCGGCCGGGCCGGGCCGCGCCCTGGCCGGGTCGGGCCGCGCCAGCCGGGCTGGGCCATGCCCAAGCGGGCCGGACCCAGACCTGGTTCAGGTCGACCCAGTTCGGGCTGACCCAGGGAGTCTCGGGCCGGGTCGGTCTCGGGCCCGAAACCCCCACCTCCAGACCCTTTTCGTTCTATTCCCCATAACATGAGCTACGAGCCTCCGATCGATGCACCGTCAGTTGCGATGAGATCCTTGGATCGAGACGGTCGTTTCAGTATATTACACTCATGGTTTCAGAGAACTTTGGGTTCGTCCGGGTTGGTTCGTACACAAAACCAACCGGGCCCTCAGAGCGGAAACGCTCATAACTTGAACTCCAGACGTCCGATTGACGTGTCGTCAACTTTTATGGATTCCTCTAAGTGAGAGAGATCTTTTGGATTACTCCGCTCGAGGTTTGGACGCAGTTGGAGTATGTTCGGGTTGGTTTTGACTTAAAAACCAACCGGGCCCCTGGAACGAAAAGGCCAATAACTCTCAGACTGGGCGTCTGATTGACGCGCCGTCTGTGACGTTGAGTTCATGTTGGCGATACAGAACTTTTGGATACATCAACTCCGGACTATGTAACAGTTGATGTATCAGCCTCTCAACTCTTGGAGCAGACCCTCCCGAATGAGCTTTCTGTGTGCGGGAACCCTAGAGCTGGCTGCGACTGCGACGACGACAACGACTGTACAGAGATCCTCAGTGGATTCGACGGCGATGACTACAACACTTATCAATCCTACGTGAATCTGTGCTACCGATCATGTGTCGGTATGATCCTGTGTGGGTCAATGCTCAACGGTCCTGTGTGGGCCATCGCCTACAGATCATGTGTGGGTCCGATCCTGTGTGGGTCTTTGCAGGGGTTAGTTACCTATCAATCTTTTGTGGGTCAGATCCTTTGTGGGTCATTGCGGGGGTTAGTTACCTATCGATCCTGTGTGGGTCAGATCCTTTCTGGGTCATTTTGGGGGTTAATACCTATCGATCCTGTGTGGGTCAAATCCTTTGTGGGTCATTATAGGGGTTAGTAACTATCGATACTTTGTGGGTCTGGCGGCATAGATGAATTAGTGGATATATCTGATCATCTCTATCATCATACGAAGAAGTATACCTGTGTGAGCTGAATCTTGTTTGCTTTCATATGTGGATTGTGTTGTGCTATCCAGTTTGGATTTATGTTTTTCTTTCCTGTGTGGACTGGGTTGTACTTGGGCTCAGAAGTTGGAGCGTACTGGAATTGATGACTTAGGTATATGTATGGGCATATACAAAAGCAGTGTCGGATGTTACTTCGTGACTGTATCTTTACCTTGTGGTTTATCCTTTGTGGATTATGGGAGACCTTAGAGGGTCTCGGGGTCCCTACTGAGTAGCTTATACTCACCCCTACACGGGCTATGCCCGCACTACGTTTTGTTGGTTGCAGATGACGGACATCACTGATCGCGGTTGAGGCTTGCGGAGCAGGTCGGTACCTCGAGGTGGACCACTGGGCGGAACGTACTCGGAGTGGACGGCTGGACCGAGGAGCTATAGAGGCTATCTGTACTCACACTTCATGTGGGACTTTCAGTGGACGGCTCAACGCTACGACTTTACTTTTCAGTTGTTGTTTTTCCCTTTCCAGTTGTACTTTACTTTCAGTTTGGGTTTGTATACTGGCCCACTTAATTTTCTGCACTTACTGTTGTACCCAGTTTTTACTTAGTGTTTACTACAACTGCTTTCTTTCTATGTGGTGTTTGTTTACTTTACAAAGGCAATGCCTTCCCTTTTTACCGGGAATTACGCCTTGGTGATAGTCGCCAGCCCCTGGCCTATGGAAGGCGGGCTTGGGGTAGTCACGGCACGGGCCCTGAGGATGGGTCGTGACAACTGTAGTCGGAGGTAGTGGGACCGATAGGTACTGAATTTTATTGTGGGAGATTCCAAGGTGGTTCAGAAGATGAACGCGTCCTTGGAACGGCCCCTGATCGAAGAAGGGCGTCGCTAGCGATAGGTTGGGAATCTGACATGCTCGATCCTGTCCTTTGGAGTGCCTCGGCATACAAGGGCTTTTTGGTGCTTGATTCAGCAGGGGGAGGGCTTTCCTGTCGAAATAATATGTCATCATGGGGAGGACCTCCGCAATGGAGGCCGTAATGGTGAGGACTACCATTACTGCTTGATGCCTCACTGCATAGAGGAATTTTTCAGTGCACACCCTGGGGAGGACCTCTAAGGAATGTTGCAGCAAGGGGAGGACCTACTGGCTGTAGGGCGTTGTTACGGGGAGGACCTTCACAACAACTGCCATCATGGTGAGGATGACCATCATGGCTTGACGTTCAACATGCATCCTGGGGAGGAACTTCAGGACACGCTGCAATAAGGGGAGGACCTTCTGGTTGCTTGGGGCTATTGCGGGGAGGACCTTCGCAATGGCGGCTGTGGTGGCGATGACTACCATCACAGCTACGGCAATGGTGAGGACTACCATTACTGCTGCCGTAGGGATAATATATATGGGATACATCTTGGGGAGGGCCTCCAGAATGTACCACAATGAGGGGAGGGCATCTCATTGCTTGACGTCTCTACGGGGAGGACCTCCGTTATTAGGTTGGCGAGGACTACCACCGTGACCTGATGCCTGGCTGCGTGGAGTTCTGTTGCAGTGTAACCCCTGGGGAGGACCTTCAGGGTAGGCCACGACAAGGGGAGGGCCTTCTTGTCGTGATGAGACGTCACTAAGGGGAGGAATTATGTAGTTTTTACTATGATAGCGAGGACTACCATCACAATCTGTGGTCCCACTGCATGGAGAGTGATTGTAGTGTATACCCCGGGGAGGACCTTCAGGGTAGACCGCATCAAGTGGAGAACCTTCTTGCTGCTCGATCTTCTGGTCATGTGGAGGGTTTCTGTGACTCGCATCAAGAGAGAGGATCTCATGACCGATCGTTATATGCCCGCGAGGGAGGCCCCCACGGGTGCTCTAGGGAGGACCTTCAAAGCTGCTGGTAGCGACATTGCGGGGAGGACCTTTGCAACTACTACTGCCACTCCCATAATATGGTAATGGGTGGGCAGGGTTCTGAGCCTTTGATGCATGCTTAGCGGCATCGGAAACCCCAGCTTCCAGCAGAGCGGAGTCATGAACCCGCCCTTTATTTTCCAGCTGCCTTTGGTGCATTCGGGGCGCTCGTTTTCGAGCAGCGGGGACCGTCTGCTGTTGAAAATGGCCTTCACCTTTGGGTACCTGTCTAATTGGGTCTCGTGACATTATCAGGGTATGCCGACAAACAACTTGACTTTTAGCAGGGATATATGCCAGCTCTGGAGCATCCACCGTGATGGACGGGTGTCCCCCAGTTGGAACGAGTGAAGCTGCTCGATCCAGTTGCCCTTGCGTTGCAGAATATAGCCGGCAACCATCCTGGAATAAATCACGGATGAAGATCTTCTCCGAGGTGGCTATCTTGTCTCTTAGATGAGTCACCTCAATTGGGGAGATGGGCTCACGGGCCTGAGTCCTTGCTTTTGCCGCCGATGCAATTACATGCTGGAAAGTCTGCAAGATATGATCTTGGATCGATACCTGCTCCTCCGTCATTGTCAGGATATGTATAGAGACATATTTGGCTGGAACAAGTATGAAGGCCCATTCTGGTATCGGAGTAGTAATATCCTACTCCGGTCCTCCAGTGGTCAGTGGGTACTGACAATTCTTCTAGGTCAAGGCAGGTGAACGAGTATGCCCCTGTACTGGGATACACCGGTTTCTCTCTCCGTTTACCACCACATCGGGGTGGCAGACTTTACTTACATCCACAGGGATCTGGCCCTGCATATATTGATGTCCCACCATATCGATTCGGTGTCCTTTTTTGGCAGGGAGATGTGCCCACCTATGATTTTCCTCCACATCTAGGTGGCGGGCTTTGTTGATCGCCACCATATCAGGATGGGGGGCGTCTGAAGCAACTGTCAGGAGCTGGTCATGCAGGTGTTGGGTCGCCACCATGTCAAGCTGGTGGGATTCACGACCCTGGGCAGGGAGAGGTGCCTGCCTAGTAAGTGCCATCCTGCGTGAGCGACGGGCTTGATGGAGCTCAGCGGGGATGTGTGCCGGCTCGTATGATGCCGCCATGTCTGGATGGTGGGCTTGGGAGGAGCGAACAGGTGTAGGTGCCTGCTCATGGTACGTCTCCATGGCTGAGCAGCGGAGCTCCTCCTCAGGCACCAGGGTGATGATCGGTCCTCGATTGTACGTCTTCCGCCCTCGTCTGGCGGTCTATAGGGCGGGAGCTCAGGGAGCGTGGGCCCGAATCCTCTGGGAAACAACCTCCTCGGCACGAGGATGTTGGTTCGCAGCATGACTGCGATGACGCCTTCCGGCAGGGGCCATAGAGCGGAACCCCCGTTCGGTGGGGATGAAGTCCTCACCGTCGACCTCATCTGCCTCCCTAAGATAAGGGAGGGATGCATTGTCCCGTTCTGGGGATAGGATCCCGAAACGGTTGGAGACAGCGACAGGGGCTGTCTGGATCTCCCTTTGCGGCGGCAGCTGGGCAGGAGACCGGCGAGTCCTGGCGGATTGGAGGGCATGCATGGCCACCTCCACCATTGGGATAGTACCATTCATCTGGTACTCTCAGATCAGTGCATCTGAAACCCAACGTTGACGAAGCTGGGTGGGTGACAGGGTACTCCATTTTTTAGGAAGTCTCATCCTTGCGTCGTTGGAAGCGCGCACTTGTGAGTTCATTTGTGATTCCATTGGATTGAAGGGAGTTCTGAAAGTAGTGCCTGCGAAACATTTTATCAAATACAAGAAGAAAACCCATCAAAGCATCATCTCATGATCCTATGCGTAATTAATGACCTTACTTGGCCCTCCTTTGGAGAAAAAGGGGGCACTGGGTGAGATTAGGTTAAATTCGTCATGTTTGGTTGAAGATTCAAGTCGGGTTAACCATTTTTTGTCTCGTTCTTGGTTTTCGGCCACGAAACGCCCAACGGCTCCATATCCAATGATTGATGGACCTGCTTTCCAAAGGCAGGAGTTCACCGGATGGTCTGACCAGTGACTCTTAAGAACTCACATTGGTCGAGAGGATGGGAAGTCGGGCTCATCTCACCCTTTTTGGGGGGGGGGAATTATTGCCTCTTCCGGGACTCTCTTATAGATTTAAGATGTATTCATATGTTCGCGAATATTTGGTTTATACCCAAACATAGTATCCATGGATTCAACCCTGGTGGGAAATGGTCAACTGGACATAGGTTTTCGGAATCATTTATGATCGAGGTTTACCATCCCTCGTTGGATTAATGACCCCGAAGGGTTGGAACTCGATTGAGGCAGCACTAGGAGTGGCACGGTGAACCGATGCGGGGATGATCGGATCGACTGGCTATTGGGCTTGAACCTCAGGGAGGCTTCCTTCGTACCCTGTCTCGGAGGCAGGGATCAAATTCCACGTAGTTTGGATAGGTGTCGGGAACCGACATAAAGAGGGACCAGGTGGTCTGATGGGTAGTGGGATTAAACCTCATGGAGGCTTCCTACGTACCCTGCCTAGGAGGCAGGGATCAAAGTCCATGTAGTTCGCATAAATAGTTTAACGTCATGCTGGACGAGGGTGGAACTCGACGTGAAGAAATGACAGAGTGGTGGGCTTGAACCTTGTGGAGGATTCCTACATACCATGCCTTGACATGGATCAAAGTCCCCATAGTTCGCTTAGGCTTGGGGCTTACGCTCTGGGGCAGCCCATAGGAGGATTTCATGGTCGATGCTTGCTCTAAGACCATGTGAGTCATGCTCGGTGTGAGAAACAAGAGGCAGTAGGGACCAGAGGACCACGCCGCGAAAGGTGCGTCCATGAGAAGCAGAGTGGGGCTTACGCATGAAGGCGGCCCAGGGGGATGGATTGGGTCTTACACTCTAAGGAGGCCCATAAGGTCAGGTCTTACTCCGAGATGGACGCCCGTGTACTGCTAAGGAGTGGCACTGGTGAATGGGGCTTACGCAAGGAAGCTACCCAGGTGCCTTCCTCATGTCTGAACATGAGGGCATCCCAACTCACTGGTGGGTTGAGGAATATAATGGGGGCTAACGCCTATGCGCAAGTGCACAAGCGGGATAATGCCAAGGGTGTTGGAATCAATCCAAACAAAGGGAGATGAAAAGAGTGAATTACATGCCTGACTTTCGGAACACAATGAGGGTGGCATGGTGATGGAGGATAACTGTTGACCATGTTTGAAACTCAGCATTCATTTCACGTTAGACTGAAATGGGGACGAAAAAATGAGGGTCGACTGTTGACCATATTCAAAACACAGGACCTATCTCGAAGTGTTGTCCAAAGTCTTCCGCGGCATTGGCCCAGGACTATAGGTGAGCTGATGCGGCATGAGGCCAGGCCGTTAGGGGGTCCCTTCAAACATGAAAGAGGACGGAGATCCGAATGAAGGACACACAAAGCGTGGGGTGGAGTGATGGAATGTTTTAATGGATTCCAGCGCTCTTGAGATTATTCCACTGTAAACATGGCATGAGGCATCTTATTCTTGGAGCATAAAGCATCTCTTGAATGGAGCAAGATACATCCAATTATTGAATGAGATGGAATGATACAGTTTATAGTCATGTAGAGAGGACTATTTCCATACAGTTTAACGTCATGTGGTCAGGAAAAGGACCATACAGTATAACGTCATGTGGTCAGGACGACTAGGTTGGAGAGACCTAGAAATGGTTGGTGTGGAACTTACGTAAGGGCGGCCCTTTCTGGATGATCCTAGCAAAAGGAGATAGGTAATAGGGTTATAGGAGAGTCATGAGGAGTGGCTTGACTCATGGAATTTATAGGATGGATATAGGGGTGTCACAAGGGTGCAATGTGAAATATTGTTGCCCTGGCTCGAAAATTTCATGGTGCGACTCTCCATTTTCATGGGGGTGAGTGAAGGCAGCGAAGGGACCGGCCCGGAGGGCCAGGACCACAGCCCGACACTGACCCCGAATGGGGGTGCGGGGGCTGCGCCCCCGCGGTATGGACCAGCGGGTGCATGGGGTTTTCCGCATGGGGCTGGTCGTGAAGGAGCTGGCCGCAAGCTGTCGGCCGCAAGGGACCGGTCGCGGAGGAGCGGTCTGCGAATGACTATCCGTGAAGGAGCATGTCACGATGGAGTCTGTCTGCAAAGGACTAGCCACAGAGGAGCTGTCCGCGAGGGAGATATCCACGAGGAAGCAGGCCGCGGAGGAGCTGTCCGCGGAGGAGCTGACAGTGAAGGACTGGTCGCGAGGGACCGACCGCGAAGGGCGTCCGCAAAAGGGTTGGCACCCATCCTGCTTCGCACCCGCGAAGGGTTCCGCCTCCATTTCACGAACGACAATGGAGGCGGTTCACGAAGGAGCTAGCCGCGGAGGAGCTGACCTCCTGTGGTTCACGGTTTGGTTTCTCCTCTTCGCGGAAGAGTGCATCTGCGGACAATATAAGGTCCACGGATGGCCGCAAAACTTTACCACTGGGAGCTATTTCTCTAGCGTCTCCCCACAGGATTTCACCCGTCCATTCTCTCCTCCTAGTTTTGGTGCCCCTTAATGATTATTTATAGATCCATGAATAGGATAGCCACACGGCCTTTGTGGAATCCCATGAAGGAATCCCTAGCTGCAGATGACTCAGTCAACTGGTATATTTGATGAGTCGCGGTGGGGTTTCTTCGCGGTGGCACACCAATCCGCCTCTATTCTGCGAATGATGAGGTTCGCAGCGGCATGGGAAGGTTGTCGCGGTTCGCGGAGGTGAACCGGTTTGGCGCCCGGCGGTCTTTCTGATTCGCGCCCACGGAGGCACTCCACCTCTACTTCGTGGACGACACTGGTCCGCAGAATTGTTGGAGGGTGGTCTGCCGGATCGTCCACGTGCTGTTTCTGGGAGTCAGCGTGCGGACCGGTTTGGTTCTTTTCCAGGTCGTGCGGTAATTGGATTTCACCCTTGGGGAATTTTCAGGACCCTACAATTACCTACAACAGCATCTAAATGATTATTCTTTAAAATACTAGTTGATCTGGTAAATGTAGGACTAGAAATTTCTGGTTCTTCTCTATGCTCAGGTTCACTAGAAGCAGATTCTGGAATATTTCTAGAATTGGTTGTCTTTACAACAGGTTCACTGATTTTATAATTAAGTTCCAGAATAGATAGATCTTCTCCAAAATTTTCAAGAGAAGACTTAGGTTCATGCGGATCAGTTTCATAAAATTTTATGTGAATAGATTCTTCCACACATTTGGTTATTTTGTTAAATACTCTATAAGATTTAATGGTTATAGAGTAACCTAAAAATATTCCCTCATCACTTTTAGAAGAAATCTTTCCATGATTATCCTTATTATTGAGAATAAAGACTTTGCAACCAAAAACTCAGAAGTAACTAACTTTAGTATTCGTATTATTCCACAATTCATAAGGGGTCTTGTTTAGAACATGTCTAATCAAGACTCTATTTATAATATAACAAGCTGTATTCATAGCTTCCGCCCAAAAATAAACAGGTAAATCATAATCATTAATCATGGTTCTTGTAATTTTTTGAAGGGTTCTATTTCTTCTTTCTACTACACCATTCGGTTTAGGTGAACTAGGGGAAGAGAAATTATGATTGTAGCCATTATGTGAGCAGTATGATTCAAATTCATGATTTTCAAACTCATGGCCTTGATCACTTCTCAGGGTCTTAATCTTAAGTCCACTATGGTTTTCTATAGACTTAGAGTATTTAATAAAGTAAGAGAAAGAATCAATTTTGCGAGCTAGAAAATATACATAAGTATATCTAGAAAAGTGATCTACTAAGACATAGACATAGTGCTTCCCATTTAAACTAGAAACTCTATAAGGTCCAATTAAATCCATGTGAACTAACTCAGGAGGTTGAGAAGTTGAAACTTATTTCTTTGATTTGAATGAAACTTTATGTTTCTTTCCCTTTTGACAGGGAGTACAAACTTTGTATGATGGGAATTTTAGTTGAGGTAGATCTCTAACTAAATTTTTCTTAGTCAGTTTCTTATGTGATTTAACATTGCAGTGTCCTAATATTCTGTGCCATAGCCAAGACTCTTTATGAAAATCATTTAAACAGGTAACCTTTTGTTGGGATAATTAATTTGAATCTACAGAACAAACATTTTCATTTTTCAAGGCATAAAATACTGAAACATTTTTAGAATTAAAACCATGGCATGCATCATTTTCAAATTTAACATTGAAACCATCGTCACACAACTGAGAAATGATTAACAGGTTGTATTTTAATCCATCAACAAATAAATCTTTAGAAATTAAAATTGAATCAGTGTTACCAATTTGGCCTAAGCTGATGACTTTTCCTTATGAATTATCACCAAAGGTGACATATCCTCCATCAAACATAATTAAACTTTTGAAACATGATTCATCTCCAGTCATATGCCTTGAACATCCACAGTCGAAGTACCATATCTTCTTATAGGAACTCTTCAAACAAGTCTCTTACAAAACAGGTTTAAACAGAAAATGATTTTGGTAACTAGATTTTCTTGGGTCTAGACAGGTTATCAAGAAAAACTTTTGGTACCTAGATTTGTCTAATGGGCCCCATAAAATAAATAGATTAAAAAAAATTTGAAAGATAAACTTTGTTTGATCTATAACTATTTGAATAGTAAGATGAGGCATAGGAATTTCCAAAATTGGAACTAGGAGCATACTGTCCAGATTTAGGAATAAATTTTTTCTTAACAAGTTGTCTCTGTCCAGGTTGATATCCTTAACCAGTAATATATTTTGGTGATACTTGTTTTCCTTTCATTTTTGTAAGAGTTTTCTTTCCATTAGTGAACTTCTCCAAATCTATTCTAAGTTTCTCATTGGAAAATTTAAGTTGAGCATTCTCCTTTAACAGTTGATCATTATTTTCCTTCTCTATACTAAGATTAGATTTAACATTACTAGTCAAGGAATATTGTTTCTTTAATGACTTGTACTTATCCTTTAGCTCATTACAAGTATCTTCTAACATATTACAATATTAAAATAATTCAGATTTAGTCATATTGTTATCACTATTTGAATCACATTAATTCCCAGAATAATAATCATTCAGCATAGGGGATACATGTACCTTAGATGTTTTAGTCATAAAACACATGTTGGAATGATTCTTTTCAGAATCAGAAGCCTCAAACTCACTTGTTCTATCTTCTGAATCACTCCATGTTGTCTTCATAGCTTTCTTATATATTTCATCCTTGTAGTTGTATTTCTTCTTGTACTTTAATTTTGGAAAGTCAGCCTTTATATGTCCTTTCCTTTTGCATTCATAACAGACTATCTCATCATCTTTATCAGTCCTTTTCCAATCCTTCTTCCAATGAACTTTATTGTTATACTTTCCCTTGTAATTGGATTTTCTGAAAAACATCTTCTTTCTATAAAATTTCTTAAATCGTCTAGCTATCTGAGCCATTTCAGCATTGTTGTCTGATGCACTCTCTTCACTGCATGAACTATCACTTTCACTTTGAATTTTTCCTTTTTCCTTGTTTTTTGAAGTAGATGTCTTGAAGGCTACTGATCTCTTTCTTGGTTCATCGTCTTCTTCCTTTTTTACCTTCAGTTCTTATTCATACATCATTAACATACCAATCAGCTATTTAACAAGCTGTGATCTTATATCACACGATTCTCTTATTGAAACTGATGTGCCTCTCCATCTGTCTGGTATACATCTGAGTAACCTCATGATTTTCTCTTTTGCAGGAACATATTTTCAAAGTGAGATCATTGTATTTACAATTTCATTGAACCTGAGATACAAGTCAGAAATACGTTCATCAGGTTTCATTTTAAAATTATCATACTTAATATTGCAGGTATTCAATCTCATTTCCTTAACATTGGTTGTTCCCTCGTGGGAAATAGCAAAAGTATCCCAGATTTCATAAGTAGTTTTACAAGCAGATATTTGATTAAATTTTTCATCTCCTAAATCATAGTACAGAGCATTAATTACTTTACAATTATTATTGTAAGCAGTTTTCATAGGTTCATCCCAAGTATTTCTTTCAGTTTCTGGAATCTTATACTGATTTTCTATAGCAGTACAGATATAAAATCCCATAATTTCTAAATTAATTTTCATTTTCAGTTTCCATTGGGCATAATTAACACCATTAAAGAAAGGTGTCATGTTGGTAGCTTCACCTTCTAGTCTATTATCCATAATTATATTTTAGCAGATATATTGAAAGAGATAAAATTTAGAACTAACAGAAATTTTGAGATCTCTAGATACAACTAAAATCACAGTTGAAAAACAACGTGTTTGGAAATCCTTTATAATATGTTATACCTCCGATACCAAATGTCGGTCGGAGTGGATACTCAAGAGGGGGGATAAATTTAGTTCCAACTAAAAATTTCTGTTATTATGATTTCTATTAAAATCCCTCAAATTAAATAATAAACTAAACTGTAGTGAATTTATAAAACGTGAAAGGTTTCAATTTCTTTCTCAAAGATTGATTATTTCTCAGTTAACTAAATCTGAAGATTAAGTTATCTTTTGAAACTAATTTACTGGATAACAAAAAATTACAAACACTTGATAGTTTAACTATCAGAGTTACTTCAAAGTAGATTTGTTATTAAAGTAATTAGTAGTGGAATATTCAATATAGTTTTAACTAAAATAAACATGCATAACAGTTTCAACCAATAGGTTCAGTCTCAAGACGAGACTTAGTCCTCTCAAATAGTTTTATAAAACTTTGATCCACACCCTGGATTGGGGTTAACAATAGTACTCATACTGTCTAGGTCCTCAGACCTCTACCACGGTTCTATGTGGGAAAACAAAAATAATAGCACACAGGATATGCAGGTCACACTTGACCTCTACCACTATCCACAGTGGGATATAATAGGGTAAGGGAAAGATTGAGTGAGGATTTAGAAATCATCCAGTTCAGCACAGGAGACAGATTGTGTTTAAAATATAGAGCACACACTGCTCAAAATGTAAATAAATGAAACACAATAGAGCTAAACAAATAAAGATGAGTTTAGAATGCTCTATGTGTTTTGATTGAAGATCTGGACTCCTTGGATTGAATGCAGATCAAGCTTCAAGTCCCTCTCTGGTTTTAGTCAAGAAAAAAAGAGTTTCGTTCTTGTATTTGACTTCCATGTCCAGGTTGATCAGCTTGATTAGGTTGAGTATAGGTGAACTGGTTGAGGCTCTTTGCACTGTGACTGACCAGGTTCTACAGATTCTGAATGTATCCTTCCTTCTTCTTCTGTGCATGTAAGTACCTATGTATCTCCAGATGGTTGTTTCGTATGTTCATGGAAAGACTGATCCTTTCTTATACTACATCGTTGATTTTGAGGTTCTCTTTTATATACCTTCAGCTCCAGCAATGGGAATGATTACCTTTTTACAGTTATGAGGTACGGTTTCCTAACATGCCAACAACTATCATTAATTAATAGCATAAGCATTAAAAACATCAAATATGATCGTTGCTAAATAAACAAATAGAAATAGGGTTTAGAGAAATTGTGACTGGTTTTCATTAGTATCTCTTTGTATCAGTAAGATTGTTGTGGTGGACTTAGAATGGTAGGTCTTGCATCAGTAACTGTTAGACTCTATAACAATAGCTTGCTTTAATCAGTAGCTCCTTCTATCGGTAGCTCCTTCTGTCGGTATCTCCTTCTATCAGTATCTCCTTCTATCGGTAGCTCCTTTTATCCGTAGCTCCTTCTATCTGTAGATCATTCTATCGGTAGCTCCTTCTATCGGTAGCTCATTCTATCAGAAGCTCCTTCTTTCGGTATACTTTATGTATCAGTGACCCATACCAGTGAGCTTGTATCGGTGGACTTCATAATGGTGGTGGTTACTCTGTATCGGTCGACTTGTATATACCGGTAAACTTATTCTATCAGTAGCTCAGTTGTAAAGGTAACTGTCTGTCTGTATCAGCAGACTTGTATCGGTAGTTGTTTGTCTGTATCAGTTGCTGTGTATCAATGAACTTGTGTCACAGGAAGCTTGGTCTATCAGTGACCTTTACTTATCGGTAGACTATGTACCGGTAGGTCTGTCTATCTGTTAGTATTGGTAGCTTGTATTCATAGGTCTGTATCAATGACTCAAAAACATAATATTTATCTGTTCTATGAAAATTATATTCATATTGAGTAAGTAACATTTCTAAACAAGTATAAACATAGAAAACCATTGATTAAAAAATTCCATGGATAATTTTGATATTTTATCAACTTAAAAATATGATTTCATAGGTTGAATGAATAATTAATGTAAAGATAAACATTATTTGGGATTATGAAAGCATATTGAAACATAATTGAGATTATCAAAACAGGTGAGGTCAACAGTGAGTATAATAAATCAACAGTCTTAAGCTTAAAATATAAAACCATTCAAAAAAAACATGCCACACCTCCTTCACTATTACAAGAAGCATCCCCAAACACGAATTCAAGCACAAGAATAAAAAATATTATATAAAAAATCATTACCCATGGGATTAAAAGACATAATTGGCCAAGAAAATCCTCTAAGAATCAAATAGGGTATTAAACATTTATAAAACTACTTAATGTGTCAAACGGGCCTTAAAAACACACCACATGGGAATTAAATCAATATACCTATCCTTAATGTCGTTTGACTTCTCATTTCAAATACCTCTTTAAAACCAATATTTAAAAACACACATGAAAATATTGGATTAAAACCAATTTTTAAATAATAATCCCAAACCCCATTTGAAATCCATATATCAATAATCATTTGAAAGAAAAATTATCACACCAGACATTGACATCTGAATTGGGAATCTAACCCTTTCCATAAAATTCACCTTCTAAATAAATAATCTACTTTCAAAGAAATCAACTGCTTCCATGTAACCTTTTGAAAAACACTCATTCTCATTATAATGTTGATATTAAAATACCCTGAGGCCCACCAGACCTTTTCCAAAAATGAAACCAATATCAATATGTTTTTAAAATATTTATATCCATTTATAAAATCATAATGGTCATTTTATATAACACTTGGAATGTGATCAAGGTCCATGATAATTCTTTAAAATATTTAAATGAATAATTAAAACCAAAATAGGCCAAGTAGTTGTACATAATTCCATAAGAGATATTTTAAAAATCTAAAACATTTTCAAATATCCACTCATGAAATTTAACAATAACTATAAATTTAGAATAATCTCATGACAAGATAAAAGACAATTCAGATGATGGAAAAACTAACTATGGCCACAAAAGATAATTTAAAATTCATAAAGTGGAATTTAAACACACAATAAATTTATTACAAGAATTATAATAGAGTTCTAATGAACCACCTACCCCCAATCAATGGTTGTTGAGTTGAAATGGTCTGAAACACATCACCTTCGGCGTCAAATGTCCAAACAATCATAAAGAAGCATACAAGAACCCTAGAAATAAGAATAAAATCACAAAACAACCAATATAGAACCCCAAAGGTTCATTCAAATTTGACATGACAATATGGAAAGGTAAAATTATAGGGAAAGGGGAGAGAGGAGGAAGATGAGTCCTCCCCAATAAGAATTGGCCAAGAAACCCTAATAAATCCTATGGTATCACATATATAGAGGGATCCTGTCTGAGGGGGTTACTCACACCAAGTGGGTCTCATCTAGGGAGGTTTCATATAGGTAGGGGTGAATAAGGATTAAAATTATTAAAAATAAATTATAGTAAAAGTGAAAACCCCTCCCCCCAAATTAAATCCCTATAAAAATCACACAGTTTACCCATGAAGTTTTTAACACCATGAATAATATGTGTGTCCCATAATGGACCCCTAAAATATGGTTCACAGTTTCCCCTGGTACCTCTCTTAGCCTAACTACTCATCCACCAACCATTAAAAATAGAACTATACCTTAACATAACCCCATGAATGATTGTCACATGGTTACTCCAAACTATTTCCAACCTGTGCATAGTATAAAAATTCTTAAAAATTTAAAAGTCACCCCCAAGAATTTTAAAAATATTAAATTCACCCAAATTAAATTAAAATGGTATTAAATATAATTATTGGTGATATAAGGCTATCACAATTCTCTCCATCATGCAACTCTATTCCCCCGAAATTTCCCCTCTCATGGTAAAGGTGACAAACAAGAGAAAAATATATCACTCCTTCACATTAAGTGTCAAGGGTCAGATAAAAATCTTGGGATATTAAGACTAAATAATCCTATAAAATGATCTATCCTAGAAGGAAAAATTATATATCCAAAAAAAAATGAAAACCTTATACAAGTTTCAACCAGGAGTATCCAATAATAAACTCTAAACTAAGGGACCCTGGATACGGTTCTCCCCACCATTTTGAATTGATCCAAATAGTGAGTCATCAAATAAACACACCTAAAATAATAGCATCAATAATATAACTATGATTAACTCAAAACTAACAAAGTCCCAAAGATTCTAGTAACCATGGATATCTATAAAGATATAGTATCTAAAAGTAGAAATCATAGTCCAAGAAATACCCAAAGGACCCTAAATCCAAAGAACATTCAAATAGAGTGATATTTAAACACATACCTTAAACAGAGAAATAGTGTGGGTTCTACACTTGGATCACAATCCAATAAAAAATGAGGTAAACTAGGACCTCATAAACAGGATACCCATTCAGAGTGAACCCAACCAAAATTGATCCAATGTCACCCAGTTCACAACATAAACTAATGCCACACCAGTACTAACCACCTAAATTACTCAAACAAGGTCAAACCATGTCTAAAAAATGAATCAAAAATCAATGAAATGACATTTACCAAAGGTTTTAATAAATATAATCTTCTAAAAAAAGAAAAGGGGATAGGATATATAAAAAATCAAATAACCACTACTCAATCAAATCTAATAGGAAAAACACCAAACTGTGATCCAAAACCTCTAAAAAATAGAAGGAAAAAATATAACCCGGTAAAAGTCACCACAACTATATAAGGCTCCAAACCCATCAATAATGAATCATAAAAACAAATCATCATCCCAGGATAACACATACACCTAAGAGATAAATCATATAAATCCCCATGAAGTCATCTAATTGACTAACCATGGCTCACCTAGAATGGTTCTCAATAAAAACTAATAGATCACACACTATCACATCACTAATAAGTTAAAAACAATAATGTACACTCCATATAGAGTATAATAGATATCCAAAATAACCAAATAAGAACTAACATTAATGGAAAAAACTCAACCTTAATAAGGACATTTTTTATAAACAAAATTTATATCCAATGGAACATGGAAAACCCATAAATGATAAATCAATCAAATCAACCCGTTCCAACCCACAATGAATAAAATCCAAAAACACCAAGTAGGGAAACACATATGCCAAAAAACCCCATTTCTTTATAAAACACAATATTCCCAAAGGAATATAAACCAGTTTTCCAAAAACTCATACACTTCTAAAATCACCCCAAACACTAAGAAAATTCTAAAACACATTGAACCTTTTTTGAAAACCATCAATTCCATTGTGAAATAAGGAAACCATCTGTGATTCTCAGAGATCATTTTTTATAAAATTTTCAAAATATTTTCCACATTATTTTTATTAATTGATAATAATTAATTTTTCAAAATCACCCCATCGAGTTCCAAATTCCTTTATAATCATGCCACAAATGGTTTTTAAAACAAAATAATTTTCTGAAAAACCAAATCAACCAGTTTAGAAAAAATGCCCAAATTTTTTTCAAAAACCAATATCATTTTATAAACAATCATGATGGATTAAATCCAAAACTAAATTAATTTTTTTAAATTTAAAATCCTTTTTATAACTAATAATGGAGGATTCTTTTCAAATCAAAATCATTTTCTATAAAATTATTATTTTCTAAAAAACACATTTCATACAGTAATCGCACCCAAATAAGGTACACCACAAATACTCATTCCATTAACATCCCCAAATATAACCCAACCCACAAGGAAACACAAACCATGATAATTTGGATCAAAAAAATTAGCATTTAAGTAAAAAAAATATGAATTCAAAATTAAAATTACACTTCCATGGTAATATGAGCGTAATAAAGAGAGGTAGTGACCAAACACCCAATCAAAACTAACCTCCTGATTCTTAACAAATATATCTAACATGATATTAACTTGATACCTGGAATAACAATAGTGATACTATAAAATATTATAGGCTCCCACCAAAAAATTATCTATTGATGCTATTTGTAATGAACCAACTTTGGTTTTCCATCCAATGGATGACCGAACCAGGCTATCACTATCCCAAATAGTGTTATTAATCAACAAGGGAGAGAAACTAATTCCATGGAATCATTAGAAAACATTTGGTAACGGTTTCATCCAAAAATAAGAGTTCATGAAATATTATAAAAATAATGAAAAATCATCATGAAGCATCTGTATATTGCATATTCATGTTAAATCCAATAATATGGACTAAAAAAGTTGTGAAGGAAAGTAAAAAGAAAATAACTCTTTTCACCCATAGTATCCATCCCCTTCAAATCAAATAAAATCTACCTCTAGTTCCCTCCAAAACAACCATAAATATAGAAACCCTCTATCTATAGAAAGCAGAAAAGACTAATTGTCCAAAATAACCCATTTGAAGGACCACGCATCAAATATTATATCAAATAAAAATATGCTCTACTGAAATAGGTAATATGAAAAAGAATCCAAATACAATAAAATAAATAACTCACTTCAAATCACTAAAAAATAAAACACTCAAAGAATTTTCTAAAGAATAACTAAAAACCTACAGTTGAGAAAATATACACATGAGAATGAAATAACTTTTTATACAACTATAACCCATTGAATCTATGGAAAAACCATATTAAAATAATATAAAAATAGTAGTTTTAACATAAGGACAAGAGTATTTTTTTCAAATGATTTATAAAAAAACATATTTTCAAAAAGAAATACCATTTTACAATATAAAAATGATGATAGTTGAACATTTTCAGTTAAACATTTGGACCATGTAAATTCTCCTTTAAACCATGGAAAGAACCATGTTAAAATTTCCCCCCTTTCCAAGAATCCCTGAAAAAATCCTTCTTCATAAAGTATTTCAAGGAAAACCATTTCATAAAAACACTTTTAAGAAAATAAAATCCTTTTTTATAAAACTCACTTTAGAACATTATAAAAATAACCCATTTGAAAGTCAACCAACATCACAAACACAAGGTGATAGAAAATAGAGTCATAGGAACCAATAAATCAAAGAAATACAACCCAAGGAATAAAATCATGAAATGATGACAAAATTAAAAAAATAGGGGTATTATAGTCGAATAATAAAATCAAATCCCATAAAATTCCCAAAAAGGACTTAGGTTCATGAGAATCATATATAATCCCTAGTAATAGAAGACCTAAACTGATGATAAGGAACCTAGGCTGACACTATTGAATCTATCTAGGTCCTTGGTATCCTCCTAAAACTAATTTTTAATAAACATCATGAGGGATTAAATTTTTTCATGGGCTAAAAAAAGGATGATAGATCCTAAATTGTTAACCTATCAGTATAACAGATCGGGTGTATCCAGTCTACATTCCCCAGGTAGCCTACAAAAAAAACTCAACACTTCCATTAAACAGGTCACCTACAATATTATTATGACTCCCATGAAAAGGAAAATGGATTTGAGCACAATAAATCAAAAATATCAGGAGTAAAATAAAAAACCTTTCAAATAAAAATGTCTTGCCTCTCATACCCCCATAAGAACTAGCCCCAAACACACATTCAAGTATAATAATCACGAGATAAAAGTCAAAAAAATATCACCGATGAGGCTACAAGATATAATAGGACAATATAATCACACTGTTCTCAAATAGTATCTCACACATTTATAAAACCACTTAATGATCAAAATAGGACTTAAAACACACAACTCAAGATACTGATCCACATACCAAATTATTAAAGTCATTTGATATATCATTTCAAATACAAGTTTAAAACAAATATTTCAAAACATACTTGAAAATATAGTGTCAATACCAATTTTTAAATACTAGTTATAAAACATGACTGAAATCCATATTTCAATAGTCTATTTAAATCCTAATTATCACACTATACTTTGAAATCCTATTTATAAATTAATCTCTTTCCACAAAATTCACTTTTTAAATAAATTAGAAAATTTCAAATAAACCAAATGTTGCCAAGAACCCTTTTCAAAAAAACAAAAATTCACATTTTAAATACTATTCCAAATAACTATAATACCCACATTCCCAAAATAATTTAAAATAGGGGAAACTCTCCACTTATATAAAATAAAACATTAAGATAAATAATAACCTTTTTTTAAAATGTAATTGGAATCAAAATATTTTTAAAATAATTACATTGATTTATAAAATCCAAATATTCATTTGACCTAACACCTATCATGCGAACAAGGTTTATGAAAATTATTTAATCCATTTTGAAAACTAATTAAAACCAATGTGGGTGTTCTAGTTACATTTAATTCTATAAGATAAATTTTAAAACACCCAAATAATTTTAAAAAAAAATAGGAAATTTTAAATGCACTTCAAATGTGGGTTAATACCTTGCTAAGCATAAATAATATTCAAATACTAAAACAATCCTATTATGTTCATACAATATAATTTAATTTTTATTAAAATGAATTTAATAACATGAGAAATTTATATCATGAATTATAATGTATTTTCAAATAAGAACCTACAAAAAATCAATGCCGGTTGAGATAAATGTCCTAAAATGAATCACCTTTAGTGAAAAATGCCCAGAAAAGTATAAAGGGTCCCACACAATCCCTAGAAATAGAAATAGCATAAAAATTTCACCAATCCGGAACCACTACGGATCGATCAAATCACACACCAAAATAAGGGAATGGAAAATCATGGGGAAAATAAAGAGGGGAGTAAGAGGATTCCTAATCATGAAAAATATTCCATGAAACCCCTATAAATCTAGTAGAATCAAATGGAGATAGGGAAATTTGAAGAGGGTTCATGTGCACCAATTAGGTCTTTTACAAGGAGGTGTAATGCTAGAAGGTGGAGAATATGGATTAAAAGACCTAAAATAATTTAAGGGAAATATTGGAAAAACCAAAATAATTTAAATCCATGGGAAAATTACACAATTTACCTATATGGATTTCTTAACCATGAAAAATCCATGATTCCCGCATTAGACCCCTAAAAAAATGGGGCATAGTTTACCCTAATAAATCATATGGTTATACTACCCATGTTCTATCCATGCCAAATGGAACTTCCCATTAATATAACCCCCCACACACTTTTCAAGGGGTTACTCTTATCCGTGTGTATTATAAAAATTCCTAAAAATTTAAAACTCATGCCTGAGACATCCAAAAAATATTTAATTCCCCCAAATAAAATTAAATTAATTTTAAATAAAAGTATTTGTGAAAAGATTATTTCACAAGAAACCTCAAATCTATTGGTAAAGAGTGGGGTGAATAGAAAAAATAAATATTTAAAGATAGAAATTATTAAAATTAATAACATATGATTTTTATAGTGGTTAAAAAAATTATAATTTAGTCCTCGTAAACTCTATAGTCTCCAAGAGGTGTATATCACACTTGAGTAAACCAACTATTTAATAATATTAACAACCTAATTACAACCTTCCCTTTCTAATAAAGGTAAAAGAAACACTACTACTTTTTGATATGGCTGATAAAATGATACTACATGTGTACTTTTTAAAGACATATAACCATATTACAAAAAATTGAATTTATTATGAAAAATATAAATTAAATCTAAATAATTTCACAATTTAAATAAAATAAGGAATTATAAAATCGATAAAAATAGCTATATTAAAATGATAAATCTCCGTTAAATAACATGATCTAAGTTATAGCGATGTGTTTTGGTATTTTAAATTTTGCAGTTTTAAAGAGTCACATAATAGAAGGGGATCAATTATAGTAAATTAGTTGTAAAATAGTTCTCTCCATACTTATTTTATAAATTTATTATTTTTAGTAGTGAAATATAACACCGTTACGTTTTTCAACATATTTTTTTGAGTAATATATTCAATAGTGTTTATTATAACTAATAACGATCTTAAAATGAACTCTGATAAACTATTAAAATATTATTATTCAAATGTGATTTTTAAGACCTAACCATTAATTTGTAGTATATGAAAATGAATAAGAATATTATGAAATATATTTAGAAATTTTTTCCTTAATAAACTGACTAATCACTCATATATTGATTATTAATTGGTTGGAAATGAAGATAAAATCTTTTAAAGATAAAAGAGATATTTTTTATAAAACTATTTTTATGTGTGTAATATATTTTGATATTAACAGATTAAATAAATCATTTTTGATAAATAATTATAAAAATTATATTATATATTAAATGGAATTAAATAACATTAATTTGTGTTTATTATACATGTAATGTTAATAAAGTCATTTTATGCTTCAAAAATACATTTTCTTCAAAATTGGTATCGTTGAATTTTTTATGTGGATATTATAATTAATTTATACTTTTATAAATTTTATTTTAAAAAATATATATTAATTTTAAATCCAAATATCAAATATATATTAGGAGTAATGTTTAGTATGTTTCTAAAATGATTTATTTTTTAGTAAATAGTGAATATATCAATTTTTGGAAAACTCACTTTTTTCTTTCATATATAAATTTTAAAATATAAATTTACTTTGGTTTTTGTTTTAAAGTAACATAAGATCAGTTTTAATAAAGATAATATAAATAATCACATAGGAATCAACATTATATTTGATTATGGAATATTTTTTTATACTTAGAAACGAAATTCTATAAAAAATTTGTTTGCATTTTGTGCACTTATATTAAAAGAAATTTATACCACTTATACAAATTTAATATTGAAAATGGATTATATAATTTTAATCCAAAGGATAAATTTTGTTATGAGGTAAATTTCATTTTTTGTCTATATGAGTAGTAACCATGGTAAAAATGTGTCACCACAATAAAGGGTGAATCATGTAAATTAAAGTAAAAACTAAGTGATAAGGCCACAAAATATTATATTAATAATTATTAGGTGATTTTTTCAGAGATAAAAATTTATTTTCTGAATTTTATATTTTCAGAACCAAATTCCCATGGTTAATACTTTAAAATATTTAAATTTATAGAAAAATTATAAGTGTGCCACACCACTCACTTATAAAAAGGAACCTTTTCTCCTCCCTTACTCATGCCATTTTATCACTCAATTTTAGCCAATACCAACCCATATATCTTCTCAAAATCACTCTCTATTTCCAATTTGTTATGGGATTCTGAAACTATCAATCTTATAAGGATTAAAAATTAATACAATAAGGAATATCTGAAGAGAAGGTATAAGTCCTAACCAACCTATTTCAAGTTTACTTAATATTCTAACTTCATTAAATATTCTTAAACCATAATTAAATAATAACATCATTATCTTAAATATATTAAAATTTTATAATGATTATGTTAAAATCTTCATTATTCACCCTTTTCATCTTATAGGAATTGACAACATCACTCATGTGTACATGTGTACTACATCCTCTATAAAGTTTTATGTTTCATTCTCTACATGTAACATATTACTTAACTTCTTACTATTTTGGTCCACTTGAAATTAATGATGGCGCTCGTGCGTACGTGTGGAATACCACCTTCATGAAGGGATGTGATCAAATTTTCGTTTTTATCATATAAGTATGGTCATAAGTATGGAAATAATGAATAAATAGGACTTTTATAACATATTTAATATTATTTAAACCTAAAATATTATCTACTTTTTTCCACATGTTAGAAAAATAAAAACGTTTTTCATGCGTATGTATGGACTACCCTCTGCATCAAATAATGTGGTTCATTTTTTATTATCTCCTTACAAGGATGGTTTCAGAAGTATATATAGTAAATAAATTTGATAAATATAACATGTTTAATGTAACTCCCTGACCATAGTTACCCATATTCGATGCATTATTTTAATACATTGGCATGGTTACAAGGAATCAAGTCCCGAAGGACCGATCAGTTTAAAAGTATTGTAAAATAGATTACATACATGAACGTTACATTACACATTCCAACATAAAACACAATATAAATAATCCATTGAGAACACAATTATTACCCTATCTTAACCCTTCATATCAAACATAATACACTTCTTGGAATCCTGGGAAAACAAAACATAAGAAAGGGGTGAGCTCAAATGATCAGTAAAGGTAAATAATTTAACTGAAGCTATAAACTTTTAGGACAGATGTGTAATAAAAAAAACATCCTTTTAAACATAAACATGATCATAATATGGAGAAAATAAATCAAACATTACCATATAAACATGCACATGGATATTCTTCTAGTCGAATAATCACATTTAATAATTAATTTCATAATGAGGGAATGCCTAACACTGGACATCATTACCACATAGTCAAGGCCTCATGTGAATATTACAAATAAAATTTTTGTCAAGGCCTTGTTCCAAGACACTAATTTGTCTTATGAGACCTACTGATGCATCGAGGGGCTACAGCAACCCCCACCCATCACTTACTAAGTCCACTACATTCCTCATATGAAAATTTTAAAATATAGCATAAACATTCATATTAAAACTAGCATACGAAATGTAAATACTTCAACTATAAAACATGAAGGGTATAAAAATAGAAAATCCAAAATAAAACATATCATAAATCAATTGATTCATTATGGGAGATTGTATTATAATAAATCAACCTTAATCAATAATAATATCCAGTAATGAATGTTGACATAGTTGAAAATGATTAGCAAAACCTGTTGAGAGAAATATCCCTTTTTTGAAATCATTTAAAATTAACACATTTATAAAGGAAGTCATTTAAAATAGATTTTTGAATCCAGGTGTCCCATACCACTTTGAAATTTTTTTAATGAATTAACATTTTAAAAACATTCATGTCCATATAAATAACCCTTACCTTGAACTTTCTTTTGGTCAAGGGTACATTTAACCTCCTGTATAATAACTATACTATGTTATTAAATTATACTAGAACCATATTCATATTTATTTTATCATATATGATTAATTTATTACTTTATACTACCCATTTGATAATGATTTTCATGTTAAATTAACATTTCCGGTAATAATCACTTTCTTTATCGTACGTGTTTTAGCTTGTTATTCTTGATCATATCATTTAGATCATGATTTTAATAATTCCAGAATATAAAAAATGTTTTATATATCATATATATTCAGAAAATAAATATGTATAATATATAGATATAGGAAATGGAAAACACCATTTATGGAGATGGTAGGTCGTATGTACGCATAAATGATGTTTCATTTTCATATCGTATTGGACAAAAGTAAGTGAATAAGATATATGTAAGTAAATAAATATATATATATACAATAGAATTATTATGTATTATACTACATACTTATTAATAATATATATTTTTATAATTATATTTGATTGGTGAACATGGAAATTAATTTTAATCACGTCGTGGAGATGGTATGTCATACGTACACACGAGTGACGATATAATTTCCTTAATGATTAAAAGGTGTGGAATTGGATGGTATATTAATTTTACAGAGAAAATGTAATGTTATTTTCATTATTTATATGCATATTACTCATCATTATATCCTTCCAAATAACATAGTGTTGAATAAAAAATTACACCACAACGTGGAGACAGTAAGTCTTACGTACGCACACATGGTGACATTATCCTTCATAAGATAGATAGAATAATGAATGTGGTTGTACCATATTCACAATAAAATCATAGTATGTATAAGGTACCATATTTATTATTTTTGTATGGAAATAACAATAAAAAAGAAAGTGGAAGGAAAAAAAGAACTTTGAAAGAGGTGATAAAATAATTACCTCTTCTTTGGGTGTTTCCTTTTGATTTGAACAAAATGGATTCTTAGGATGGCTTTCTGCTCAAGGTAAGGCCTCTAGGTTTAATTGAGGGAAGTTGAGAGGAGATTTGGGCAGCTTTTGGCCGATCTAAAAGGCTTTGAGGTGTGATTTTAAAATAAGAGGAAGTACCCCTTTATAAGTGAGGTGAGTGTCACTTTAGGAAAATTTTGAAATATTATTTTATTATAAAATCATTTTCGATTTCTAATGGCTCCAAATTGATTTATTTCTAAGATAAGGTGGGTATTGGTCGAAATACTCTCAACCAATAGGTTTTAGACAAGTTTAGGCCACCATATTAAACCTCTCTTTTAGATTTAACTCTTAGATAAATAGTTTAACTTTTACTATGTCCTCTTGTATTATTATAATAAATTTTTAATAAACTTACTATAAAAATTCAAGAGAACCCCAATTGGTTCATTATTGAAATATATAACCTTATATAAGTACTTTATCTGCACACTATATTTTAATAAATATTATATCAATTAATAATATAGGACTTTTTTTAAGCCCATTTATGTCAATTTTGACACTATTTGGTTTTTTTTAAGTCATAAAAAATTTATCACTTCAAAAAAAATTATTTAATCATTCCTAAAATGTCATATTAAACTAGGAAATTCTTGGATGGCATAAAAATCCTCAATTTACATTTTTTTATATTTATAATATCAATTATTTTAATCTTTCATTGATAAAGTAATTATTGCATCATCATTGTGTCATAAATAAATTTAATTATATAATATCTAAAAATTATAAATAAAATACCATTATGTAGGAAATATTTTTTATATTTATAATGAATATTTATAGCCAAATTTATCATATGTATAACCTAATATTAAAAATGGTTTATTTATTAAACTTTCAATTTAACACTTTTAACTCTTCTTTAAATAAAATAATAATGAATGTCCTAATATAATCAAAGTGGACCAAAAGGATCATATTTTATTCCTAATATTTTTTTTGTTGAAATAAATTTATCCAATATAATTAGTATATGAGTTAGGGTTATTATAATATTATTTAGACCTTTAATTACCGAATTTACTTTTAACCGTGGTAAATAAAAGCCAAAAGTTACTATTCACAAAAATTATTTGCATCTTGTTGAACCAAATTTTACTTACTGATTTCAACTGTGTCTCTCAGATTTTTGAAATTCAATTCACAGAAGCGGTAAAATTACGATTTATGGAAATTTACAAATTTTCCTAAAATGTGGGTAAAAGACGTTATAAACTTCAATAAAATTTTAGACATCTAATTTTGTTATAAAATTATTCCAATTAATTACATTGAAGTTATATAGGTATTATATATATAATTTGACTTAAAATAAATTTAAATAAATTAAATAATTATTTAAATAAAAAATTGGTTTTAGACAATAACGCAGTGTTTTTCACTATTCATCAAAAATTCAATGTTTTCATAAAAATACCTAAAATTCACCCTAAGGTAGTTTTGATATTCTGAATTCAAAAATGAATCCTATTTTACCAAATTCAAAGCATTAAATGTCCTATATAAGAAAAAGAGTCAATAAATCTATCACTCTAAAATAAAGGAAGAGAATTTTAAAGGTCACCCAAGACAAAAAATACAAGGATTCCATGAAAACATGGATATGAAAGAGAAAACAAACCATCAAGTTCTGATGGAGAGTGATAAAAAACAAGATTAAGAGAAAGTTGACTACCATAAAATCACATACTTGTGATGGGTTAAACAGTCTTTGATTCCCTAGAAGGAAAAGTTAACAGAAAACATTTTTGTTTTATGTTAATTTTCATTAAGGAATTTATTTATGAGCCTAACTAAAAACATAATAAACATACATACTTTTCATGTACACTTTCATACTTTACTAAATTTTTGCCATAAAATAATCTTTTCTACAAACGATGAGTATTGAAACTAACTTGGTAAATTTAAACGCGCTAGAATCAACTTCTATAGTATCACATAATCTAAAAAAGATGGACTTTATATTTACCCTATCTTTATAAATCAACCAAAACCAAAATGGTTAGTAGAAGATGAGTTAATACCCAAAAAGGATAATCTTTCACAAAAAGAAAAACTACCCTTAATCTCCAAAAATTTTCAAACAATACCAAAAGTTTAATAGAGAACCTTAAATAAAAAATTGTCCTTAAAATCCTTCAAAGTAATCCAAACTAAGATTGAAACCCAAAATTAAAAAGGATTTCAAAATATAGTCTTCCCCAAAAATAATAACATTTATCTCTAAAAACATCGACTACTCTTAATGTCTCGTACTGATGTGTAATTAACCTAAACACATATTCTCTATGATAGGTTAATAATTTCCATAGATAACCCAAAATAAACTTATTCTTGATTCATAAAATCAAATAACTAAAAATAATTTGTCATACTAACCAGGGACTTCATGTAGTCTAGTGGTAGGTGATAAATCTCAGTCGTACTTTGGTTGTGGATTCTATTCCCACAGATTTGTCTAAAGCGACGAGTTTTCATGTGGTCTGCGTGTTTCCCTTTTTCAAAAACAATATAATTTTATAACATTCCAAAAAATAGATAAATTAATCAAATATAACCATATCATATTTTAACCACAAAGGTTATGTAATAACTTTCATTTTTCATCCCAAAATTTATTAACCTGTAATTTCCGCAAATTCAAGGATCATATAAACCCAAATGGTTATTTATAACTATATCCAAAAAATAAAAGATATTTATTCCATGAGTAAAATTTTCATATATCAAACTTCACGGTTACACATACTATAAAAAGTCTTCTATCGTAATCCCATCATCAAAAGAGCCTTAATATTTTTAAACATTTCACTATCCTAAAATCTACCATAACACTCAAATCCCTTATATGTTGACTTCTTACTCATTAAAAGTTCTTCATGATCCATTAGAAATTAATTTCCAACTTATTCTGAAATACATCTTTCCTACAAAAAAATCATGAATCATATCTTAAGATTCAATAATGTATAAACATTAGCTAAGAAACAATCCATACCTTTCATTGGTCATTGTCAGTTTCCTCATCCTAAATTGGAATGGAATTAGGTATTGGTAAACATATATTTGTATAATCTTGGTGATCCCATTCCCAAACCTTTTTTTGGACATTTTTTTGTTTAATGACCATGCACACCACATTTAAAAAATTTAATTGATCCATCAGGAAGAACTTATTTCCCTTTCCTAGAGTTAACTAGATGCTTCCTTTTTCTGTGGTAGGTTCTTTCTTTATGACCTTTACCTCCACATCTTTAGCATCTTACTATCCCTTTGAAATATTTTCCAATTTGTTTCTTTCCACATCCCTGACACATAGGTTTTTAAACATAATTGCCTTTATGATTATTACCTAAACTTTTGTAGGGTTTTGTTTCTCGCTTATATGATGCCTTATAAAAATCGTCATGGTTCAGGTGGTCAGTCATGACTCTAGATAGTTTTTTGATAATAACCACAATATTTCTCACTGCATCTCCCATTTCATTCATTTTCTCATTCAAAAAACCATCACAGTTTTCTTCACATCCACTGTTACATTGGTGCCTGCTAGATCGATCCATTTACTAAAACCAAAAAGGTATGTGGGAGTATATCTATAAAATCATAATATAATATCTTATGAGGAGGCTAAATACTAATATATATATATATATATTCATGTTATCTTAAACTCAATCAATTTTTTCTAAAATAACTATGACTCTTTCTAAAATCCTAAACATTATGGTATTGTCACTTATGCTTAAAGAACACCCTAACCTCTAAATTTGTTTAAACCTGCCTCTGATACCAACGATAAAGACCTGGCCTTAAACATTACATAATATTGTATTAAATGAATAATTAACATTGAGGATCTTTTCAGGTTTAGAGTTTTAGAGAATTATGCCATAACTATTATATATCAACTTGAAAATTACATGTAGACACTACTACTTCGTATCCATTTTTTTCATAAAATAAAAACTCTTAAAAATAAACATGTCTAGTTCCAAGATTTAGACAACATGACTTTTCCTTGATCCCATCCATGACCCTATTCAGCTTTAAGTCCAGTGGAAAAAATTTCAAAAACTTGGTATGAGAATATAAATATAATTAAGGGTAAAAAAATAAGGAAAGGAAACATTAACCCATCAATAAATACAAATATATGAAACCATACTTTTCGATCATAACATACCTCATGAAATCATAAGATTTATAAATAACACATAGAAATAAGAAATCATAATGGTAACCTATGGCATCGATATAAAAATTATATTGTAGCTATCACATCTATAGAGGGAGTTACATTGGAATTCCCATCACAGTATATTCCCTAAATCTCTTAGAAGAAACATTCATGTTTACCTCCGTCATGTTACCCAATGCATTGGAGAGCTATCTTGGGCTCGGCCGCCCTATGTTTATCATGGAACCACCCGTATACGAAAACAATTACAAATAACTATAACATAATCATATCACATAACACAACCATAAAGGAAAGATAACATTTCCAAATTCTAATCACAATATATCAAATAAATATATTGAAATAAAAAATGCTTTATCAAACCATATAAAACATTTAATAAAGGGATTTATGGAATCAAAGTGTACCATACCAATTTTAAACATTTAAATTAATTAAAATTTTAAAACATTAATGTTCATATAAATAAACCTTAAAAACCATTTTTAAAACATGGACATTACTGAGAAATATTTAGAATAATAAATATTTAAAACATTTAAAATGATATTTTAGTTAAAGAGTTCTTAACCAAATGAGAGATGTTTGAATAAAAATAATTGAGGAATAAAATTAATCAAAGCTTATAATATCATGATAATAAATATATTAATGATATAATATGTAAAAGGGTAGTATATACACTATATAAAAGTTAATTGGTGTATAACATCAAATAAGTATCAATGGAATGTAAATTGAGACAAAGTCCCTTGCTAAGATCATATCCTTAAATTAAGGATAAATCAATGACATAATTATGTGTAACAAATAAGAATACACCCAATATAAGTGGATATTAATTTTAAAACAATCATAGGTTATTCACACATATTCATACTATGACATAATCAAGAATTAGAAGTTTAACCCAAAGAATTGAAACCGGGTTAAGAATATCTCTTATAGAAATTCGACAGCCTAAGAGTGTCATTTTAAAATTCAGAAAATGAGTTGATGGTAGAATAAAAGGGTATCTCATCACTTTGACATAAAATTTACATCAATAATGATATATAATAACATATCCCAATATAATAAGATGTAAATTAAAAGACAATAAAAAATAATTCTTTTAAAAAGAGGAGGCTGAAAGGTTACCTTACCGATTTGGTAACATATGAAACATATACCCCATGAAAGAAGGATAATTAAATGAATATTTAAATAAAAATAAATTATATTATATTACACAAATAATACAATCATGGTAATTACATCCACCACACAAAAGGAAACAGTGGAAAATATAGCATGAATCTCACATGAATAAAAAGTGAGATGAAAACAACTTACCATGTTGTAATCAATCGAGTCATATAAAAAAAAGTTAATAACCACCAAATTAATCACAGAATACCATGAATATAAATATAACCATGATAATATATATCAAATGGTAGTACACGATACACCACATGCAATAAATAAGTGGCAATCAATGGAAATCTCACAGAATTAAAATTGAGATAAGAAATCCCTTACCTCGTATCCGACTTGACTTGTTTGTTCATTGTTCTTCCTAAATAATAAAATTAAGTTAACTTATACTTGATTAAGAAAATTTTACAAGTTTATTATTCCTTTTATATCACTCATTACCATGTTATAAAAATTATGTAATCATTTTAGTTAATAATGGTCGTTTTGTCGATATTTGGTACTTGAGTAAACAATGAACACCTTATAATTACAAGTTGTCCATGTGGTAAAGATTCCATTATATCCAGAATGATATTCATTATTTATATATCATATATATAATATATATTTTGTATATATATTTATTTACAACAGTACATAACATTTGGAGATAAGAAATGAAAAGCATCGTTCATGGAGACGACAAGCTATACGTACCCATGAACACTTATTTCATTTCTATTTCATATTTTAATTGAATTGAAACTTAATGATACATAGTTATATTATAATTATAGTATAATATAATATATAATTTCATTAACTATATCCTTTATATGTCCCACATATAGTATGAATGAGTCATATCACATTGATGGGGCGGTAGTCCGCACTTCCTCAAATGAAATTTTCGCGTTTACCTATAATGGAAACCATAAATGTATTATATAAATGAAAAACTTAAAAATAATATATTAAACATAAAAATAATATATATATCATATATAAATAAAATTCCATCATAATGGCCACCATGAGAGGCGGTAGGATATATTTGAACAATCATCTTTTCGTGAGGCAGTAGTTTACAGTCCACAGAAACAGCATGTTCTTTACCCAATAGATGGAGGTGTGTGTAAGTGTAGTTCAAATCCCTCTCATTAAAAAACATAGTATATTTAGGATACTATTTTTTATAAAATAAAGGAAGAAAAAGAGTTTAAGGGTTTGGGTAAGTAAAATAAAATAAAAGGACTTAAGAGAAGACATTACCTTTAAATTGGGTATCTCCCTTTTGATTGAATAGAAATGTTTACCTGAAGTGTCTTCTATCTACGTTAAGGATTCTAGGTGGAATAGAGGGATCTTGAGAGATTATTTGGGAAGGGTTTGGATGATCCAAGGGGCATGAGAGGTATGAGGAATGAGTTAGAAGTGGTGTCCTTTTATAAAGGGGAGGAGGGGCTCTTTAGGGATGTGTGAAAATATTATTTTATTATATAATGATTTTCGGTTTTTAGAGATCCAAAACTCATTAAAGTTGAGAATAAGATGACTCATGGTCATAATAAAATCATCCAATAAAAATTTGACAGGTTTGGGATATTATTTTAATCTTAATAATCTTATTTATTTAAATTATTTATTAATGAGGTAAACACTACATCATTGTTGTGTCATAAATAATTTCATTTATTAGATGTCTAAAAATTATAAAAAGATACCTGGATGTAGGAAATATTTTTATATTTCCAAAGAATATTTATAGTCTAAATGATAACTTATATAACCCCATGTAAAAATTTCTTTATTAAAAGTGATATGTTTATTTCATTTTTATCTTTAATTTAAAAAATTTAATAGAAAGTGTCATTATCACTCTTAAGTTGCTCCATGGGGTCCCAAAATATATCCAAGGATTTCCATGGTCAGATATTTATTAACTAATAGAATTAGGACACATGTTAGGGTAATTTTATATTATTATAATAATATTTTGTTATCCTTATTTACCAGATTTACCCTTTAACCATGGTAAATAAAAATTTTACTGAAGTAAATATTCATATTGTATAAAAATAAAAGTTAAATATTTACATAATTAGGAACTCATGATTCCAAATATGGAATCCATTTTTACAAATTAAATACACCGAAGTGGCAGAAATTAATTTAAAATTAATTCCCTCCATCAAAACAAAAAGCGTATTTTTAAGAAATAATAACTATCAAAATATTGACACTTATTTGTGTCCAATTTCAAAGTGAAATTACTTACAATGACCAAAATTGGATTAAATGGTAAAAACATAATCATATTACACTTTTAAACCAATTAAAAAGATAATCTAACTATATAAATAAATTAGATTAAAAGGAAGATTTGAATTAAAATATAGTATTTTTCAACATTCATAAAAAAATAAATTTTATCAGAAAAATACCAAAATTTTACCCAATGTAAATTTTGATGTCCTGATTCTAAAGAAGAATTTTATTTTGGAAAATAGAACATATAAAAGTGATGAAAACAATATTTAAAGAGGGTTCTCCATCAAAAGGTGGTTAATCTATCTTTTAAAGTAGATTATGCTTAAAATTAGATTCATTAACATTTTACGCCTCTAACTTTTATTGGATAAATGTAAAAACATTTCATAAACATGTATAATCAAATTATAGTTATTTATTTTTATTCTCTTCAATAAAACGGCTAGGCGTTAACTACCATTTTAAATAATAATATTATATTATTATTTTGCAATGTAAGATTTCAAAGAAACCAGTTGTTGCATATCGGGTACGCCATCAAACAAAACAACCCCTTTAAAGTCAAATTAATATTTAATTCAAAAAATATTAAATAAAATAAAAATTTATTATTTCTTTATTTACCTGGGGTGTTACATCCTTCCTCCCTTTTGGTAATTTCATCCTCTTAATTTTAAAATTAGGCTTGGAAACTTCATTGGATGTCCCATATCAGAAAAAGAGTCAATAAATCTATCACTTTAAAATAAAGGAAGAAAGTGAAAAGGTCACCCAGGACAAAAGATACTAGGATTCATTGAAAACATGGATATGGAGGAGAAAACAAACCATCAAGTTCTGATGGAGAGTGATAGAAAACATTATTAGGGTAAATTTAACCACCATAAAATCACATACTTGTGATGGGTTAAACAACCATTGATTCCCCAGGAAAAAAAAAGTTAACATAAAACATTTTTGTTTTATGTTACTTTTCATTGAGGAATTTATTTATGAGCTTAAATAAAAACATAAGGAAACATACTTACTTTTCATGCAGACTTTCATACTTTACTAAATTTCTACCACAAACTCATATTTTCTCCAAAATATGAGCATTAAAACTAACCTAGTCACATTAAATGTGCTAGAATCAAATTATAGAGTATCACATTTTCCAAAAAAGATGAACTGTATATTTCACTATCTTTATAAATCAACCAAAACATAAATGGTTAGTATAAGATCAGATAATACCAAAAAAGGATAAATTTTTTCAAAAAGAAAAACTACTCTTAATCCCTAAAATTTTTCAAACAATACCTAAAGTTTAACAAAGACCATTCAATAAAAAATTGTCCTTAAAATCCTTAAAATTAATCCAAACTAAGATTGAAACCCAAAATTCAAAAGAATTTTATCACATTTTCTTCCACAAAAATCTTAACATTTATCTCAAAAACCACCGACTACTCTTAAAGTCTCATATTAATGTGTAATAAACCTAAACACATATTCTCTATGGTAGGTTAATCATTTCCATAGATAACCCAAAATAAACTTATTCTTGATTCATAAAATCATCTAACTAAATATAATTACTCATACTAACAGGTACTTCACGTAGTCCAGTGGTAGGCGATAAATCCCAGTCACACTTTGGTTGTGGGTTTCATTCCTACATCGTTGTCCGATGTGATGGGTTTTCACACGGTCTGAATTTTTTCCTTTTTCAAAAACAATATAATTTTATAACATTTCCAAAATGAGATGAATTAATCAAAAATAACCATAACATATTTTAACCACAAATGTTATCTAATAATTTTCATTTTGCATCCCAAAATGTATTAAACTGTCTTTTCCTCAAATTCAAGGATCATATAAACCCAAATGGTTCTTTATAACTATATCCACAAAAGAAAAGATAATTATTCCTTTAAAAAAAATTCATATATCAAACTTCATGGATACAAATACTATAAAAAGTCTTCTAATTTAATCCCAACATCAAAAGAGCCTTAATACTTTTAAGCATTTCACCATACACAAATCTACCATAACAATTGAATCCCTTATATGATGACTTCTTACTCATTCAACGTTTTTCATGATCCATTAACCATTTCTTTCCAAATTATTCTGAAATACATCTCTCCTATAAAAAAAATCATGAATCATATCCTATGATTCAATAATGTCTAAACATCAGTTAATAAATAATGCATACCTTTCATCAGTCGTTGTTAGTTTACTCATCCTCAATTGGAATGGAATTAAGTATTGGTAAACATATATTTTTATATCCCGGTGATCCCATTCCCAAACATTCTTCTTATTACATCTGTTTGTATAATGACCATGCACACCACATTTAAAACATTCAATTGATCTCTCAGAAAGAACATCTTTCTCTTTCCTAGGGTCAACTAGATTCTTCCTTATTTTATGGCAGGTTCTTGAATTATGACCTTCACTTCCACATCTATAGCATCATCCCATCCCTTTGAAACATTTTCTTATGCATTTCTTTCCACATCCTTGACACCTAGGTTTTTTAACATACCTACCTTTATGATTATTAACTGAACTTCTGTAAGGTTTTGTTTCTCACATATATGATTCCTTATAAAAATCACCATAGTTCAGGCGGTTAATCATGATGACAGATAGTTGGTTGATAATAACCACAAGATTTCTCATTTCATCTCACATTTAATTTAGTTTCTCATTCATAAAACCATCACAGTTTTCTTCACATCCATTGTTACTTTGGTGCCTGTTAGATCCAACGATTTATTAAAACCAAAAAGGTCAGTGTCAATACATCATTAAAATCATCATATAATATCTTATGAGGAGGTTAAATACTAAGATATACTTATTCATGTTATCTTAAAATCATTCACCGTTTCTAAAATAACTATGACTCTTTCTAAAATCATAACCATTATGGTAATGTCACTTATGCTTAAAGAACACACTAACCTCTAAAGTTATGTAAACCAACCTCTGATACCAACTATAAGGATCTGTCCATAAACATTTCATAATCCTTAATTAAATGAATAATTCACATTGAGGATCTTTTAAAGTTTATATTTTTAGAGAATTAAGGCATAACTATTACATATCAACTTGAAAATTACATATATAAAATACTACACATTATCCATTTTTTCATAAAATAAAAACTCTTAAAAGGAAACATGTCTAGTTCCAAGTTTTAGACAACATAACTTTTCCTCGATCCCATCCTTGACCCTAGTCATCTTTAAGTCGTGTGGAGAAAATTTAAAAAACATGGGATGAACATAAAAAGCTCATTAAGGGTTACAAAATAAGGAATGAAAATATTAACCCATCAATAAATACAAATTAATGAAACCATACTTTTTTATCATAACATACCTCATGAAATCATAAGATTTATGAATAACACATAGAAATCATAAATCATTATGGTAACTTGTGGAATTCATATCATACATACATTGTAGCTATCACAGATACATAGAGAGTTACATTGGAATACCCATCATAGTATATTCCCTAAATCTCTTAGGAGAAATGTTCACGTTTACCTCGATCATGTTACCCAATGCATTGGAGAGCTATCTCGGGCTCACCCACCCTAGATTTATCACGAAACCACCCATATATGTAAACAATTCCAAATAACCATAACATAATAACAACATGTAACACAAGCATAAAGGAAAGATAAAATTTCCAAATACCAATCACAATATATCAAATCATGGTATTGAAATAAACAATGCTTTATCAAACCATTTAAAACATTCAATAAAAATATTTTTAGAATCCAAGTGTCCCACACCAATTTCAAACTTTTAAAATAATTAACATTTTAAAATGTTAATTTCCATATAAATAAATACTAAAAACCATTTTTAAAACATGGACATTAATGAGAAATATTTAGAAGAAGAAATCTGTAGAACATTTAAAATTATATTTTAGTTAAAGAGTTACCAACCAAATAAGAGATGATTGAAAAAAATAATTGAGGAATAATAATAATCAAAGATTATAATATCACGAGAATACATATATTCATGATATAATATTTAAAAGGGTGGTATATACACTATAAAAAGTGAATTTTTGTATAACAACAAATAAGTCTCAATGGAATGTAAATTGAGACAAAGTCCCTTGAAAAGATCATATCTTTAGATTAAGAATAAATCAATGAAATAATTATGTATGAAAAATAAAAATAGACTCAATATAAGTGGATATTATGTTTAAAAAAATCATAGGTCATTCACACATATTCATTTCATGACATAATCAAGAAGTATAAGTTTAACCCAAAGAATTGAAATTGGGTTAAGAAGTTCTCTTATAGAAAATCGACAGCCTGACGGTGTCACTTTAAAATTTAGAAAATGAGTTGATGAGAGGAAAAAGGGTATCTCATAACTTTGACATAAAATTTACAGAAATAAAGATATATAATAGCATATCCCAACATAATAATATGTAAATTAAAATACATAACAAAAAGATGTCTTTTAAAAAGAGGAGGCTGAAAGGTTCCCTTACCGATTTGGTAACATACGAAACATACACCCCATGAAATAAGGATAATTCAATGAAGATTTAAATACCAATAAATTAAATTATATTAAAAAAATAATACAATCATGGTAAGTACATCCACCACACAAATACACCACATGCAATAAATAAGTGGCAAGTGATGGAAATCTCACAGAATGAAAAGTGAGATAAAAAATATCTTACCTTGTGTCCGATTTAACTTGTTTGTTCCTTGTTATTCCTGAATAATAAAATTAAGTTAATTTATAATTGATTTATAACCTTTTTCTAGTTTATTATTCCTTTTATATAACTCATTACAATGTTATAAACATTATGTAATCATTTATGTTAATAATGGTTATTTTGTCGATATTTTGTACTTGAGTAAAAAATAAACACCTTATAATTACAAGTTGTCCATGTCGTCAAGAGTAAATTATCTCAAGAATGATATTCATGATTTATATGTCATATATATCATATATATCTAGTATATATATATGTATTTATAACATTACATAACATTTGGAGATATGAAATGAAATGCATTGTTCATGAAGACGATATGTCATACGTATGCACGAACACTACTTTCATTTCGGTTTTTTATTTTAATTGACTGAAAAATTAATGATACATAGTTATATTATAATTACAGTATAATAAAATATAATTTCATTAACACCATCCTTTATACATCCCACTTATGTCATGAACGAGTCATATCACTTTGAGGGGGCGGTAGTCCGCACTTCCTCAAATGAAATTTGCACGTTTACCCATAATGGAAATCATAAAGGTATGATATAAATGAAAAAATAAAAAAGCATAAATAAAACATAAAAATGATATATATTTCATATATAAATACAGTTCCACCATAATGGCCACCATGAGAGGTGGTAAAAGATATTTGAACAATCATCGTTTTGTGAGGCAGTAGTTCGTTGTCCACAGAAACATTATGTTATTTACCCATTAGATGGAGGTGTGCGTAAGTGTAGCTAGAATAATTATAATAATAAAAACATAGTATATTTATGATACTTTTTTTGTTATAAAATAAAGGAATAAAAAGAGTTTAGGGGGTTGGAGAAGTAAAATAAAAAAAAAGGACTTAAGAGAAGATGTTACATTTAAATATGATATCTCCCTTTGGATTGAACCAAAAGGTGTACTTGAAGTGCATTATTCCTATGTTAATGCATCTATGTTGAATATAGGGATCTTTACAGATTATTTGGGTAGGTTTTGGACGATCCAATGGGCTTGACTGGTGTGAGGAATGGGTTATAAGTGGTGTCCTTTTATAAGGGGGGAAGGTGCTCTTTAGGAAAGTGTGAAAATGCTATTTTATTATATAATGATTTTCGGTTTCTAAAGATCCAAAACTCATTAAAGTAGAATATAAGATGAATCATTGTCGAAATAAAATCATCAAATAAAAACTGGATAGGTTTTGGATATTATTTTAATCTTTATAATCTTATTTATTTAAATTATTTATTAATGAGGTAAACACTACATCGTTATTGTGTCATAAATAATTTAATTTATTTGATGTATAAAAATTATTAAAAAAGTACCATGATGTAGGAAATAGTTTTATATTTAAAAATAATATTTTATGTCAAAATTATAGCTTATATAACCTCATGTAAAAATTTCTTTATTGAAAGATATATGTTTTTGTCATTTTTGTATTTACTTTAAATAAATTAATATAAAGTGTCATTATCACTCTTAAGTGACTCCATGGGGTCCCAAAATCTAACCAAGGAGGAACATGGTCAGATATGTATTAAGAAATAGGATTATTAAACATTTTAGGGTAATTTTATAATATTATAATAATATTTTGTTACCCTTATTTTCCAGATTAACCCTTTAACCATGGCAAATAAAAGTTTTACTGAAGTAAATATTCAAATATTCTAAAAATAAAAGGTACATATTTTCCCAATTAATATCTCTTGTTTCCAAATATGGAATATATTTTTACAAATTAAAAACAAAAAACTGGCAGAAATTAATTTAAAATTAATTCCCACGGTCAAAACAAAAATCTTGTTTTTAAAAATAATAACTATCAAAAGATTGACACTTATTTATGTCTAATTTCAGAGTGAAATTACTCCCAATTATCAAAATTGGATTAAATGGTAAAAATATAATCTAATTAAACTTTAAAAACAATTAAAAATACAATCTAACCATATAAATAAATTATATTAAAAGGAAGTTTTGAATTAAAATACTGTATTTTTCACTATTCATCAAAAAATGAATTTTGTCAGAAAAATACCAAAATTTTACCCAAAATGAATTTTTATGTCTTTATTATAAAGAAGAATCCTATTTTCTCAAATATAACATATAAAATTCACTATAACTATATTTAAAGTGGTTTCTCCATCAAAAGCCAGTAAATGAATCTTTTAAAGTACATTATGCTTAAAATTAGATTCATTCACATTTTAAGGCTCTAACTTTTATTAGATAAATGTAAAAATATTTAACAAACATGTATAATCATATAGTATTTAGTTATTTTCATTACCACCAATACAACTACTAGGTTTTAACTACCATTTAAAATAATAATATTATATTATTATTATGCAACATAAGATTTCAAAGAAACTCGTTGTTGCGTATTGGGTACGCCATCGAACATAGCAACCCCTTTAAATTAAAATTAATATTTAATTAAAAAAATAATTAAAATTAAAATTTATTATTTCTCTATTTACCTGGGATGTTACATCAAGTCTCCCGGCCTTTCCGGATGCGACGGGTTATCTCCCGACCTACGGGTTGTCCTTTTTATAACAATCCAAAAATAATCTTAAGAAATGCATTAACCTTAAAAACAATCTCGAATGATAATCATAATTCATTCCAACCTTTATAACTATCCAAAATACTTCTGTCCAAACTCACAGTCCAAAATTTATATTGAAAGTAATCACAATGAAGATCATTTTTTCCAAGTAATAACAAGTGAATACCTTCATCATGTATTCTTTTAAAACATGGTAACACCCTAAATTACCATAAAACCTTATTGATTAAATTCATGCTCCCTTATTACTTATATAATACTATATATCCTCCTTATATCCAAAAAATGTTGTGAACTCCAAAAATAATGGAATAAAAAAATTAATTATTTTCAAAGTAGTCAAGAATATCGAATATAATTTATCCAAATCAATCATATCTTATTCCAAAATCACTAACTCAGTATCAAAACCATATTGAGTTTTATCTTTCCTTCAACCTTGTATTTTCCAAAACGTTTAACTTACTATTGAGTCACTTTTCATATAACCATATAATCTCAAATCCTCAGTGAAATAGTACTGTAGTATAATCCTTATTTATTATCATAATTCATATAACCAGTACATAGTTGATACAGCACTCAAATGAAATAATTCTTCAATAACAAAATAAGAACACTAGTCATTTTTCTTCTTATTTGGTAGTATTATAACATGATTATTATCCAATAGCATCATTTGGGGAATACTCTGATGATTTGGACATTGATTCGCGTAGTGTCCCAACTCCTTGCTGATGAACCATTGTACATTTAAAACTTTTTTCTTACCATTGCAATCACGTACTTGGTGTCCTTTTTCACCACACTTATAAAAAACTCACATTCCATTCAATCATTTACAAATGCGATTCCTTCCAAAGTTATCACATATTGAAAAATCCTTCTTTTCCCTCTTCCCTTTATCCATCTTTCTCTCTACAATCCTCTTCTTCTCTAACTTCCCTTCAAAGCAACAGAACTTAGATAATTATTTACTTATCTTATTAACACATGATACTATTTATTCCTATGATGAGAATACATTGGAGACAATTTACCTTCAAAATGTTGTCTTAATACCCTAAAAGATATGATAATTCTTACTCTTTAGATCAAGAGAACTTTATGAGTTCTCATTCCTTCTGTAGGACACCATTTCTAAACAATGGCATGTGCTAGGTTAGTTTATGAATCTCAATGCATAATTCCAAACTTGTAAAATACATAACATAAATTGAAAGGATTATGCATATAATCTATAATCATAAAAAAAAATCTTTGAGGAAGAATTTTCTCATAAAACCTTTATAATGGGTTGTAATGAAAATGTGAATTATCCTAAGCATATCCACTGGGAGTGTCATAACCAAGAGTGCAACAAAGTCCATTTTTATGTACTAGGATACCCCGAGTCAAGCCTGAAACTCCTTGTCAGAGTTTTCACTCCTAGGTACATATGTGCCATAGCTGTCACTACCTGCTCGTATCTAGATAGGGATGTATTTCTTGGAAAATACACAAGATATCTACATTACCAAAATTCTAGGAAGTTCTTCTATATTAATCCTCAAAGTCTATATTAGGGTAAAGTTCTCTAATCAAAGTTTTTCTAAATCTAGTTTCCAAGGTTTGTTATAAACTTCCTCTGATACCAACTATAACACCTCGACCCCAGTTACCTAGATTTGGTGCATTATTTTAATACATTGGCATGATTACAAGGAATCAAGTCCTGAAGAACCGATCAGTTTGGTAGTCTTGGGAAATAGATTACATACGTGAACGTTACATTACACATTCCAGCATAAAACACAACATTAATAATCCTATGAGAACACCATTATTCCCCTAGATTAACATTGCATATCAAACATAATACACTTCTTGGAATCCTTGGAAAACAAAACATAAGAAATGGGTGAGTTGAGATGATCCATAAGGGTTAATGATTTAATTGAATCTATCAAATTTTAAGTCCATATATGTAATAAAAACAATATCCTTTTAAACATAAACTTAAACATAATACGGAAAAAATAAATCAAACAATACCATATAAACATTCCCATGGATATTCTTCTAGTTGAATAATCACATTTAATAATTAATTTCATAATGAGGGAATGCCTAATGTCGGACATCATTACCAAATATTCAAGGCCTCATGCCGTGAATAAAAATAAAATTTTTGTTAAGGAATTGTGCCAAGACACTAATTTGTCTCATGAGAACTACCGATGCATCGAGGGGCTATATTGGGCCCCACCCATCACTTACTAAGTCCACTTCATTCCGGATATGAAAATGTTGAAACATAACATAAACATTTATATTAAAACTAGCATAGGAAATGTCAATAATTCAACTATAAACCATGAAGGGTATAAAAATAGCACATCCACAGTCAAACATATCATAAAACATTTGATACAATATGGAATATTGTATTATAATAAATCAACCTTAATCAAGAATAATATCCATTAAAGAAAGTTGACATAGTTGAAAATGATCGGTAAAACTTTTTGAGAGAAATATCCTTTTTTGTGAAATCATTTAAAAGTCACACATTTATAAAGGAAGTAATTTAAAATTGATTTTTGAATCAAAGTTTCCCAAACCTCTTTGAAAATTTTGAAATGAATTAACATTTTAAAAACAATCGTGTCTATATAAATAAATCCATGAAACCATTTTGAAAACATGGACATTACTGAGAAAGATTTAGAAGAATAAATATTTAAAACATTTAAAATGATGTTTTAGTTAAAGAGTACCTTAAAAGAATCATTTTTAAGTTTCTTTTATGAAACCTAGACAAGGATAATAAATATTTATTATAAAATACTTACAAAAAAAACAATCTTGGATAATAATGAGATTGAAGAATTAACTCTTACCTTGCACTTTCCTTTCATCGAGGGTATATTAAATTTCCTGTATAATAACCATATTATGATATTAAATTATACCAAAACCATATTTATATTTATTATATCGTAAATAATTCATTTATGACTTTATGCTACCCATTTAATAATGATTTCCATGCTAAATTAACATTCCAGGTGATAATCGCTTTCTTTATCGTAAGTGTTTTAACTTGTTCTTCTTGATCGTATCATTTAGATTGTGATTTAAATACTTCCAGAATATAAAACATGATATATATATATAATATATTTATAATATAAATATGTATAATATATAGATATATGAAATAGAAACCACCGTTTATGGAGACGGTAGGCTGTACGTATGCATAAACACTATTTCCATTTTTCATATCGTATTGAACGGAAGTAAGTGAATAAAATATATATAAGTACATACATATACATATATATATATCCATTAGAATTATTATCTCATATATTACATACTTATTAATAATATATATTTTTATAATCATCATTAAATGGTGAATGTGGAAATGAATCTCATCGCGTTGTGGAGACGATAAGTCGTACGTACACACGAGCAATGATATCATTTCCTTACTGATTAAAAGGTGTGGAATTGGACGGTATATTAATTTGATATAGAAATTATCATGTTATTTTCCTTAATTATATACATATTACTCATAATTATATACATCCAAATAACATACTGTTGAATAACAAATTACACCACGGTGTGGAGATGGTAAGTCGTACGTACGCACGCATGATGACATTATTATTCATAGGATGGATAGAATAATTAATATGGTTGTACCATATTTATAATAACATCACATTTTTTATAAGGTACTAGAGCTATTATTTTGTTATGGAAATAACAAATAAAAATAAAGTGGAAGGAGAAAATAACTTTGAAAGAGGTGATAAAATAATTACCTCTTCTTTGGGTGTTTCCATTTGATTTGAACAAAAGGGGTCCTTAGGTTGTCTTTATTCTCAAGATAAGGCCTATAGGATGAAGTTATAAAAGTTTAGAGGAGATTTGGATAGGGTTTTTCTGATCCAAATGTCATTGAAGGTGTGATTTTAAGATAAGGGGAAATACCCTTTTATAAGAGAGGTGAGGGTCACTTTAGGAAAAGTTTGAAATATTATTTTATTATAAAATCATTTTCGGTTTTTAATGGCTCAAAATTAATTTATTTTGAATATAATGTGGTTATGGGTCTAAATCCTTTCAACAAAAAAGTTTTATACATGTTTAGTTCACCGTATTAACCATATCTGTTAGATATAACTCTATATTAAATAGTTTAACTTTTACCATGTCCTCTTGTATTATTATAATAAATGGTTAATAAACTTATAATAAAAACCCAAGAGAACCCCAAGTGGTTCATTATTGATATATCTAACCTTATATAATTATTTTGTCTGAACCTTAGATTTTTTGAAATATTATATCAATTAATAATATAGTATTGGTTTTAAAAACTCATTTATGTCAACTTTGACACTATTAGGTATTGTTAATGTTAGAGTCAAACAAACTTCATCACTTTAAAAAAAATTATTTAATAAACACTAAAATGTTATATTAACCTATAAAATTCGTGTATGGTATAAAAATTCTCAATTTACATTTATTTTTATATTTATAATATTAATTATTTTAATCTTTCATTTATAAAGTAATTTTTCCATCGTCATTGTGTCATAAATAAATTTAATTATTTAATCTATAAAAATTATAAATAAAATACCATTATGTAGGAAATATTTTTACCTTTTTAATTAATATTTATAGTCAAATTTATCTTATGTATAACCATATATTAAAAATGGTTTAGTTATGAATCTACGAATTTAACACTTTTAACTCTTCCTTAAATAAAATAATAATAACTATACTAATCTAATACAAGTGGAAAAAAGGATCATACTTTATTCCTAAGGTTTTTTGTTTAAATACACTTATCCAATAGAATTTGGACATGTTTTAGGGTAATTATAATAGCATATTTGACCTTTAATTACCATATTAACTTTTAATCGTGGTCAATAAAAGTCAAAAGTTACTACTCACCAAAAATTATTTTTATCTTATTAAACCAAATTTTACTTATTAATTTCAACTGTCTCTAAAATATTCTAAATTCAATTCAGAGAAGCAGTAAAATTACATTTTATTTAAATTTGAAAATTTGCCTAGAAGGTAGGTAAAAGACGTTAAAAAGTTCAATAAAATTTAATGTATCTAATTTTTTTATAAAATGACTACAATGAATTAAATTGAACATATATAGATATTATATATCTAATTTAACTTAAAATAAATTTAAATAAAATAAATAATTATTTAAATAAAAAGTCATTTTTAAACAATAACGTAGTGTTTTTCACTATTCATCAAAAATTGAATGTTTTCAAAAAAAATCACCTTAAGATAATTTTGATATTAAAAATTCGAAAATGAAAAATATTTTAAAAAATTCAAAACATAGAAGTTCCATTAATTAATTTAAAATTAATTCTCATTGTCAAAACCAAAAGGCGGGTTTTTAAAAAGTAAAAACTATCAAAAGATTGACATATGTGTATGTCAAATTTAAATGTGAAATTACATATAATGACCTACATTGTATTAAATGATGAAAATATAATATAATTATACATCCAAACCAATCAAATTCACAATTTATCACTATAAATTATTTCGATTAAAAATGTTGTTTTCAATTAAAATTTAATATTTTTCATTATTCATCAAAATATGAAAGTCATCCGAAAAGTACCAGAAATTTATCCAAAATAAATTTTTATATAATTCTTATAAATAATTATTTAATTTAATTAAATTGAATATATAAAAGTGTCAAATATTGGTTTAAAAATAGTTCGCCATTAAAAGGCTGTAAAATTTCATTTTTTGAAAAATACTTCTTTTATCTGAAAAAAATGAATTTCTTCTTATATTATGTCTAATAAATACATAATATGGATTATAAAATTATATAGAGTATATAAAATTCAAAATTTAGTTAATATTATTCATACCCACTTTCAAAACAGCTATTTTGGTAAGCTGTGGTACGCTCGAACGCTGTGTTGCGTGTAGCGCATGTTATTGAATTATTTTGAATAGATAACATACTATGAAATATTAGGTTGTTACATTAAATATTCTTGATATAATGGAACCATAACCACTTTGACCATGATAAATACACTAAATTGTTTTTTAGGATATAAACTGAATGACCCAAAAACATCCCATATGAACTTTTCAATTTTAGTAACTAAATAAAACATGTTAATAAATAAAATAAATTTAATAATGATAATCAATGAATATTATAATATTTCCTAATCAATAGAAATAACTAATCAAATTTTATAATTTAATATCTAAAGAATTTATAATGTTATGTGATATTAAAGGTAAGGGGATTTCTCATCTCAATTTCCTTTCATTGACACTCATAAAATTTTCACCACATGTTTTTTATGTATACTAACATTTGGATGCATTGTATCATTCATTTATTTAAATTAAATTATTTTAAAAATACTTTTAATGTTCCCACCTTCAATTTTATTTTGATTTAAAATTTACTAAAGTCATAAGAGATTTTTCATTAAATCATTGTTTTAAAGTATTCCTTTCGAATCATTCTCTTTCATCTTTATATCCATTTAAATGTTTAACTAGGTTTTTATTTATACTTAAAATTACATCAAAAATAATTTTATACTACGTTATACTTTCTATATAAACCTTTAAAAAGTAATTTTTTAAAACAATTTACATTATGGGTCATTTGGACATTTTTACCAAAGTGGGTAAAGAATGATTTTTCAGTATATAAGGTACAAATAGATTTTCCCTCCATTATGACTATTATTTTATCTGAACATTCCAACAAAATTTTCCATGATTATTTTTAATGACTATTTTTTCTTTATATTCATTAAATCTTTAGATTTTTAAGGGGAAAAATTTTTCAGCTAGATTTTAAGAGATAATATGAAGTGCTTCTTTTATGAGATTAAATGAATATTTCAAGTATTTTATAATGAAAAAATGAAATATGAAAAAAATATTCATTATATACTAATTTTTAATTTTATATGAATAATATGTGGGGCAGATATAACTCATGGAGATGAGTGATCCCGGTATAGATCTCTAATATATTGGGTAATGATTTCTGTATTCAAAGGTGAAAATAAGGGAGATAACCAAGAAAATTACACCGATAGAATTAAATGGGATTTAATTATTTTTAAAATTTATTAAAAATAAGGGAACAAGGGTTATGAATATGATTTCCCAGGATACTAATTTTATTATTTTGAGATCTGTTTATGAAAATATTCTAATTTCATAAGGTAAGAAAATTTTGTGATGATTTATATTTTAAAGGTTTATTTTTTGAAGAAATTATTTCCTAATAATTTCACATTTATCATATTATTTATATTTTATTTTAAAGGTTTTGTTTGATAAGAGTTTAATTTTTAATGTTGATATGTTTTATTTATGGGCTCAAATTTCTATTAGCAAAAAGTTACATTTCCATGGGTAATTATTTTTTCACTAGACTATTGGGATTCTTTTATTTTTTATCCATTATTGGTCTTTCTTCTCTTATAAAACATTTTAAAATATTTTTCATAGGGTCTAAGGATTGGTAAGAAATATGTAAAGGTAAATATTTATTATATAGGGACTCATCTTACAATATTGATTGGTGTTTTTAAAGTAATTAAGAGTTTATATTTTGGAATCCTATTTTGTGAGAAAAATGGACACTATGTTTCATTGGTCTCGTGCATGATAATAGAAATAATTTATTAGGAAATATATTTAATTATCATAAATAAAATGAAGAATAAATCATAAATTGATTTTTAATTGGTAGTAAATGAAAATAAAAACTTTTCATTGTAAAAGATATATTTTCATAAAACTATTTTTATGTGTGTATTGTATTTGGATCTCAATAGATTAAATTAACCAATATTAAAAAATTATTCTAATCATTAGATTATATATCAAATTTAATGACTTAAAATTCATTTATGGTTATTTGAAAATTATTGATAATAAATTTAACTTATGCTTCAAAAATACATTTTCTTAAAAAATAAATTTTATTTCATATTTTGCACAGATGGTATAATTAATTTTTTACACCATTATAAATTTTATTTAAAACAAATATTTTTCATATTTTTAATATACATATCAAAAATATCTATGTATTATTGTTTGGTATTTTTCTGAAAACATTTTTTTAGTGAATAGTGAAAATGTCAATTTTTGAAAAACTATCTATTTTTCATTAAAATAAGTAAAATTAAAACTATTAATATATTCTTAATTTGGTTTTAAAGTAACATAATATCTATTTAATTAAAAATAATATAAATAATACCATATTAATCAATATTAAATTTTATTTTTGTATAAGTTCATTTTTATGCTTAAAAACACGATTTTCTAAAAAATATATATCATTGTGTTTTACACACTTATATTAAAAGTAAATTCTAAACATTATAAAAATTTAATATTGAATAATTTATTCAATATTTTTAATCATGATCTTAAAATTTATTAATGGGTTCAATTTCATTTTTTCTCATTATGAATAGTAACCATGGTGAAAATGTGCCACCAATGTAAATAGTTAATCATGTTAATTAAGGTAAATAATAACTAATAGGGGAAAATATTATATTAATTATTATTGTATAATTATATTTCAACCTTTATCCCATTATATTCTAAATCTTATAGTTTTGGTGACACTTTCCCATTATTATGACTTTATAACATTTAAAAGTTTAGAAAAATTACATGTGGGCCACTCCCCTCATATATAAAAGGGAACCTCCTCTCCGCTCTTCCCCCACACATTTAAATAACTCTATTTATAAAAATATAAAACCTAAAATATCCTAAAAATAGCTCCCCATGTTATATAGTTCATTTTCTTCTCAAAATACAAATCCTAGATGGCTTATGGTGTAAGCTAATGGGAGATATCTGAGGAGAATTTATAAGTCTTAATCGGCCTATTTCAGGTTTATTTCTTCTTAAAAATTATTTAAAAATTATTTTAACATTATAAAATATTAACATCAGTATCTTCCATATACTCAAATTTGTTTATCATTATTTTATAACCCTTTTTAGCCTCATTTTCCATCTTATGGTAAATGAAAACATTGGTCGTGCGTAAGAGTTACCTACCACCTCCATAAAGAGATGCATTTATTTTCCATCACGAAAACATATGGTAACTTAAAATGATGTAAATAAAGAATATATATGATATTTATATCATAATTATTATTCTAGAATTATATTATATTACTAACCATCTTACCATGTCTATCTCTTGGAAATTAAAAATATTTCTCATTCAAACATGTGAAATGCCCCTCTAGGAAGCGATGTGATTCTTTTTAAGTTTTCACATTATAAGTCTTGAAATGATGATATTAATAATGAATAAATATAAAATTTATATCATATTTATGATTTTTTACAGGAAAAATATTCTACAATTTATTTATTTTTAACCCGTTATAAAAATAAAAACAATGTTCATGCATACATACGAACTACCATCTCTATGAAACAACGTGGTTCGTTTTTCCTAGTATCCTTATTTGGTTGGTTTAAAAGGTTAATATAAAGTAAAAATATGATAAATATAACATGAATAATATTCTATAGATAATGGAAATATAATCAATTTGACCACAGTCAATTCACCGATGTGGTTTTGAGGTAATGAATTGAACTACCCTAAAAAGTCCAACATGAACTTAACCATTTAAATAAAAAAATAAAACATGTAAATAAATGAAATAAAAGTAATAATGTTTAATTAAATAAAATTAAAAATATTCTTAATCAATTAAATAAATAATATAATATAATTATTTAAGATCTAAATATTGTACGATGCTATAAATTATTTAAATTAGGATAATTTCTCATATCAATTTCTTTTTATTTAGACTCATTTATTTTTAATCACAAGATTTTTTTTCGAGGTGTATATTCTACCATATAGATGTATTATATAATTAATTTAATGAAATTAAATTATTTTTCTAATCCTTTTCAAGTTCCCTCCTTTAATTTTCTTTTGATTCAAAAGTTACTAAAGTCATTAAGTATTTTTATTTGAATCTTTGTTTTATAGTATTCCTTTAAAAAATGTCACACATGTTTATATTCAATTAAATGTTAAAATAATATTTATATTTATACATAAAATGATATTAAATTTCACTTTCAACTAAGTTTTACTTTCTTTAAAAAAATTAAAATTGAATTTTTTTTAAATTTTAACATGTGGCTCATTTTGATGTTTTTTTACTAAAGTGTGACAATAATATTTTGTTTATCCTATATAACACAAATAGATATTCCCAAAATCATTAATGTTATTTGATTTAATGTTTCTATTATAATTTTCTAGGGTTATTTTCAAATTAAATATATTCTCAATATTCTTAAAAAATTTATTTTTTTAGGCGAAAAAATATTCTTCTCATTTTTAGGAGATAACTGAATATTATTTTTTTATAAGTTTAAATGCGTATTTCAATGGATTTATGTTAAAAAATTGAAATATTAAATAAAAATTATCCCTGATATGGTACATGATAATTTTACATGACGATAGATGAGACTGATATATCTCATGAAGATCAGCAAGCCAGATATAGCCCTCCAAGGCATTGGGTAATGATTTTTTCTTCGAACACGAAAAATAAGGGAGATAACTTGAATGGATACTATTATAAAAAAAATTGGGATTTAGATAATTAGGAATTAAGTTAAAAATGAGTGAAAATGGGTTATTAATGTTATTCTCTAAGATACCTCTTTTATTCTTACTGATGGTTTTTATGGAAACCTTCTGATTTTATAATGTAAAGAAATTTTATGAACATTTAAAGGAGAAATGTTCATTTTTAGAGGAAATGGTTTCATTATTACTTTATGTTATCCTATTCTTTTTAATTGGTTTCAAATGTTTAATTTCATAAAATATTTATTTTCTCATGTATATTTTTTTTCAATGTTTTATTGTGAAAAAAGATAAACATTTACATGGTTTTTAATGTTTTTCACTGGAATAAATTGATTATATTATTTTTATATCCCTTACCGATATTTTTTTCTCATAAAATGTTTTGAAATGTTTTTCACATGATCTATGTATGTATAGGAATTATAGAAAGGTTAATATTTTCTTTATGGTGACCCATATTAAAGGATAAAAATGTTTTATTTTTGAAATATGAGTTTAACTTTAGGAATATTTTTTTCTGAGAAAATGGACACTGTATTTCAGTGTACCTTATAAAATTTAATTTTTTCTTTATTTTATAAAACTCTAAAAATAAAATATAATAAAAATTTAATAAATTGTAACCCTAGTTATAAATCTTGTACTTGTATATTTTTTAAGGTATGGTTCGTTATATTAACTCTTTATCTCTATACCATATGGTTTAAAAGTTGATCTCAATGATAGAGTACCCTCAGTTTTCAAAAATTAATTTTTTTCATTAGAGATTCAATAGAAGTTAACTTCTCACACCCACATATGATAAATCATTTTGGTGATAATTTTTTTCTATGATAAAACTCAATAAGGAAAAAGTATGAACATTTTCAATGTTAGTACATGATATAGTGTTCTTGGTATAAAGTTTTATGTGTCCTTTCTTAGTATAGTGTTCTCATTTTATCATTTCTGAAGTATATTCAAGATATATAATTATAGTTTCAATGTTTTATATATTTATTATTTTAATACTTTTATATCAAAAAATCATTGTTCCAAAAATAACCTCAAATTAGTATTAGTGGGGATTTTTTCTTGCCTACAATCTAAGGAAAGCATTGATAAAGGATTATAGAATGTGTTGAAAAGTTTGTGTAGCATTAGTTGTTTTTTTCTATATTCAGTCACCATATTATATTGTGTATCTAATTGTTTATAAAATCAATATAAAGAAACAAATAAATATTATATACATTTTGTTAATGCTATGTTGGGATATAACTTGGTACAGTATTGTCCTCAACATAGTATCTTGATTATGATTGTTTATCTTCTCTCTTGAATTCTGATTATTCAAATCTTTATAGAGTTTTATTCAATCTAATTATTGAGATAAAATTAATAAACATTAAAAACATGGATTCATGTAACCGAAAAATTTGAGATCAAAATAAAAAAAAATTGAAATTCAATCTATAAAATAAAGAAATAGTGGATTTTAATGCAAGAGTTCTTGGTTAAAATTTTATTAAGCCCTATTATAGGTTTTTTCTGAAAATTCACTACATAAATGTAACACGTAAAATTTTCTATATACATATAGTACTTAACGAACTTACCTGAAATGAAAAACGAAAAAAATTAAACCCAAACTCAAATTAATATGAATTTTAAATTATGATTCATTAATTTATCAAAACAAATACATTATTTTTTTTGTATACAACATTATTGATAACAAATATATGTAGGATATACTTATTTTTTAGGTTCACATTTATACTAAATTATATTCAAGCATTGGAAATAAGAGTAAACTCTACTTTTTGTATTTTTCTTTCCCAAGGGGCCCTACCCATTTATTTGAAATATAACCATATACTTAGGGTATAATATTTCATGTCATATTAATGTTGTAATGTATGTAGTATTCCATTATTATATAATGACTCTTTCCATTAATATTAGATAAATCTAGTAAGGTATGTATTCATGGTAGACTAGTTAGTTAATGATGACATAACCTTCATGTATGTTGATATATTTTTATCTACTATTATGTATATGAAATCAATTTTATTTTTAGATTAATGTTAAGGGACTATTAGTTCATCCTTCATGGTTTTATACTCACACCCTTCATATTCATCTTGATAGGAGTTCTTATTTTACCATCAAGGATCCAATGAGGGAGAAAGAATCAATGACTAGTTTTAGAGCATGATAAGTATTGAATATAAATAAAGGTGATGATGGAATATGATTTTAAACCCATTTTATAAAAAATAATCCATCATTATTTTTTTATTTTTTATTTTTCCATGTATATAACCTATCTCTTATGGTGATCACCCTTTTAATGATGATGTATGGTTATCAAGGGTTTATTTTGTTATTATATGTGATCTTATTATTAATGTTATATTATAGTTATGATTCCCTTTTATTTAGATATTATTTTATTATTATTATCACATTATTTTTGTGCTTATTGGCATGATAATTAGTGCATATTATCCCTAATAAATTAAATTATACATTGATACTATTTAAAAACCTATGGTGTATAATAAGATTCACACAAGGTTATAATGTTCTCCAACTCATACCTGACAACTATGTTTAAGGTGTTATAGAAATACACTTATCTTATGGTTTTCTTATCCATTATATCTCCTTTCAAATCCTTATCTCAATATGTAATAAGTTCTTTCTTCATACCAATTTTATATAAAAAACTATAATAAATATTTACTTTAATGTTAATAATTATTCTTTTAATATATATGGTTTTTTTTCTTTTTAATAACTTTGAAGAAGAGTTTTCAAACATGATGCATATATTATATCCCATAAATTTGTTATCAAGTAAAGCAATCAAGAAAAAAATAATTCTATGAAATAATGTTGGATCTACTTAATTTTTAACCATATTCTTTATATCTTTTTTCTTAACTATAATAAAATTTGAAACTGGTTTTCTTTGAAATATTCAAAATATAACAGCTCATAACTTAAACAAACCACAAATTCAATATTTATAACATGTATTTCACCTTTTTAAATTTGTAGGATCTTTTGATTTATATTTTTAGTCAATTTGGTAAAATAATACATAAGAAATTGAACATTATCACATCATATAAAGTTTTTCACAAAAATGGAGCTTTAAGTTTATTTCCCTATTTTATTCAAGATACCATTTCTTTTTCTAACATGATTCTCCATAGTGTAAATATTAACTTTGTAAAAATTTCTACTCATCCTTAGATCCTATGAAAAACATTTTAAAATATGGGATGAGAAAAATAAATCTTAGTGAGGGATGTAAAAATAATATAAATATCGGTATTCCACTGAAACACATGAATACCCATGAAGATGTTTACTTTTTTCACAATAAAAATTTAATACCAAAAAAAATCATTTCCACAAATGAAAATAAATATTTTCTTATAAAAAAACCTTTTAAACCAATTAAAAATCATTGGAGAAACCACTAATTCATCTTGAGGCATGTTGAAACTTCATAAAAAAATCCTTTTGAAAACAAATTATTCACCTTTAAAATTTTATTACCTATTGAAATCAATAGATTTATATTAAAACCATTTTTGAAAGAAAAATATAAGTAACATGGAGCATCATATTCATAACCCATTTTTCACATGTTTAAACAACTTCAAAATGAATGAAGCCCAGTTGATTCCATATAAGTAACCCATATGTTCATCACCCTCAATTTTACCTTTGAAGACTATTCATTACATAATGAATTGGAGAGTTATATTGGGATCAACAATTATAATGATAAATATTGAGCTAACCCAGCATCATTTATAATTTTCAAGAACCATATCATGAATAAATAATTTTTAATATTTCATTTTTCTTTAAAAACCCATTGAAAAACTCTTTTTAGCACATAATAAAAACACTTTAAATTTTTATATAATAGTATAGAGAAATATCATTTTTATTGGAAAACACTTAAATGTAAAAAAATTAAAAAGGGTGTAAATAGTATATTCCTTAAAAACCATGCTAAATTTTATAGAAATATTGAAAACGAATAATATCTATAATATTACAAAATGTTGTTCAATCTAGATACATTATAAAAACAATCATTTCCTTTTTTATTAAAAGTCAAAAATAACTCATACGAAAAACATTAAAAAGATTATTTTTTAACCTTTTTAAATAAATTAATATATATTGGAAAATGAAATTTTTAATCCTTCTAGGAATAAATATGAATATTTTAAAAAAAAATTAAAATAACATTTATACAGAGGATAAATATTTTAGAACATTTAAAATGGTGTTTTAGAGGAAAATACCTTCTGACATTAGTAGATTTTGAATAAAAATAATATTGAAGGAGGTAATATGAAATAGATTTCAAAAATATATTAATTTCAGAAAATTAATGAAATAGTAAATCAATATCATAGTAAATATACCACCTAAAATAAAATAGGTGGTGAAAATGGCATGAGCCTCAATAGAAGGAATTTGATACCACAAATCCCTTACCTTAAGACCCAACTAGCTTCATACATTCTCAAACATTTGAATAATATAATTATATTATTCTTTAACTTTCTTAATAGCCATTTTTATGTTTATTTAATTATTATTTTTATTCGAATTGTTTCATTTATTAACATTTTTTATTTAGTTACTAAAATTTCATGTTCATATAGGACATTTTGAGGATGTTTGGATTATAATCTCAAAACAACATATGTGCATATAATATGGTCAAATGGTTTGTCTTTACAATATAATAAAATATTAAACATCTTATAATTATAATATGTATACATTATATACACTTCTGACACCAACCATGTCAGGTGATCATGAAAAATAAACCAAGTTGTTTCATAGACATAGTGTAATCTATAAATACACGTGAACAACATTTTCATTTTTCTATTGTGTGGAAAGGAAATATCATATTTAATATTTTAATTTTAATGAATCATAAATATGTTATTTATGTCATATTTATTCACTATTTCTATTATTATTAACATCCATGTGATGTGGATATGAAAAATGAATCACATCACTTCATAGAAGTGGTATTCCACATGTACACATGAGAAACATTATCAATTTCCAATGGATAGAAATGATAAGATGGTTAATAATAAATTATATTTAAATAATCATAATTATTTCATAAATATCATATATATTTATTTTCTTGATCAATTTAACCATCACTATAATCTATTGATGAAAAATTAAACACATCAATTCCTAGAGGAGGTAGTCCACACTTACACACGAGCGATGTTTTCATTTCCTATAGGATTGAAAATGAGCCGAAAAATGGTTCTAACACAATCATAATATAATTTTAGAATATATATGACACTTATGTTATAATTTTATCATGTTTAAATAATATTTTAATTTATTTTAAGGAAAATAAATATGAAACAAAAGATTAAGAGTTATACCTCTTCTTGGAAAAACTTCATTTGGATTACTCCTTAATCATTCTAGGTTTTAAATTTTTGTTATATAATAACATCTAGTAAATGGGTAGTGATTATGGATATAGATTTAGGTAGGTATTTACTGAACTAGAGTACTCAAAAAGTGTGAATAGGAGAGGAGAGTTGGTTCCCTTTTATAAGTAAGGGGAACAACAAAAACATTTATTAATGGAAATTCACTTCTAAAAATTATGTCATATAGTATAAACCTCATAAAATCACATAGATAACACATTAAAAACTTTATAAATGAATAATGAATGAAATAAGAAGAATTTCTATAAATTGAGAAACTTATATCAATAAAATAGTAACTTGACCATTGGAATATAAATATGAAAATTTGTAATAGTAATTCTTCTAATAGAATAGTAACTGCACCTACAAAATTAAAAATAAAATTTAGTTATCTTTTAAAAAAAATTGATATATTTATATATTGGAATAAATAAAAAAATTAAAAAATTGATAAATAGGTGTTGGTATTTTTTTGAAACATAAATTTTTCTTTACAATCTTATAATTAATATAATGTTTTAAAGTAAAATTTAGTTTCATAAAATAGATTAATAAATTATTATTTCATTTTTTTATTATTATAAGATTATTTTATGATACCTTAATTAATTTTTGATGGTATAATACATTCGGTTATAGTATTAAAATAGATATTTTCCAATTAAATAATAATTTTATTTAACAATTAAATTCATAAAATGGATTCCATTTTTTAATTATACACATTGAAAAATGGTAGGGTGAATGTTTTTTATTTTTCTAAAATAGTTTAATTTTTGGTGAATAGTGAAATATGGTAATTTATGGTATTTAAAATTTAGCCAAATACATTAATGTTTGAGTTATAGATGATGTATGGATGAAATAATTATAAATTATTTCAAAGTCACATGGATTTTTTATTATAATTAGACATAATAATAAACACTATTTCTGGTATTGAGCCAAAATAATAATCAAATTAATTGAATAATCCAAAAAACACTCTTCTCCCCTATAAATACAACCCCTCACCTCCTATACTCCTCACACATTATAAGAATTTGATCTTATGTATATTCTGAAAAACTATTATCTCAAACCTATTCCCAATGATCTGGTCTTAGTCACCTCACCAAAAGACCATTTCCAAGTCCCTTAAGGAGGTTCTCAAGGAGACAAAACTCTAGAGGTAAAACCTTTAATCTCTCCCTTTTAATTTATATTATTTTCTTCTCCTTTATTCACCTCCCCTATCCAGATTAACATGATAACTATGGTATAATATATATTTAGTAATTTTATTATGTTAATTTATTATCTATAATCAACTCTCTTCACCTCTCCTATTGTCCAAAAAATGAAAACATCATACGTGAGGTGTCGATTCACCGCCCTCATAGACGAAGAGTTTTCATTTTTATTTACAACCTTCAAGGTCGGTCATAAAACCATTTTTTGGTTAAATTTTATAATATATTCGGTAAAACTTATTTAATGCTTTCAAACCAATATATATTAATTGTATTAAATAATTTAACAAAACTAGTTCGGGATGGTAGAAAAATAGCAAAAATAAATCAATCATTTGTCATTAATGTTTCATCTAATGAATAATTATTATATCTGAAAAATTATATATGGGACCATTTATAAAAATTTTGGAGCATAAATATCATATAATTCCACTTCTATATTTTTTTACCATCTTAAAAACACCTATAATTAAACTTAAGGGAGTCGATCATGAATCCCATGAAACGAATGCTCTCGGAACAAGAAAATTAAACACAATAAATCAACAAAATTAACATAAATAAACCTAATAAAATTATAATAAATTTAATAAATTTATAATATGTTCTGAATTAAATTATTAATGAATTTAATTTTATTTTATAGGAAAATAAGTACATATTCGAAACATTTTCATACATAAGGTAGCATGGTCTCTCTAAACTCCCATTTTTCCTCCGGTTTACGCTTTCTATATCTTTACCATAATGTAATTATTAATTATTGTTATATAATAATTATAAATTATGTTTTTATGTTTATAAATATATGTACCTATCTCAATTCTTATTTCATTTATGGGGAGACACATGTGTTTTAATTTTTCTTTCTCAATTCCTCCTGATAAGAAAGCCCAATTAAAGGGAACATTCTAATTTCTTAACCATTTTCAAGTACACTAAATAATCTATTTTAATACAAAATGTTTTTAAAAAAATCACTCATTTTATCTTAATAAACAAACTTATTTATTTTCTAATTTTATATAAATAGTTTTTCCATTGTCCATTTTAAAAATTCTTTAATATTTTCCCTCAAACAGTACTGAAGTATATCATTTTTAATGTTTCTTAAATACTCTTTTAACATGTTGGAAATCATTTACCATGATATATTCCTATTTTTCCTTGTTAATTTCTATTTATGTTCTAAATTTTTTCTTTCATTGACACCATAATGATACGCACTTTGGTTACTCCTTATGATATGATTATGATACCCTTTTTTTCTAGGGGTAACCCTTATGTTTATGTTTTATTATTCATGTGGAACACATATTAATGAACATATTATGATGTTTTTTCCAAGATATCACTCTAATTAATTGGGTAATATTTAGTCTCATGATACGTCATGTTGGGATGGAGAATAAAAACAGTTCCTTTATGGTACGTTGTCCACCATGTGCAATAGTCTGGGAAGTTACCCTTGACTCAAGCTTATATAAAGTTGTATATTTTTAAAACATTCTTATGATTCTATTATTACATTATCCCATGTTATACATGTTATTATTTCTTATTTTTATTCATGTCCCATTCCTTTTTATGTCATCTTATTATACCTTCAAACCCATGTGCTATGTTTTATTCCTATGTTTATTCCCTTACTGGGCTTTTTAGCTCATCCCTTTTGTTAATTTATTCCCAATGTTATCCTATGTAGATGTAAGAACTAATGGGAACTTAGGAGATCATTATGGAGTTTAAATATAATATATTTTCATTTTGGTTTCATGTTGTCTAATTATGTACTTAATCTTCCAAATACATTAGACTTTAGGATCCTTGGTTTTTATTTGACGATTAGTTATGATTAAAATCATGTAATAATATGTGTAATAGGATAGGGTCACTATAGTTGGTATAAGATAATGGTCACCTTATTTTTGGGTATTAATACTAGAAAAATTTAGTAATAACCATAGGGATAATTCTATCATCATGGATAACCTAGATTCGAACTTATGGAATCACAAGATAGGTTATACCATCCATTTACATGATTATAATTATATATTCATAGTTTCCTTTTTATATTATCATTTGTTAAGTATTCAAGCCCACTAATTTCATTCTTTCTAGTTTATTTCAGGAAATATGAGAAATCCCTCACCTATTTTTACCTTAGTGTGTTAAATGAAATTTCAAGGGTGAAATTTCATAAGGGATGAAGAATGGAATGACCCCAAATATTATCAATGGAAATTAACTTATTATAATTATTTCATGTATTATAAATCTAATAAAATAACATATTGAAAAGAAAACAACTTTATAAATGATGAATGATTGAAATAAGAGGTGTTTCTTGAAAATAAAGAACTTATATCGATGGAATTGTAACTTGACCGTTGGAATTGTAATATGGCCATCAGGAATAGTAATCTAGAAAATATAATAACAACCTCACCTATGAAAATATAAATAAAAATTATATATCTTATCAATAAAATTTTTATATATCTATATCTCAGAAGAAGTAAAAAAAAGTTTTAAAATGAAAAATTAAGAGTGTATTTTTGTGAATCATAAAATTTTATTTACATTTTTATAATTAATGTAATGATTTAAAGGAAAATTTATTTTCCTAAAATATTTTCATAAATTAATATTTTGTTATCTTATAATAATAATATATTTTTATGAGACATTAATTAATTTTTGAAAGTATCATAAATTCAGTTATAATATTAAAATCGGTATTTTTCATGTAAATGATGATTTTATATAAAAATTAATTTTCTCATATTTAGAAACTTATGTTTATACAAAAAATTCCATTTTTTAATTCCACATGCTAAAAATGGTTTGGGTTAATTTTTTGTATTTTTCTAAAACAGTTGATTTTTGGTGAATAGTGAAATATTGTAATTTATGGTATTTAACATTTTAGCCAAATACATGAATTTTTTAATCATTAATTATTTATAGAAGACATAATAATCCATTTTTTTAGAATAAAATGCATTATTTACTATAATTAGTCATGTAAATCAACATTATTTCTTTTCTTGATCCAAAATAATAAACAAATGAATAAAATAGTCAAAAAATACTCCTCTCCTCCCCTATAAATACCACCTCTCACCACCTATTGTACTCACACATTCTAAGATTTGGATAATAATTATATTATACCTAATTACTCTCCCAAACCTATTCCCCATGATCTGTTCTTTCTAGTCTCAACAAAAGTCAATTTCCAAGTCCCTTAAGGGGGTTCTCAAGGGGACAACAATCAAGAGGTAAAACCTTCCTTCTCTCTCTTTTAATTTCTTTTATTTTTGTATCCTTCCCTCACCTCTCCAATAAAAAGTAACATGATAAATAAAATATCATATATATTCTTCAATTTTATTATGTTAATGGAACATCCATCATACACACTCTTCTCCTTTACCTTTGTTATAAAAATGAAAACATCATCTATGAGGTGTCGATTCACAGTCTCTGTGAACGTTAGGTTTCCATTTTTCTTTGTTGGATTCAAGGATGGTTATAAAATAATTATTATTGTTAAACTAGATTATAATATATTTATTAATACTTATTTAATGTTTTTAAATCATTATATATTCATTAAATTTAATAATAAAATAATACGATTTTGTGACGATCGAAAAACTGCAAAAATAAATCAATCATTTTTTGTTAACATTTTATATAATGAATAATTCATATATATATATATATATATTATTATATATAGGACCATTAAAGATCATGTAGGATAATTATTATCATATAATTACACTTCTATATTTTTTATACCATTTGAAAATAACTCCCATAGTTAAACTCAAGAGAACCAATCATGGAATCCATGAAACGAATGCTCCTAGACTGACAAAATTAAACAATATAACTCAGTAAAATAGACAAAAATGAACCTAATAAAATTATAAAAAAAATAAAATATATATATAGTATGTTATGAATAAAATTATTAATTAATATAATTTGATTATACGTGACATTAAGTTCAAATGCAGAACACTTTCGTAAATAAGGTTAGGGATTCTCTCAAAACCCCTATTTTTTTCTTCAGGTAACAATTTCTATCTATTTACCCCAATTTAATTCTTAATTATTATAATTTTATCCTCCTAAATTATATTTTTTTGTTTCCAAAAATATGTGCCTATCTTAATTATTATTTATTTAATGGTGAAACACATGTTTTATAAGATTCCCTTCTCAATTCCTCCCGATAAGCAAGCCAACTTAAAGGGAGCTTCCCAATTCCTCACCCATTTTCAAGTACAATATATAATTTTTTTTAATACAACATAATTTTTTAAAATAACTCAATTGAACATAATAAACTATCTTAGTTCATTTCTAGTTTTATAAAAACAATTTTTCCTTTGTCCATTTTAAAGATCCTTTGATATTTTCCCTCAAACTGCACTAAAGTGGATCATTTATAAAGTTTATTAAACACTATTTTTACATTTTAGACATCATTTATCATAATAAGTTCCGATTTTCCTTTATTAATGTCCATATATGTTCTAAATCCATTCTTTCATGGACACCATCATGATACATGCTTTGGTTATTCCCTATCATATAATAGAAATACCTATTTCCTTCCCTGGGTAGCCCTTATGTTTATTATTGATTCTTAATGTGGCACACATATTAATAAACATCTTATTATTGGTGGACCTCGATAGAGCTCCAATAAATTGGATAATATTTTGTCTCATGATACATAATATTGGGACCAGGAGTGAACTTTCTTCCTTTATGGGACTTTGTCAGTCATGTGCAATGGTCTTGGAAGTTAGCCTTGACTCATGATTATGTCATGTTATATTTTATTTCCACATTCTTATTATGTCATTATTATATTCTCTCATGTTTTACATGTTATTATTACATATGTTTATTCATTTTCCATGCCTTTTTATATCAATATTTTATGCCTTATAACTAATGTGTTATGATTTATTCCTATGTTTATTCCCTTACTGGGATTTATATATCATCCCTTTTATTCATGTATGTCCTAGGTTATCCTATGAATATGTAAGAGATCAAATAAATTTTTTATCTCCTTATGAAGTTTAAATAAAATATGTTTTTATTTTGGTTTCATGTTGTCAAATTATGTACTTAATCATCTAAATTCATGAGACCTTATGATTCTTGGTTTTTATTAGATGGTTAATTATGATTAAAATCATGTAATAATATGTGTAAAAGGATGGGGTAATTATTGTTGGTATCAAATATTGGTCTAGTTATTTTGGGGTATTAGGACTAGAAAACTTTAGTAAGAACCCTAGGGATAATTCTATTAATATGGAAAACCTAGAAGGGAACTTAGGGAATCACAAGAGAGGATATACTTTCCATTTAGATATTTATCCTTATATGTTAAAGTTTGATTTTTATATTCCCATTATCTTAGTATTAATTTCCCCTAATTTATTTTTTCCCTAGTTAAGGGAAGAAAATATGAGAAATATATTCACTTGTTTTTACCTTAATATGTGATAAGAAATTTCAAGGTAGATATTTAATAAGGGAATGTAACAACCAAAACCTATATCAATGAAAATTACCTTCTTATAATTATTTCATATATTATAAATCATATAAAATCATACCTATAACACAATAAAAACTTTATAAATGAATAATGAATGAAATAAGTGGAATTTATAGAAATTAAAGAACTTATACCCATGGAATAGTAACATGACAATTGGAATAGAAATATGATCATTAGGAATAGTAATCGAACCAATAGAATAGTAACCACACCTAGTAAAGTATAAATAAATTTTAGGTATCTTATAAAGGAAAACTTGATATACTTATATCTTATAATAAGTAAAAAAATTAAAAATGATAAATTAAGTGTTGGTATTTTTATGAAACATAAATGTTTATTTATAATTTTATATATAATATAATGATTTAAAGGAAAATATATTTTCATAAATTAGATTCATATATTTTTTTGTATTATAGTTATAATATAATTTTATGATACCTCAATTAATTATTGAAAGTATAATAAATTTGTTTATAATATTAAAATCTGTATTTTTTGAGAAAATGATGATCTTATTTAAAAATTAAATTTCTCATATTTAGATAAATATCTTTATAAAATGGAGTCCATTTTATAATTCTTCATGACAAAAAATGGTTGTGGTAAATTTTTGATATTTTTTCTAAAATAATTGAATTTTTGTGAATAGTGAAATATAGTAATTTACTGTATTTAACATTTTAGCCAAATACATGAATTTTTGTGTCATGGACAATGTATGGATGAGGTAATAACCCATTATATATAACTCAAATTCACTATTTGTTATAATTATTCACAATAATCAACATTATTTCCTCTCTTGATCCAAAATAATAAACAAATGAATAAAATAATCAAAAACCACCCCTCTCCACCCCTTTAAATATCACCCCTCAAAACCTCTTCTCATCACATATTCTAAGCCTTGGATATTTATTATATTCACCATTATTCCTATCCCAAAACTCTTCTCATCATTATGGTCTTTCTGGTCTCACCAAAAGACCTTTCTAAGTCCCTTAAGGAGGTTCTCAATGAAACGACACTCAAGAGGTAAAATATTCCATCTCTCTCTTTTAATTTATTTTCTTTTATTATCCCTCACTCACATACCCTATACAGTGTGACATGATAACTATAGTATCATATATATACAATAATGTTATTATTTTAACATAATTTCCATCATCAACTCTCTTCTCCTATCTATTTTTTTGAATGAAAACATTTTGTGTGAGGTGTCAATTCACTACAATCGTGGACGATGAGTTTTCATTTTTCTATACAGCCTTCACATCTGGTAAAAAAATTAATTTTAAAATATATTATATTATATGTATTAAAAAATATTTATTTTTTCTAGAATCATTATATATTAATAATATTAAATAATAAAACAAAACTAGTTTGGGTTGGTCTAAAAACCTCCAAAATAAATGAATCATTTTTCATTGACGTTTCATATAATGAATCATTAAAATGTCTGAAAAAAATTGTATATGGGACTATTTAAAATCATTTAGGAGAATATATATCATATAGTTACAGTTTTACTGTTTTTATACCATTTGAAAATAACTCCCATAATTAAACTCAAGGGTACCGATCATGATATCTATGAAATGAACACTCCCTGAATGAAAACATTAAAAGCTATAACTCAATGAATTGGATATAAATGAACCATATAAAATTATAATAAATTAAATACATGCATATAAGGTTATTAATTAATTTATTACTTAATGTAATTTGATTATCCTAGATATTACATACAAGTTCATAACACTTTTGAACATAAGGTAAAGGATTTTCTCTAATCCCCCATTTTTTCCTTCAGGTTAGGCTTTCTCTCTATTTAACCCAATTTAATTCCAAATTATTCTTATTTACTCCCCTTAAATTTTTTATATATGTATACAAACATATGTACCAAACTCTATTCTTATTTATTTAATGGGATACAAATATTTTATAAGGTTTTCTTCTCAATTCCTCTCGATAAGAAAGCCCAATTAAAGGGAACTTCCCAATTTCATACTAATTTTCATGTATAATCCATAATATATTTCAAGAAACCCTTATATTTCTAAAATAACTCATTTTATCATAATAAAATATCTTATTTCTTTTCTAGTTTTATACAAACAATTTTTCCTTTGTTCGTTTTCAATATTCATTAATATATTCCCGTAAACAACACTAAAGTGGATCATTTATAAAGTTTATTAAACACAATTTTCACATGTTGGACATCATTTATCAAGATATATGCCTAATTTTCCTTAATAAATTATATTTATGTTCTATATCCATTATTTCATGGACACCATCATGATATATGCTTTGGTTATGCCATATGATATGATTATGATACCCATTTCTTTCCATAGATAACCCTTGTGTTTATGTTTTATTCTTCATGTGGTACACATATTAATGAACATATTATGATGGTTCTTCCTAGATATTTCTCCAATTAATTGGATAACTTTTAGTCTCATGATACGTCATGTTGGGATGGTGAGTAGACCAGGTTCCTGTATGAAACTTTATTGCAATGTGCAATGGTCTTGGGAGTTAGCCTTGACTCAAGATTATGTAATAATGTATATTTTTTTCACATTACTATGATTCTAGGATTACATGATTACATTTTATAAATTTTGTTTCTCCATTTTTTATTCATGTTTAATGCCTTTTTATATCATCATGTTATGTCATCTAATGCATGTGCTGTGTTTTATTCCTATTTTTATTCCTTTACTAGGCTTTATAGACCATCCCTTTTGTTCATGTATTCACCAGGTTATCCTATGAATTTGTAAGAGCTCAGTGGATATTAGGTGATCCTTATAAATTAAAAAAATGATTTTATTTTGATTTTATTATGTCTAATTATGTTCCTAATCTTACAAAGACACTATAAATTATGATCCTTGGTTTGTATTTGATTGTAAATTATGTATATAATCATGTAATAATATGTGTGTAAGGCTAAGGTTGATATAAGAGGCACACTCATAATTAATCAAAGTTTTAAAATAATATTTAGTCACTCTCATGTTCAAGTGGAACTTAAACAATTTAGATTATAATATAAGGCAATAACGGTAAATATTCTCCCATTATATAAGAATTAATATAATATTTTATGACCTTATAATTTATTTTTTACCTTAATTAACCTGGTTTATCCTTTTTGTGGAGATATATTATTACCATGGTTATTATTCATAATACACAAAAAATAAATTAAAAACATTAATAAATTTCAAAATTAAAATTAAAAATATAGAATCCATTTTAAAATATTTTATTTTTAGAAGTGGCATATTTTACCTTTTATATAATTGCGAAAATAAAACAAAAAATAGTTTTTAGAAAATTATGGTTATAAACATAAAAATAAACATATACCAAGATAAAAATTAATTTGTATTATGAATGAATTATTTATATTATAATTATTAAAATTTATTTTATGTTATTTTAAAACCAAATCATAATACTACTATTAAATTATTTTGTTTAATAAAAAGGTATGACCATTTTTTCAAAAATCGGCATTTTCTACTGCCCACTCAAAAATCAATCCCTTTAAAAAACTCTAAAAAATTCATACTAAGATATATAAGATATATAGATTAAAAAAAATTAATTCCATTTTGTCAAATTAAATTTCTAAACTCAAGAAAAGATTCTTTAAAGTAAAACCATTCTATTCATGAAAAAAAATTACTTAAATAAAACTATTTATTTTTTGACTGAAAACATTAATACAATTATTTATAAAACTATGAGGAATATAAAGAGATAAAAATAATACTTATAAATGATATTATTTATTTATTTATTATATTAAATGGGTTTTCACATTCTTATCGCTATAAGAAATTTCATCCTCCTAATTTTATTATTTACTTAAAAAATTAAGGTTATTTTTCCCTGATATCATTTTACAACACCCGTGTTGCTTCTTAAATCATTAGATTCTTCGAAAAAAAATTACTTGGAGAATTTCCTTATTTTTTACCTACTTTTTTATCCAAAATCTAAACCATATTTTCTTTATAAGATATATTCTCCTCCAAATATTCCACTTTAGGGATCAAAACATGACATGCATCAGGTAAAAAATTTATTATCAAAGAAACATGATGCACATCATGTTCCTGAGATAAAATTAGAGATAGTCCTACTCTATATGTAACTCATCCCTATTTTTCTAAAATTTCATATGGAATAATAAAACAAGATCCAAAATTTTCCTTTCTATCAAAATTTATAACAACTTTCCACAATGGTATTTAAGAAAAACATGATCTTCTCCCTCAAATGAGATATATTTCCTCATATAATCTGAAAATCTCTCATGAATGATCTATGATATCATAATGTTTTGATTAATCATACTTAATTTTTCTACCACTTCTTATACCAATTATGGTCCCAATAATTTCCTCTCACTGACCCCATCCGAACATTCTAGATTCCAACATCTTTTTTTTATAATGACTCAAAAAGTGTCATCTTTATATTGGAATGAAAACTATTATTATAGTAAAATTAAACTAATAATAGTTTTTTTATCCCATATTTAATGATAATACAAAGTGTAATCCTAAAAAATATCCTCTAAATTTTAAATATTTTATTTTGATTATCCATTATATTGAGGATGACAGGTTATGCTAAAATTTAATTTAGTTCCAAAAGTATTTTAAAGTCCTTTATTAAAATTTGAGATATATTTGGGATCATTATTAGATAAAATATATCAAGGGACTATATGTAATATGAATATCTATTTAAGAAAAAATAAATTAAATTAATCCAATGACATAGTATGTCAAATAGAAATAAAATAAAAATATTTAGTAAAGTTGTCAATAATCAACCAAATTTCATTATTCCCTTGAGATTTATTTAGTAATCCCATTATAAAATATATGGATATATTATCTTTTTTCCATTTAGTAACTATAATTGGATTTAGTATCAAATTTGGTATTTGTTTCTCAACTTTGATCTATTTAAAATTCTAACATTTCATGGTAAATTCGGAAATACAATTCTTCATAACTTCCCACCAATAATATTCCCAAAGTTATTTGTACATCTTTGTACTTCCATGATGAATAGAAAATGAAGATCTATAATCTTTACATAACAATTCATTATTCAACTGGGAATCAATAGAAATTCATAATCACTTTAAAAATCCCATAACTTCAACTTTACCAACATTAAAATAACCCAACTTACCCTTCTTGAACAAATTTACTCTTTATTGAAACCATGATCTTCCTTTTAAACATCCTTAAATCTCTCTAAAAATATTGACTGCACTAATACCCTGTACAAAACAAAATAATTTTCTAGATATATAATTCCCATTCCAAAATTCATTAAATCATTAACCAAAGGATAAATTTTCAAAAAATATCATGGTCAATGATATATTATCTTTTTAACTCAAGAAATAGAATACCATGTTTCCTTTACCTGGATAATAATGAATATTTTAATCATAATTTTTTATAAGTTCTAACCATCTTTTCTTCTTAAAGTTCATATTTTTTTAGTAAATATATGATTTAAATGTAAATTTTCAATATATATTTCATATTTTACTCTATATCTAATATGCATCAATATTCTTAAAGAAAAACACATAGATAAAAGCTCAAAATAATGTGTTAGGTAATTCTACACATGAAATTTTAATTAATGTGAAGTATTAGCAATTAACTGATCATCTTGCATTAAGAAATAACCAATTCATTTCAAATAATCATCTCTATAAATAAAAAATTCACTACATCCTGTGGGTAAGGCTAAAACAATATCATTAACCAATCTTCTTTTCAATTTTTAGAAACATTTATCAATTTCCTTTTTTATGATGAATTTAACTACTTTTTGAGTTATCTTAGTTAGTGGTAAAAACAACCAAGAAATGTTTTCCATAAACCATAAATAATAATATGGTAATATAAGAAAACTTAAAATATCAGTGAAATTTATTGGACTTGTACAATATTCCTCCACTTTAATTTTGGAAGGATCAATAGTTATTCCATCTTTAAAAACAATATACCCATGGAATGAAATCTTTTGTAACAAAAAATCACATTTACTAAATTTTCCATATTAAATATTTTCTTTTAATTTTTCAAAAAAAAAATACTTAGATACTCTACATGTTCCTCATATATTTTAGATAAAACAAGCTTTATTCATTGAAAACTGCCAAAAATTTGTCAAAATACTCATTTAAAAACTCTAATAATAAGATTCATAAATATCGTAGGTGCATTTGTTAACCCTAATTAAATAAACACAAACGTATAATGACTATAAATAGTAAAATATTTTGTATTTGTAATTTCTTAATACTTCACATTTAGCTGATGATAATTGGACCTAATATTAAACCTTTAAAAATACAGATCTCCCTAGAGCTAATCAAAAAATCATAAATATGAGGAAGTGGATACTATTTTGTAATAGTGTTTTTATTTAGTTTACTATAATAGATTATAAGTCTAATTTAAGAATCCTTATTTTTAACAAAAAAGGATCACCCCAATGAAAATTGCTAGAGTAGATGAAAACCTTATCAAGGAACTCTTATAATAACTTTTTCAATTATAACAACTTGATTGAATTTATTCGATATAGAGGTTTTAGAATTTTATCATAATATCATAAACTAATTAAACTATAAACTCAACCTCTTGATCAATAATAACACTAGAAAATACATTGATATATTTATTTGTCACTGGCATAACACTGATTTGAACAGTTCCTTTATTTTCAATAATATGTGCAAGAAAAAATTAACTTTTATATTTAATTTTTTTCTCAAATTCTTGATATGTTATCAAAGGTATGAACTCATTATTATATTAAAATTGAAACTCAATTTGAAAATTTAATATGACTTTGTTAACTCTAAAATCTATCTTAACATGATGAACTAAAATTCAACACATACCTAGAATAACATCAAATTCTACAATGGGAAACAATATAAGGATTGAAAGAAAAACCATTCTACAGATGATAAATAGAATATTTTTATAAATTCTTATTACCTTTATAATATAGTGTAATTTTTTACCAGGATTTATGAATTCATTTCTTGATATGAAATTTCCATTTTACTTTCAAATTTTATAGATACAAAAGAATGTGTGGATCATAAATAAAAATATATATGGGATTGGTCTTAATAAATTACAAATGTACCTAAAATCACTTCATTTGATAGTATTATATCTTCAATAGTAGTATAAAAATACTTTTCCACACCCTTATTATTTTGTTATTGATGATTCCCACCATTAGTAACAAACTTCAGATAAAAACTAATATAGTTAACCAAATAATTGAAACTAAAAAATCTCACCACTTCTTGGATAAATGTTTTCCCATTACTAATCTAATCATAACTACTCTAATTATATTCATGATCTAAATGACCAAGCCTACTACATCAATAACACTTTATTAATCTAAACAAACATTATTTAAAATGTATTTTACCACATTTGAAACATTTTGTGGGATTGACTCAATATTTATAGGATAAATTATTATATATTTCCGTCCACCTTAACCACTTAATAATTATGTTTTCATGAAGTATATAAGTGTTGATAAACTACATCTCCACTTTCTCAGCACAAAAATTAAGTTCCAAAAAAATTTAAATTTATGGGTGGTCAAACCTATTCATAAACTTTGTTTTAAACCTATGTAAAATTTATCAATTTTACTCACATAGTCCAAAACAAAATTTGGTGCATAACTTTCTATCCTGGTAAAATTTTCCTCATAATAATCCATTTATTCTTATTCCTATTTCTTAAAATTCAAAAAATTTATTCCATTTAAATTTGAATTAATTAATGAAAATACTTCTCAAGAAAAATATTATTAAACTTCATCCACTCCTTGGAATAAATCTCATATTTTTCATTAGTATTTTTTATCAAGGCCACCATCTATTAGATTCACCTTAAAAATGATAAAAATATTAAGTTTACTTTTATGTAACATATATACCAAAACTTAAAATATCTTATCCATTGAATTTATCCATTCGTCAAATTTCACTGAGTCTGAAGATCCACAAAATGTTGAAGGGTGTTGTTTCATGAAATGCTCTATTATAGACATGATCCTCTATAAAGAATTTAGAAACTCTCTTTCCTAGGTTCCACCATTAATATAATATATCAACTGAGTTAACATTATGGAAAAAATACACTATTTCTATTATTCTAGGTTGTTGATTTGGAAGGTTTTATCCCCTCAGTTCTTTCATACTTTAGCTACCATATTTCCTCTACAAAAAAACTCTAAACAGAAATTTATTAGATAATGAAACAAGGAAATATTCAAAATCTATTTCATGATAATATAACAATATATTTTATGACTTTTAAAGTATCATTTAATATTCAGTTAACCTCTAAAGTATCTAAACATTTTCTCTGAAAGTAACTATAACACCCCATAAGTTAAATAGCCCATAAATACATGACTTAAAATAAGGGTTTAAAATTATTACATTTTCAATGTATTTTTTGTTTATATATATATATATATAATTAAGTAAAAAATTTCATAAGAAACTATAAAATATATAAAATTATATATTTTTTACAAAAACATAGCTTTAAGTTTACACCCCTGTTTCATTTAATCCACTTTTTCTTCACTTGAGATGAGTCTGTATAAAATAAATATTGAACTTTTTATCATTTTTACACATCCTTATAACCAATGAAAAACTTTTGAAAATGTGGTATGAGAAAAAAAATCTCAGTAAGTGATAAAAATAAAATAAATATCACTAGTCTAGTGAAAAAATGGAAACCCATGAAGATGTTTACCTTTTTAAAAATAGAACATTGAACACATAAATAAACTATTTAACCAATTGAAATCATTATTTTATCAAAACAAATCTATAAAACTCGTTATAAAAATACTATAAACCATGAAATAATCTTGATGCATATGGGAACACATGAAAACATTCCTGTGAAAAATAAACCATTAACCTTTAAACTTTCCTTAACTTATTAAATCAGAAGAATTCCATAAAAAACCATATTTTCAAGTATATTATAGGTAACTTAGATCATCATATCCATAACCTATTTTAACTCATTTTTAACCCCTATTAGAATAATTGATTCCAAGCTAATTCCAAATTAGAAACCTACCTAGTTAACTCAGATGTTTTTCACCATCAAATATTATTTATTACAAAATTCATTAGAGAGATATATCAGTCTTTACTATCATCATGAGCTATATAGATCTCACATGTAACTATATATAATTCTCAAGTACCATATCATGAAAAAAAAAATATTTCACTTTTTCATCATAAAACCTATGAAAAAACTCATTTTAACACCTAATTAAAACACATTCCTTTTTGCATAATCATGAGGATAAATATCCTTTTTCTTTAAAAAGTTATTAAAAATGATAAAATTCCTAGAATCATGAGAATAAGATATTATCTTAAAAACCATGTTACCTTATAGAGTAAATTTGATAATGAATATATCTATAATTATAGGAAAAGGTGGTCAAAGTGTATATGTTAAAAACATTTTTTGTTCACTTTTATAAAAATTAAAAAATAAATCATATGGAAAACATTCAATAGATTAATTTTTTAACCATTTTAAATAAAGAAATATATAGTTTAAAATTAACTTTATATAACTTTGATTCATAAATAATAATAATAATAAAACATTTAAAACAACATTTCAAAGGAAACCCCCTTACGACTTTAGTAACTTTTGATTCAAAAGAAAATTTAAGAATAGAATAAGAAAATGATTTGTAAGAAACATTAATTTTAGTAAATGAATGATAAAATAAACCAATATGGTAGTATATACACCACACACACAAAAATTTGGTAAATAAATTCATTATTATTACTGATTTTATTTCATTTATTACCTTGTTTTATTTAATTACATAAATGCTTAGGTTCATGTTGTACATTTTGAGGATGTTCGGTTTATAACCTAAAAATAACATTGGTGTGTTGACCCTCGTCAAAGAGTTATGGTTACATTACTAATAATATATCAAAAAGGTTATAGTTATTGTATTTATACTTTAGATAAAATTTTATGACCAACTATGTACAGATGTCATGAAAAATGAACCATATCATTTTAGGGCGATAGTAGTCCATACATACGCATGAACGATGTTCACATTTTTTAAATGGGTGAAAAAGAAATAAAGTATATAATATTTTAGTTTTATAAAATAAATTTTTTGTTATGTATGTCATATTTATTAATTCTTTAAATTCTTTTTACTATCCTTGTAATTTAGATATGAAAAATAAATCACATCGCTTCATGTAGGTGGTATTCCACACATACATAAGAGTGATATTATCAATTTCCAACAGACAGAGAGGCCCAAAAGGTAGGTAATATATATCATTAGATAATAAAAATTATTTCAAAAATAATATATATATTCATTTTTTCCTTCAATTTAATCATCTATATAATCATGTGATGAAAAAAATGCATCACTTTGTGAAGGTAGTAGTCCACATGCACACATAAAAGATTATCTCATTTCCAATAAAATGGAAAATGATATTAAAAAGGGTTTTACCAAAATAATAACTAAATTTTTATATATTAAATAAATAAATGTTGTTATTGAATCATGTTTAAATAACATTTCAAAGATTTATAAGAGGAGGTATGCATGAAACACTCGGTAAAGAGTTATACCTATTCTTTGGAAAACCTCATTTGGCTTACACCTTAAGATACACAAGTTTGGTATTTTGGATGGACCAAAAACTCTAGTGTGTGGGGTGGGATCTTGAGTTAATATTTTTATAGGGATTTTCTAAACTAGAGTTCTCATATGGTGTAAAAAATATATGATACTATGTTCCTTTTTATACGTGAGGGGACTTGTACACTTTAATTATTCCAAGTTTTAGAATAATTTTAGGTCACTCTCATGGTCAAGTAGCACCTAAAAATTTAATATTAAATTATAATGTGATAATGGTTGAAATATTTCAACCAATAAGACTTAAAATATTATTTTATTACATTATCACTTATTTATTTACTTTAATTAACTTTTTTTCCCTTTTATTAAGATGACATATTTTTATCATGGTTACTATTCATAATGGCCAAAAATTAAATTGAACTCATTAATAAATATGAACCTCATTATTCAAAAAATGGAATTTTATTTTCAATATTAAATTTATATAAGTGTAGAAATTATCTTTCATATAAGTGAATAAAATGAAATAAAAATAGATTTTAGAAAATTGTGTTATTAAGTATAAAAATAAACTTAAACTAAAATAAAAGATAATATTAATTAATATGGAATTATTTAGATTATTTTAAAAAAAATAATATTTTACTTTAAAAATATGTCTGTAATATAATGATAATTCTAAATTAATTTATTTTATAAAAATAAATGACAGTTTTTCAAAAATTGGTATTTTAAACTATTCACTCAAAAATAAATCTTTTCAGAGAAATATAAAAAATTTATCCTAAGATATATTTGATATGTTGACTTAAAAAATAATTTCCTTTTATTAAATTAAATTTCAAAAATCATGAAATTCTTAATTCAAATAAAAATTTTAATTCCTGAAAAAAAGTTTAATTAAATAATATTATTCATTTTTCAATGAAAAAATTTTAAAAAATATTTATAAAACTATGACGAACATAAATAAATAAAATAAATACTTATAAATCATAAGATTTATTTATTTAAATTTTTTTCTATCTTAACACAAGAAATGTTTTCAATAGATAATTCACATAGATTATATTATAGATAAATGTATACTCACTTTTTTTGTTTATTTATAACCAAATAAAGTAAGTAAGTTATCCAATAAATGACATCTAGAAATTAGATTATAGTAATCATGTAAACAGATCACATTATTTAGATTCTATTTTGAAAAATATTACATCATCAATATAAAAATGTAAGATGAATTTTTCTTCCTACCAATTGATCACATATAAATAATGATCAACACCGCTACTTTTGAATTCTATCATCTTCAAAAAAGTGTACTTCCAAGGAAATAGATCTCATGGTTCTTGATTAAATCCATATAAATATTTATTTAAATGTAATTCCTTATTTTAATCATTATAAAAATAAAATGTATTGTATAATTAAATTTATACATTATCTTCGATAACTTTATTCAAGAATTTTATCTTCATATATAGTTGGTATATTTTGAATAACCTTTGAATTTAAACCATTTATAATAAATGAATTGATTCAATATCACCACAAATGTGAATGTTAATTTTATATTAATACACTTTATTTGGGTATATACCTTATATATAATTTTATAATTTCTTCTAACTACACTTCCATGCTCATTAATTTCATTCTTAAACACTCACATTGTTTAAATGACATTTTATTCTTGTGGTCTCTTCCCAAGTTCTTGTGTTTTATTTTTATCATTTTGATCAACTTATTATTCATGTACTTAATACATGATTCATCTTTTTCTACCTATTGATCTGTTTTATGATATAGTTGAGATAAAATATTCTTCCACTTGATATTCCTCATTATCCTGGTTTTTTCATGTACTTTTTTTTCACCCAATATAATGGATTTATTTACTTTTACTCTTCTCTATTTCATTTAAGTTTAATTTCATAAGTGATTCACTTTAATTCCATCTTAATCCTCTAATTTAATTTTATGATACTATTCATGAGATATATATTGAGATTATTCAATTTTAAATTCTTGATTTAATTTATCTTAATTAATTTTCTCCACTAATGAGCCACTTGAAACATTTCTGTATTTTTATTTAATAACCATTATATCCTTACTTTCAATAATTTTATTAGACATCTTATTAAAACACTTATAAGACTTTATATTGATAAAATAATCAATACATATGCCTTCTTTCATTACATCTCTATATTTTTCATGAGTGAAATACTTTTTCTTAAAAAATAACTAGCTTCCAAATACTCTAAAGTGTTTTCAGGATGGATTTTTCCAATAACAATTATCATAATGTGATAAAATTTCACCCAAAATAAGTAAATCTCTATTTTGAACATACACAACCACTTTATCTACTATAAAAATGTCTTATAATACTAATTTTAGTAATAAATTTCATTTCTATAATATTCCTCATTTTATTTCTTCATTAAACAACAACAATTTTCTAGGAAGTTCTCACTGTTGTGACAATATGATTTATTTTATATTTTTCAGAGTGATCATCCACTTAAATGGAAGTAATCTTAATTACATTATATATTCAAATTTTTTTAATTCTTTCCCACACATTTTCAGTATATCTGGGATACCTTTTATTAAAATACATCACTTCTTTATTTTAATTCAAATTATAATGAATTTCATTTTACAATAATCATAAATAAAAATAAATAATATCTTTCACCTCTAGTCACATTTTGTTCCATGGAACTATAAACATATGAATGAAAAATAGAAAAACTCCTTTTATTATTTATTGGTTTGAATAAATTTTGAACAATTTTTCATTTCAAAACTGTTTCATGTGTATTATATCATTTCCCATTTAAAATAGTCATTCCATTCATTAACTATAGTCCTGGGAGATTCTACCTACTTTATTGATTTATATGACTAATCTTTTGTTACCCCAAGTTTTTCTCTTCTTCCATAATGAGATAACATGTGTTTTTCCGAATATATATTTGATAAATATAGTCATTAGTACCTCAAACAAAGATTAAATCATATCTACTATTACTTTAAATTAATCATCCATGTTTGTTGAATAAGAATTCAAGACTATAGTCCCATAATTAACTCACATTCATGAGATTGTAATAAATTCCATCCATAAATAATCAAATATTTATACATTAACAATTTTAAGGCTATATTCATTTTTCACTTCCTTTGATCATTATAATTTCAACATTTCTAAAAAATAATATCAATATAATTAATTATGTTTTTTCAAAATTTTACATTAATGTTCATGTGATATGAAAGTTTTCAATCATTAATGCATGTTTTATTTAATTTTTCTTTCATTCAATGCAATATCAACCATGTTTCCCTTCTATTATGACTTATATTTCATCCCTAAAATAAATTATTATTTTTAAATAGTTTTTTGTTTCACTTATATGTACATTTAATGATAAATAACTTCTTCTTCTTCAAGATAAAGAAACTTTTATTCAGACAAAAATCATTCAATCTATATATTTAAGTTTTTATCAGATTATTTTATACTAGGAGTTAACTCTTATATTCTTAAAATAAGTTACCTTGTATCCATAATTAAATTAACAATAAATATTCAAGAAATTGGTTTCCCTTTTGTTTCATATGATATGGTATCGCTCTCTATTATTCACTTTTATACATTTCACAATGTAGTCAACAATACACCTCATTGAAATATGTGATCATGTGACCCAAGAAGCTATAAAATAGACACTTCTTCCTTGGAAATATTTTATTAGTTACATTTTTAATTTAGATGATTGAATTCTAAATTTTTGGAATAATCTAGATGAATTTTTTTGAGTTTCCATCAATATTTTTATTCCCTTCCTCTACAGATTTTTTTAGTTTATCCATTACTATTAGTATAATGGAAAATTATAAAACATACTAAACCCTAAATTTTTCTTTAATAAATGGTTTTTCTTTCCCAAAATATTAAGGGCCTGAAATTCCAGATCCCTTCCCTTATGATTTCCAAGGGCTTAGAGGTGTTAAGAGAGATTTTAGAGGAGTTTTGGAGGTTAGAGATGAGTTCATGTCCATTCAGAGAGTCTCTACACCATAGTAAAGTGAGTAGTGTTAGATATTTTAAATATTCCTTGCAAAATTGAACAAGGTGATGGCTATTTTAGCCCAGAATTTTTTAAGGTTAAATGTTCTAGATTTGTTAGTGTGATTCTTGGCACACCATGGCATGTGAAACGACATGGATAGATTCTTTCAAAGATATTTACAGATTTATATAAGGGTATAACCTATCTTGTGTTGGGTTAAGTCTTAATTGAGGGTTATATATTTAATTTCTTGTAAATTTAGTGAATTGTTTGGTTATTAAGTGCATCGTAGTGAGAAAAATGACCTACCTTACCTTCTCAAAGGTAATTGCACTTTGGATGTGCACCTATAAAAAATGGATAATGGAAAATGGCCAAGAGATGCCATTTTGAGGAGGTTTTCTTGTTGTGGGGACTGATTATCCATGACTTTATAATTAATAAGTGTGTAGATTTCCACATTACACTCCTAGGTATGGTGGGCGAAAATGGCCAAGGATTTCTCAAGACATCGTGGTCGAAGATTTGGTGGAAGTCAAAATGGTTTGATGTAATTTTTAAAACATGTAAGAATCAGGGGTTCAAACAGTTGAATTTTTAATATCCCTTTTACTAGTATGCATCATTGGTGTAGTTATATTCACTTTTTTGTGGTAGAGCCTATTTGAACCCTCTTCTATAAATATTGGTTTTCCGTCTCTTTGTTTTAGATTCTTCCCTCTTATCTCAAACCCTAGACAACCATTGTGCCTCTCACCACTCCCCATTCTAATCTAATAAGACTCTAAACCTTGAACTCATCTATATCAAAGTCTCATATTATTTTTTGGGTGATTCTTTGATTTTTTTTTTTTGGTGTTTCCTTCAGTAGTGATTAATACTCGATCATATGTTCTTGCTCAAAGGACATTAAACATCAAATTGAGGTTGGGGATACATATTCTATAATTATTTTTAGAATATATGGGACTAGAATTATTTTATTTTACTTTTTTTGGATAATAAAATTAAATTAACATGATAATAAACTATATTAAATTTAAATTTAAGGATCAAGGGATTTATCGCATGTGATTTATATGATTTATGTTATTACATATTTTTAATCACATGTTGGATTTTGTTGATTGTTTTGAAAAGAAGTTTCTATTACAATAAGTGGTTTTCTACATGAAAATTGATTTCTAGAACTCACCTCTCCTAAATTGTTAATTACTTATATGTGGATAAAATTTGGTTGTGTTTAAAACAAGAATCAAGTGAAAATACCCATGTTAGAATTGATGAAATGTTATGCAACCCCTCTATAGAGATGAAATGAATTGTGATATTTTTTGTGAGGTAGAAATATATTGTTGTTCCTTATTGGAGTTTCTTATATTATTATGGTGCTTACGTGGATCTCAGGGGGTTTGTACAAAGATAGAAATGACCAGTTGTGTGTAGAATCTAATGGCCAGTAGGGTTGTGGTTGGTTCGCTTGAGATGAGTCGAGGGCTGGTTGTGGTAGTCAGTTGGTAGTCATTGTGATATGATTAGAGGGTTGTTTTAATGGTTTGGAATGAGATAAAACAAGGTTAGGATGAGGTGAATGGGTTTTTATGTTGTGTGGTAGCATTTTTATAGTATCCCAATAGTTATGGAATGAAGTTTTTTATGGTGAATTTAAATGGAATGGGTTGTAAATTATATATGAGTAGTCTAAAATTCATATGTGCTAAATTATTATTCAATTACACATTAATAAATGAATGAAACTAATAGTTGATGATGGATAGATTTTTTCCATTGAATATGGGATAATAAATCTTAACAATGAACCATCGTTGGTAATTGGAAAATCTATAAAATAGTTAGTCTATAAATAGAAAAGAGGACATTTGTGATATGTGAGTGGATGATTCATGTGGTGAGTTTCTTTTAGTGTTGGTGGTGTATGTCATGCAGTGATATGGTAGTGTTTTTTTCTACAAGTTGAATTGTATGTAAACCCTTAGAACATATATTTTGTTCTATCTATTATTCAAGTATTTTAATATTAATTTTATATGCATACCACCCATGTTGAGTACTAAATATAGACACCCAAATTATATGAGGGGTGTTTTCCCAAAAATATATGTTGGTAGTGGAGTGGATGGTTGATTTCCCCCTCTTCCATACTTTTCATTCAGCAATAGTATGAGATAGTGGTACCCAGTTGACAGTGAGTACCAATAGATAATGGAATAGTTGGTGAATGTTCATTGTGATAAGAGGATACGATAAGTGATGGGGGTCATGTGTGGTTATAGGACATAATGAGGTCGATGTTATTCATATTTATGATACTATACTACTTTGGTTATAAATTTTTGGTTCTATATTTGATTCCATAGATGATGATGTAGTAGTGACAAGTGATATATGGATATTTATTAATGCCAACATATAATGTTGGGCACTACAAGAGGTTGGGGTGGGAAGGGTTGTGATCCTACATATATCAGATGTGACTTGATAAGTGATAGTAGAAATATTAAAGGGAGGGGATCATAATATGGTTAATGTTGGGGCATGAGAGTTGAAACTCAGTTGGTAAGTGGATGTGGGGTACCTCTATCTATGTTCTTTGATATTATTTTACTAACTTGGATGTGTTATTCGATGAGTGAAACTTGGTGAGGTTGTGATGGTCAGTTGATCTATTTAGATGCTTTTTAGTTATGTTGTTTTCTCACTAGTGAATTGGTATTTCTTTTTAATATTTTAATGAGAGACCTTGGGTATGATCCTACAAAGTAAACATGTTATTATCACCTTACACATACATATATATATAAATTATTTTTTAATTTTATAGGAGGATTCTTGAGACTAATATGGACACAACTATCAGAGATGTTAGAGTCACTAAGGAGTTGTAGCTTTAGGTTTTCTCTTGGTACTATTTTACTTTAGAGAATTTTATTTGTATTTACTAACATGTGTTATGGGTTATCGGTTTATTTTATATTACATAATGGGTTTTTTTGGGGGGTTTTATCTTATCTCTTAATCCTTTCCATATATCGATGGAAATTTCTCTCATTTTAGTGTTTCATACCCTTAGTGCAAGTTTCTAACCTAGGAACTACTTGTGACAGGACTTGGTGGGTCACTCCTTCTCTTTCCTACTGGCCTGGGAGGGGTACTAATGGTGGGGGTTCATGAAATAGTGGTATCAAAACTTTTGGTCAGAAAATATAATGGAGATTAGGTTTAGGAATTTGTGAGGCTTATGTGGGATGGTAGGAAAATAGCATCAGGTGAGCTTAGATCATGACATAAGAAAGGGATACTAGTTAGCGGAAAGGATTTTAGGTCCCCCAATGATCTGAAAAAAAGTAACTCAAGATTTATATTATGGTTGAAAAGTATGATGTTATAAATTTTAAACTAACATAAATAAATTAATCCAAATAAATTCCATGTTACTGAGATTGGGGATTATATTATTCATTATTTTCTAAAATAGCTCATGTTCATCATATGTATGTAATTCAAGGAAGAAAGGTCTAGAAGTCTGGTCCATTAGATCTTCAATGAATCGATATGACTGAGGAGGTTGAGTTAAGGTTGAAAATTTTGTGTGATTTATTACATCAGATTATGGTAAAGTGTGAGGGGATCATTTCAAATTTTGATATAGAGCATTGTCTTGAGGATCTATAGATCACTATGAATTTGATTCAAATTTTATCTGAGTATTTGGTTCCACAGTAGATTGGTTAAATAGAAGGTGTGGCATGTTATAAGTGGAAATTGAATCTCACGGAGGGGGAGGAGGTGTATTTTTTCTAGGAAAACCTCCCAAATCAGTTTTGTTCAAAGTTCTTGGCATATATAGTAAACATAGTGATGATGCGGGATCTTCTCTCCCATAAGAAAGGGATAATGAGCATGTGTAATCTCATGATTAGTTTCAAGGACCTTCTATTTTTATCTCATGATATTTTTTTAGGGAAGGGAACTAGAGCATGGTGTCTTGAGAAGGTGTTTCATCCAAAACAAATATCTTCATTCACTCTATTTACACTTCCTAAATAATTATATATGAAAAAAGAGTATAATTGATCTAGTGGATTTATACCCATGGGGGGGATTTTTCTAGGAGTAAGGTTAGTATATATTCTTAAGGAGTATATATTTAAGTGGGGGATCATAGATATCTAGAAATTCAAAGTTCTAATTAGTAGTGAGTCTGTCACATTAGTCTTCTCCTTTCTTTTCTAGAGATAGTAGTTCCCAAGAATCTATTAGGAGCCCTTAGATGGTTCACATTTCTTGTGAAGTTTATATCCAATATAAAACTTATTATTATACTACTTGGGGAGGTTAGTTTAGAATGGTAGGTCAAACCTGAATCCAATAGAAGTAGAGGATTTTCTAGAGTTAGTATCAGTAGTCGAGGTCGCTATTTTTTTTAAGCAGCTGGTTCATTAGTCTTATACTCATCCAAGAGGATATTTAGATAGAAGTCTTATCCCCATGATGGTAATCATCCTTGGGGACCCATACTAGATTAGTTTTAGGGAGTTCATCAATAGTGAGGTAGTGGATCTTTGGGTGGAAAATTTCTTTCTATAGAGGTGTTATCTCTAGAATATTTAGAGGTCATTCAATATATGTTAAATTTATCATCTATATAAATTTTACCACATTTTATTCTGGAGAATCAACTCTTTTATTTCTCCCACTTTGTTCTATGCACTTAGACTAGTAGTGGAAACACTTCTCCTTTTCCTAGTGTTATCCACACCAGTTTGAGGTAATTCTATGTTGTTTGATTATTCTAGAAGTGTGGACTAATGATAAAGAAAGATTGGTTGGATTTTTATTTATTAATATTGGAAATGTAACCAAGTGATGGAATATTTGTCATGGATTTTTTGTTTTACATATGTCCATTTTTTGAAATCTTGTTTAAACGAGTCATGTTTTCTGATATGGAAGGTTGACGACCAGTGTTCAATAGAGAGAAGTCTTATGAGATGGGCGAAAGGAATGTAAATCATCACTTTTCTTATTTAGCAGAGTTTTCAATAGAAACTCAGGTAGTGGAGTCTTTCAGTGTTGTTTATGAGTAAATCGATGTCTTCCCAAATGATATTGTGACACTACCCCCGTATCATAATGTCAAGTTAGGGATAGAGTTTAAACTGGGTGCCTCTCTGATCCTGATGGATCCTTATCACATATAACTGATGGATTTTCATGAGATAAGGATTTGGATTTATAATTTTTAGTGGAAATTATTTATCTAACCCAGGGTATCACCTTGGGGTGCTCCGGTTTTATTTACCAAAAATTATAATGGTAATCTAAGGTTTTGTGTGCACTACCAATGTTTTAACTAAGTAACTATCAAGAACTATTACACTCTTCTAAGCATATATAATCTATTTGAACAATTAAAGTCGGATTTTTGGTTTTCAAAGACTGATTTGTGGTTTGTATATCACTAGATGAGTGTGAAATAGGTGGATATCATGAAGGCTACCTTTCGAGGCAGATATATACACATCAAGTTCATAATTTTTTCATTAAGTTTCACAAATACATGAATTATGTTCATGTGGCTCTTGAAATATTTATTCCATGAATTTTTGAACTATTTCATAGTTATTTTAATCAGAAACATCCTCAAAAACATTTAGTCAGAGAAGGATCATATCAAGATACTTAAAGTTATCATATATGTTCTTCAACACCATCATCTCTATGGGAATTTGTTCAAGTGTCATTTTCGGACTTAAGAAGTGCACTTCCTTGAGAATCTCGTGTCTCCTTGGGGTATTATTGGGGACCCAATGAAGATTGAGGCATGTTTTTTTGAGAATCACCCAATAACATGGCAGAGATTATCTGTTTCCTTGGTATTGCGACTATTATAAAATGTTTGTAACCAAATTTTATCATATTTAATCCATGTTAACGACACCAAACAGGAAGTGCCAGGACATCCTCTAGACAAATCTGTGTCAAGAAAATTTTTTCTACCAAAAGTGAAGGCTGGTTAGTGACTCGGTTCATTGGTTTTTAGAAGAAGGGGTGATGTTCAAATTCATTTGTGAAAATTACATTATAGATTTGTGTTAAACTATAATGAAGAATAGGGTAGTGGAATCTTATGGGTCTAGGAAATTAAATCTCCATAAATATAACTATGAAACCAATGACCGGGATAAGGAAGAATTTGTGACTACCCTGAAGCTATGGTGACATTACCTCATTGGTGATGAGTTTGTGATCTGCACAACTGACAAGAGTCTAAGGTATTTTTTCACTCATTTTTATCTAAATCTATATCAGTGGAGGTAGATGTATTTTCTTTGGGATTATGATTTTAATATATCAAACATTATAGGAAAGTGGAATGTTATATATAACATGATGAGTAGGAATTCATAGGGAGATATCATTCCAAATTATAAGGATTTATAGAGGTAAAAAGAGGAGTTAGTGACTCTACATCTTAGAGAAGATATTGATTATGCTAGATGACAGTGGAATATTCCATATTTATTAAAGTAGAGGAGCCTTTGTGAGTATAATCATAGGTATAAATAATATAAGATCATGTCTTCCATGGTGATGCTTCATAGGGGTGGTTAGAGGATAGTTATAATCAGATATTGTTCTAAAGGGTGTTTTCTGTTCTATTTTTCATGCATGATGAAGTTCTCCATGGGGTTCAAAGATCACCCTAAATAGTTTGTCTAGGTGTATAAAATATATTATATTACTTGAGGAGTAATCTTTGGTAGTCAATAATGAATCAGTCTATATAATAGTTCATGAAATTATGTTTGTTCTATTAGTATATAAAAGTAGAAAATTGTGTCCATAGAGGGTTGTTGAAGCATTTAAATACCCCCAAGTGGAAATAGGAGGACATATTGATGTATTTTTTCATCGAGTTTCCTCAATCCTAGGGGGTGATAATATTTTAGTGATTTTGGATTGACTAATTAATTCATCCCATTTTATAGATATTAAAGAATCGAGTAACATAGAGGTTCTGGAGAGTTGGTATATAAACAAAGTGGTAAGGATCCATGGGGTAGTAAGGACTATTATCTGTAATTGGGATCCTCAGTTCACCTTAGGACTCTTGAGAGGGATGAGTCATTCTTTTGGATCCCATTTACATCTTAGAACTACTTTTAATCTTCATATGGATGGGAATATATACAAGTTCATTCATACACTAGAGGATATTTTATAAACATACATTCTAGATTTTGGTAAATTATAGGTGAAGAACCTACCATTGGTCGAGTTTACCTAAAATAATATAAATCACTCATCTATTAGTAAGGATCTATTAGAGGAATTGTATGGGTGTTTGGGTTGCTCTTAGTTGTGAAAAAATGAGGTTGAGGAGTCTAAATTTCTTATTCCAGATGTAGTAAAAAGCAGTATAGAGAAGGTCAAGATGATTTGGGAGTGGATTAAGGTGGTGAGGGACTTCTAGAAGGAATATGTTGATCATAGGTAAATACTTATGGAGTTTGAGTCTCAATACCTTGTATTATATAGGATTTCCCCTCACTATGGTGTAAGGAATGTTTGGAAAGGGGATTAAGCTTTCTCCAAGTTTTCTTGTGCCTTTTGAGGTGTTGGATCATGTTGACTAAGTGGATTATCGGTTGGCACTTCCACCACAACTGGATAGGATCTACAACTATTCTATGTTTCTCTTCTTCCAAAATATCTTCATAATACTCCCATATCATTTACTAGGGATAGTTCTATATTTATGATGATGTTATATTCATATAGTAGATGTTTGGGATCTATAATCAAATAATTAATCTTTGTGTGGGTGATTTATCCCCATGGTTTGTGTGGTTTGGAGGAATGGTGGTCTAAAGGAGAGTACAAAAAAGCATGGATTATATATGTGAGCACAATACCTCATGTAGTTCGTATGGTGTGTCAGATCTTATTTCTAATGCTTTATAAGAACCTTTCTTTATTATGATATGATTTTAAATATTGTATGTTTTTTGTTCTACATTCTTAAGTATTACCTATGTTCTATAGTAGTGATATCATCAATAAGTATCGCATGGGGTGGCTATTCAAGACCCTTTTCAATTATTTTTAGGTTGGTTTTAAATTTTCAAGGATGATAATTTTTTGATATATATCTAATGTAAGGTCTTGGATTTATATATCACTTTTTATTTGTTTTCCAAAGTATTTGAGTTGTTTATAGAGATTTAATAAGAGTTTCAAAGGATAGATATGAGTTTCTATCCATTCAGATGCTCACCACATCCTAGGGGAGTGAATTTTTCTAGCTATTTTAAAGATCTAATAGAATTTGGAGCTTGGTGAGGTCCATTTATTCAGATTATTTTAGAATGGTGAACGTTTGGGAGTTGGTTGCATGGTGCTTCGCATACCACGGTGAGTAAAATGGAATGATTAGACATTTTCAAAGAAATGTTGAATTGTACATAAGGGTATAACATATATTTCATCAGGTTCACTCCCATGTGGGGGATATCTCTTAATTATTTCAGAAATATAGGTTTTTCCATTTAGTGATGGAGTGCACCATAATAATAGAAATAGTCTGGTCATCTATGTCAAAGAGGGTTTCACATAGGGTGCCCAACTATGTTAAACATTTGAGGTAAAATAAACTAGGGAGAGCAATTTGAGGAGGTTGTTTTGGTGTGGCCCTCGATGATCTGTTCTATCTGAAATGGGAATTTTTTAGACCAGCATGATATAGGCCTTTACGTGGTGGGCCTAACTATCAAATACTTCCCACTATTTTGTGGTTGACGCCATGGTATTAGCCAAAATAGTTTTATGTGGTTTTTAAAACATATGAGACTTTGGGGTTTAAACACTAGAATTTTTTATAGCCATTTTATAGAAAACACCACTGGCATAGTGTGCTTCACTACACCATGGGGTAGGCTATTTTACCCTTCCCCTAAAATAGAGGATTTCACTCTCCTTGGTTCGTATTTTCACCTCTTTTATTGAATCATATCTATTCATTATACATATCACCAATTTATAACTACATATCATGAGATTTTAACCCTTTTATACATATCAATAAAATGCTAAAATTAAATCTTTAGTGATTCTATCCTTAGTTTTGGTTGTGTTTTCTTTGGTGATGGTTGATCATTAATCATATATTCTTACTTCTAGAATGTTGAAATTCTAATCTAGGTAGGGGATCATTCCTCTCTATATATTTTGAGCATCCCTGGGTCTATAATTTTATCTCTACAGTTAGATAGTATAGATTGACTTAATAAGAGAATAAACTGTATGAAATTGAAATTGAAGAAGGAAGGAAGTTAGTATGTGTTCTTTAACTACTTCATATGACTTCCCTTATGTAATCACATTTTTTGTTATTATTAATTCTTGTGAACCTTATTTGATACTATGATAAACATCATACGCACTAAAAATGGATTTTTTGGACTCACCTCTCATAAAAGGTTATGCACTTATATATGGTTAAAACCATATTTTGTGTAAATATAGAAATATGTGAAAATAACTATACAAGAATTGATGAAATAAATTTTGATATTTTGTGTGATCTATAAATATATTTTCATTTCCTACTAGTATCTCTGTAGTAAATCAGATGCTTTTATGGATCTCATAGGTTTTTAAAGTGATGGTGGTGTCCATTTGGGTGAAAATCTAACGGGTAGCGGGGTTTCGTTGGGTTGGATCAAGGTGAGTAGAGAGCTAGTTGTGGTGGTCAGTCAATAGTCATTATGATATAATGTGAGGGATATTGTGATGGTTTAGAATGAAAATTGGTGTGTTTTTGGTGAGGCAAATGGGTTGTTGTGTTATATAGTATCTTTTTTATAAAATCCTGATAACTATGGAATGAATTTTTTTACAATGAATTGAAATGGCATGGGATGGAAATTAAATAAGAGTTGGGTAAAATTTATATGTGGTAATTAGTTAGTGAATTAAATATTGATAACTGAATTAAACTGAGATTGGTTGATAGATAGAGTGGTTTCTAATTAAATATGTGATTAAATGGATAAACAATGAACCTTGGTTAGTAACTGGAAAATACATAAAATGGTTAACTTATGAATAAAAAATATGAATTATTGGTTGTGTGTGTGGCTGATTCATATGGTGAGTAACATTTAGTAGTGGAAGTAGTTGGTGATGAGTATTGTGTGGGGATGTGGTAGTGTTGTGGACTATTATATTAGAGTTAGTTGTGAACCCTTATGCGAGGTATTTTGTGTTATCTACTATCTTTATGTTTTCATGTTATTTCTATATTCATCCTACCTATGTAGAGTATTACATACCACCACCCATATTATTTGGGGGTGTTTTCCCCAAAATCCATGTTGTTAATATAACATATTATTTATTTCTCTCTCTTCCCATCTTTTACTTCAGTAGTGGTATGATATGGTGGTACCCAGTTAGTGGTGAGTAATAATTTATGATGGAATAGTTGGTGGCGATGCATTTTGATGAGAGGATGTGATATGTAGTGGTCATCATGCATGGTAGGAGGAGGTAACAAAGTTTATTTGCTTCATGTTCATGACACCATGTTACT